>VWZG01000439.1:40258-186572 GCA_013396735.1 Grallaria varia
GGAGAGGGAGAGGGATGGGGATTGGGGAGAGGGATTGGGGAGAGGGGTCGGGATGGGGAGAGGGATGAGATGCGTGAAGGGGAGTGGGATGGGGTATGGGATCAGGTACAGGATCAGGATGGGATGCGGGATGGGGATCGGGATAGGGTGCAGGATGGGGAGCATGGGAATTCCAGCACGGCCTTGCAGCTCCCAATGGTGGGGGTCCCCCAGAGGGAGGGGGATTCCGAAGCAGCCCCCACAAGCCATCCCGCAGGGAGCAGCGGGAAGAGCCGCAAGTAAATGTTGGGGCTGTGCCCCAGGGGTACTGATGGGCAGCTGTGGGGTGAGGACACAGGGGATGGGGGAGCTGGCGGTGGGAACACGGAGCCTGGAGTGAGGCTGAACTTGGAGCACGGGGGTGACCGTGGTAGGACACCAACACCTCGTGTTGTAAAAGCATCTTCCAACCTGTGGGTGCCCCAGATGAAGAGGGGTCTGCTCCCGACTTGGAGGAATCGGATCCTTGTGAGTCCCTTCCACCTCAGGATATTCAGGCTGAGAGAACTGGGGGTGTTCAGCCCGGGGAAGAGAAGGCTCTGAGAAGACCTTTAAGCCCCTTCCAGTGTCTAAAGGCACTAGTAGAGAGTTGGTGAGAGACTTTGGAATGACAGGACAAGGGGGAATGGCTTCAAGCTGAAAGAGGGCAGTTTTAGATTAGATACTAGGAAGAAATTCTTCCCTGTGAGGCCCTGGCACATGTTCCCTAGAGAAGCTGTGGCTGCCCCATCCCTGGAAGTGTCCAAGGCCAGGTTGGACAGGGCTCTGAGCAACCTGGTGTAGTGAAAGGCATACCTGCCCATGGCAGGGGTGGGTGAAAGGAGACTGAGGTCCCTTCCAACCCAAACCACCCTGTGATTTTACAATTCTCTCAGCCCAGGGCTCCTGCGAGCCTTCACTCTCTGCAACATGCATGCAGAGAGACCAAGTTCAATGGCTTCAAAAACCCCATAGAATTGACCAACAGCAGGTTTGTGGTGCAGCCAGGAAGTCCTACAAGTGCTGCAAGCAGAGGGCACCCAGCTCTTCCCCCCTCAAACCCATGCGGGGCCCTGTGTGGCCCCCAAAGCTCCCCATGGCTGTGCGGTCATGAAGCTGTTCCGATGCACGTGATAAACGCAGTTTTCTTCCTGCCTGTGTTGCAATGAGGGCCCTGCTGGAGCTGCCCAGGCATGTCCAAGGAGGGAGAAAATCCGTGCCTGGATACGGTTGAACCTGCCTGCGAGGCTGCAGAGAGCCCAAGGCGACACACACACACAGACACATGCACACAGGGGGTGGCTGCAGAGGGGACGCGGCGCCGCTTGCCCTGCTCTTATTGTTTTGAACCAGCCATACGTTGCCCGACGCTCCCTTCTCCGGGGATGCATTCCCCAAGCGGATGGTTCTAACAGGCCTCCTCCTCTGTTGCCCAGCTCGTAAAGGCAGAGGGGTATAAAACCACCATTGCCATGTGCCAGCAGTGGCATGCCCTGGGGGCGAGCGGGAGGGATGGCACCGAGCCACGGCGGGGTTGGCAACAGGTGGCAGCGAGAGCTCTGCCAGGCTTGTGTCTCCCCTCCAACCCCTCCCAGCCACTTATTTGCACAGAGCTTTAAGGGACAAAGGCCTGCCCGTGACTCCGGCACGGGGCTCAGCAGAGGCCAGGTTGGTCCCCAAAATGCCCTGTGCAGCCCCTTCTTTGCTGCCCACCAGCAAAACAGCCCATTTTGCAGGATTTCCCTTCCTCTGTGGCCCCTGGGCTGTAACTAAGTCACAGCAGGAGCGTCCTGGTGCGTGCTCAGCACAGCCTGTCCTGTTCCCAGCTGGGGCCACCAGCGACATCCCAAACCCTCCCTGCACAGCACAGGCATTTCAGCACAAGCTCTGCTGCTGCAAAACTGATGTTAAAGGGATTTAATTCTATTTAAAACTCTGCCCTGCTTCCACCACAGGGAATGCTGAGGAGAGAGTTCAGATCACACAGACGAGAGGAGAAAAGTAATCGGAAACTGTGCAAGCCAGTCACTTTCACTTCCTAATTATTAGCTTTAACCCTATTATTGTTTAAATAATGACACCAGGGGCATTTTCTGGATGAAGTGACATTTCTACAGGCAGAGAAACACAGCCCCAGCCCGGAAAGACTCCCGGGGCTGACGGGATTGAAATCTAAACAGTGGCTGGGACACAAGACTGAACGTCCAGCTGAACGTGGTCACGGCGGCGGGGAAGGAGCTGGGCTGTTTGCTCAGGGACACAGATCCAACCCAGGGCCAGCTCTTGAGAGAAGTTTTGCTTTATAAATCCCCCCGGCTCTCTCTTCCAAGGCAGGCCTCGGGCAGTGCTCACATCCCCTCACCCTCTTGGTGGCTGCAGGACAACCTGCCCCGGGCTGGTTTTTGATAAAGCAGCGGCGCGTGCGGCTCGCAGCGCATCCCCTGCCCGCTCCCCGTCTGCCAACGTGCTGCCATGGAAATGATCAGCCCCTGGGTGATATTTGCTGTCGCTGCCGCGCTCAGGGCACGGTCCTGCTAAAAGGGAAGCCGTTACCTCTCCTGCCACGCCAGCGCCGGAGGTTGGGATGGGATCTGAGGATGGGATCTGAGGATGCTCCACGCGCCAACTGTAAGAGCTGGGAGCAGCATGGGCAGCACAGCTGAGCGTGGGTCTGCAGAAAGCCTTTCCTTCCTCAGGTATTTACTTTAAAGTGTTTAATAAAACCCCCCCGAGTTCTTTTTCCCCAGGCCACAGTGAGTCTGTCGGGCCCAGCCACGTGGGCTCCCCACAGCACACGCGTTTAATCAGCATCCTCAGATGCCATCACGGGGTTTTCCCCAACACATCCCTCCTCATTGAATTGGCAGGATTGCAGTTGCCTCGTGGGAATAGCACTGCATCCAAGCAGAGAGGTGCGCTCCCCCCTGTTCCAGTGGTCTCACTCTCTATGCTTCATCACAAAAGGTCTCTTCTTTCCCCCTTCATCCCCCTCACTGATGTGCTCAGACCTGAAAAATCAGTGGTGTAACACAGCCCAAGCACAGCACCCTCTGAATCCCACCTTGGGCACGGCCGGAGCCATTTGTGGGGCAGGGAATTGGGGATGGGGCAGTATCCAGTGTCACACTGCACTCTTGGATGTGCTTGGATGCAGGAGCTGCTCCAGGAAGGGGAGGAGAGAGGCAGGAGCTGGGCTCATTCCCTGCCTCTCTCCCCCACTTCCCAGGGCTGGATGAGGCTCCACACAGGGTCGACTCAGACTTCACCAACCCCTTTTTCCTACTGCATCACTAAACCCACACATCCACCCACCCATCACTGCCATCTCTGTGGCCAGTGTCACCCCCAGACCTGTCAGCTTGTGAACATCCCCCTTCCCCATCCACCCACCCAAAAGCAGATTGAGAAGATGCTCCAAAACCAACAGACCACACGAGTGAAGGAATCTGCGACTGCAGACACCACCAGCAAAGGCAAACACTCCTTTCCTGGCAGTGAACTCATGAAGCAGAGCACACACAGCCTGTACTTTGTGCTTTCTTTTTGTGGAAAAGCCACGTTTTGCTAAGAGCTTTCTTGTGCCAAAGCAGGGAGTGGGTCAGCAGGGGAGCGGTGAAGCCTCAGAGCCTGGGATGGGGAAAGAACATACAGAGGAGATTAATTATATCAACTACAAAAATAGTTGCTATTTTAAGGTTAATGCTTGAGTGATCTGACTCAGTCAGAAAAAGAGCCAAAGGAATTACTGGCATCAGCGCTGGCTGCTCCACCAAACAAGCCGTGGTCACTGCTGGCACAGAGAGCCACCAAAATAGCTGCTTTTAGAGAGGATTTGAAAAAACAAAAAATAAAAATGTCAGCAGAGTGAGTTCAACATCCTGGTGCAACAACCACAAACACAGGAATTCATCAGCTGGTGCTGGGGACATCCTCAGCTTCCCAGGCATCACCCTCAGCTCAGATTACAGCAGTTTCACATACATGTGTGAACTCAAGACCCTGAGTAGCTTTAAATGGGGCTCCACAGCTTCCAGCTCACCAGCCAGTGTGTTCCTGAAGCTCTTTTAAGCTTGACAAGATGTGAGCTGCTCTTGCTTCGCCCCTGGTATCACTGTGGGTCACAGCAACTCCCCAGTATTGGCATTTACCACTGCAACTGTTTTGATAGATGAGCTATATACACAACTGAATAAGAAAGCCCTCAAAAATCAAGATTTATAACCCAAAACACCCCGAGACTTGAACCCTACCAGCCCCACTGGCTATCACAGTCATAAATTGATTTCAGATTGCACAGCATTTTAGTGCTAGTACATTGAATTGCTTCAGAGAAAACAGCAAAAAACACAAAACGTACCAGGCTTTTGGGGTAAATGGCAGCAGGAATGGTGCCCTGCAGGCTCTTTCCCCAGGAAATGGAATTGTAGAGGTTGAAATGCTGGCCAAATGCAGAGGAAAGCCTGGCAATCTCAGCAGTGCCAGGGCTGCATGCACAGCTGTCGCTCAAGACTGACACGCAGCCCAGGCGCCGAGCGTTGCAATTTGCTACACTATTAATTTCTCCGTTAAATTCTAGTATATTTTTTTAAGCCTGTATTCTTCTTGCAGCCTCTGGGGCTGTAATTGTTATGCTAATGCAGGAACCTGGGAAGGGTGGCTATGGTGAAGGCACCAGCTGCTCTCCCCTTGCCTGCAGTGTGCAGCCAGCTCTGGGCTGGGATAAAACTGAGCAGGAGGAGGTTCTGTGATTTCCCTTCGATGATCTTCCTTCGTGGCACATCACAAACCCCAGCTGGCAACTGGGGAACCACCTCGTTGTTGTTCTGCTCCCTGCAGTGCAGGGATGGGACTGCTCAGCTCACCCTGAGCCTCCAGCCAAGGTTTGATGCCAGACACGGGCAGCACCTTCGTGCAGGGACCGAAAGGAAAAGGCTCCTCGTAAGGAGGACCAGGCGAGCGCGGCGCAGTTGTGTGTGCGAGATAAGATCACAGCCGCAGAGGCAGCAGCAGCGTTTTGCAGCATCCACCAGCATCCATCAGCACCCACCAGGCTGGAAAAGGGCATGGAGATGCTGCTCCTACCGGGAGCACTGCTCACCACTTCTGCCCAGCTCCAGCAGGGCTTTGGGCTAAAAACCCAACATTTCAGGGAGAAGCGTCCCTAAAACTGAAAGACAAAACCAAGCTTTTTTTAAAAAAAAATTAAAAAAAATAGATATACTCAGGAACGTTCAAAATGAAGGGAAGGCACGTGGCTTCCAGGTCTCTGATCCCGCCCAGATCTTTGCTCCGAAGGCAGCTCGGTGTCCACTCGGTGCTGAGCTGGGAGCCACGCAGGGGAAGAGGGTGGGGGTGGGTTTCACGCCATGAGCCAGACAGAAATCTGATTATTCCTGAGTCATATATTGGCTCAGCAGCCACTGGGTGCACAGGGTTTGTCTGGTAGGGATGCCAGGGCAGCAGCTGGGGCTGGGGCTGCTGACCTGGCCTGCCTTTAAGACAAGACACAAGCTCCTTGAGCAAGCTCTGCAAGCCAAGGGTCAGCAGTGATCTCTGCCCACCCAAACCCTACCCTGCAATCATTAAAGAAACCCAAACCACATACCCAACAAAAACACAGCAATCCCCCCACCCCACAAAAAACCCCATTCAAACATCCAAAAAAAAAAAAAAAAAATCAACCTGATGGACCTATACCTATTTTTCAAATTTTGTTGCTCTTAAAGAGGTTGAATTGCTGCCTCCCACAAGGCTGCTCTGATTCACAGCAATGCACGGGCATTGTGTGCTTGGTAAATCCCAGCAGATATTTCCGCTCGGTTTTTGCAGCAACAGTTAAACCCTGACTGACTCGGAATACAGATGAGGGCACGCACGAACCAGCTCCATTTGAACGCAGGACTTTTAACGTTCCTCCCGCCGAGCAGCCGGGCTCACTCGAGGCATCCCCAAGGCTTAATAGTAAAGCAAATGAACCCCCAAACCAGGAATTATGCACGCAATATACTTCACACAGAGATAAGCAAATGGAAAATGGCTGAGCCAGGCATTTCATCCAGCTCACAGCTGATGAGGGGTCGTTCCCTGCAGTGTATTTAGCAACGATTTGTCCAGCCTAGTGTTGATTATCTAAAACAACACAGACCTGCCCCGATTTCTCCAGGGAGATTGTTTGCAGCCAAACTCATTGGCAAAAGGTTTCTCCTAACATCTTGTTTTCCTCTGCTTTCCTTACATCTCACCTCCCCACAGCTCAGCCTTCAGCCACACTAATTAATTCCCCATTTCCATGGGTACCCCCCATGCAGCCATTTTGTGCCGTGCTACATCTTCTTGGCTCTCTTTAATCATCACTTAGTCAGCCTTACAGCTTTATTTCTTGGAATCTTCTGCCATTACCCAAATTCTCCCCCCTCAGTCACTGCAGCTGCTCTTTGCAGCCCCTCCAATTTGGCTTCTGCCTCCTGGTATAAGAGCCATCTCAAAAGGAGCAAGTTCAGCTTCTCCCAAGTGATTCAGATCAATACCTCCACAACTGTGCTGGGTGAAGGATTCCTTCTGATTTCACAGAGCTCCTGCACAACAAAGATCCAGAGCAGCTCAGGGAGGAGGCACCTGGAGCACTGACAATGACCTGCAGGAAGTGGTGGGTGCCTACACATTCTTAGGGACACAACATGCCAAGGGGCTATCGATGGGATCTTGTGCCACCCTTACCAAAATGGCTCAGGACCGAAGGCATATAGAAGATTTGAAACCCAAAACACCACCCTCAGGGACAAAAAAACCACTCCAACTCATTAATATACTTACTCTGGCCACAAGGGACCCATGTTGTTAACTGCTCCTCTCTCTGAGGATGTTCCTGCCAAGCTTGGCACAACCCCCCCAAGAGGATGCAGTAAAAAGAATGTTAAACCATCTCTTCCTTTTTGATCCTCTCTTATTCCACCAGCCACTCCCGTAACAGCCTCACCTCACATGCCTGTTTTGTGACTCTGAGAAGAGTCACAAGAAAGCAGTGTCCCCTCCAGTTACACCATTTTCCATGGATGAGAGGGGAGAAAAGAAAGGGATGACATGCATTTGTTATTACTTAAGGCACACAAAAGCCCTTGTCTCCTAACTGAGGACCCCAATATCAGCATCAGCTGTGCCAATACAAGCTGTGTTATTACCTCTGCTGTACAAAGCAATTTGGTTTTTATTGACCACTCGCTATACAGGGCACTACAACACACTCCTCTCATTAGAGCCTGTCAGTCAGAATGCAGAGGAAAGCAAAAGCAGGATTGAAAGAGGAGGCAGCCCTTTGCAGTCATGAAGATAACCTTGCTCCAGCAAAAACACTGACAGCAGGCAGCCAGGACTGCAACAAGGAGCTGCAAATGACCAAGACAGCTGAGAATTTCAGATACTGGAAGAAAAACCTTAAAGCAGGTAGAACAATTTACCTCCCTTGAGCAGGAACACCCCTACAAAATTGTATCCAAATGCAGCACATTGAGGAGAGCTTTGTCAGGGCTCTGGTTTTGTTTATTCCCCCCCATCTGCCAGAAAACCTCTGCTTGCACTAGACCTCAAATACCGGCAGCTCTTCTTTCTGTCTCCTTGGAGAAGATGGTCAGAAATCACATTTTCCCCAGATAACCTCATTTGGTCTCTTTCTCAAGTGAGAGTTCCCACAGTTCAGTCCCACTTTACCCACCCCACCCCTAACATTTCACCTTCCATGTGGTTCAGGGATGTCCTGGCCTGGTGCAGCCAACTCCAGCGGGGCACTGCGCTCTCAGAGCAGGGATGAGTTTGGTTGCTGTCAGGGAATGGTAAGGGAGAATCTTTTAAGGCCAAATACACAACAGACAGAACATGCAGAGGATGCTCAGTTTGCAGAAATCTGCATGAAGTAGACAGGTCACCCCAGTGCACCAACCAGCCCCCACCTCCATCACGGAGTTTGTTTTAATCCACAGAGGGGTATCAGGAAACCCAAAGCCCAAGGACTTTTTATAGTTTAGTTCCCTGGTAAAACACCACCCACCCAGAGGCTCGAGGCACCACAGAACTGGCTGCTTGGGAGGTGCAGGGTAGAGAACACAGGCTATTTCTGGCATTACCCCTCGGTGGTAGGATGAGAACTATAGGCTGAACTGTAAGAAACATCCTGAAGGCTTGAATTTCGTGCTGAAGGACATCTGCTTTTGAGGGAGGGGGGATTATCAGGGAGAACACTTCACAGGAATACTTTGCCCTTCTCATCCCTGCCAATCCAACCCAGTTTGCAGAACCAAAATCCATGGTTAGATGCCAACAACTCAGGAAAGCACAACAAAGTCAGTCCCGAATAACCGTCAGTCCAGCCTAAAGCAAACAGGTCAGGACTCCTCCCTTTGAGGTAATGTGGTCAGATCCACGAAAGATGTTACTTGACAATAGGTTTCTACCCTTAATTTGTCACCGAGGTTCAAAGCACCAGCTCCTTGTCTGCCCTTGCATGACAGGGTGACACCAAGTCCTGTGGAACAGAAGGACCACAGGGCTAGGTAGCAGCAAAAAGCCAGGGATGTTCCTGCTTTCCTGCCTGCCCCACACTGCAGGAGACACAGGGACACGAGAAACACTTCTGTTTGAAACTCTGTCCACAAAACTACTGCTTAAGTTCAGCTTACGAATCGAAATGAGCAGCTGGGAATGTACAAACAGAGCTTAGCACCCCAAGGTCTTACAGCTCAAGGAAAGGCGCCTCAGTGAAACCCAGTGGGTCGCCGACAGGAAAGCTTTTCCCTTAGAAAAAAGTTTTCCTCACAAGATTTTTGTGATTTGGCCCTGTATCCACAATGCAGATGTTTGTGGCTGGAAAGGCAAGTTGGGCACGAGGAGATGCAGACTTTGGAATCAATGGGTCAGCTTGGCTGCTGGCAGTTCAGAAGCAGAAAATGAGATGCATTAAACTTCTTTCTGGTCAATTTTTATTTTACACATTTCCATCACAGCAGGGAAACCAAGTTACACAGACCGTCCTGACTTGTCTCTACCTTGCTTTTCTTCAAATACTGTTTGCTGTTCTTCTAATAAAGTTTAAAAAAATACTGGAAAAAAAATCCATTTTTACATCTGAACAGGAACCGAGGAACAGGATATTTACAGGTCACCAAAGCCCCTGGAATTGGACCTTGCTGTACACAGGAAAGTCTTTTTTAGTTCTTCTGGAGGTCCTTTACTAAATGAATTCAAAGCTACATTGTACAAGGTGCCCTAAAGCTGCTTAATGACACAAGAGGATCTAGAATTAATTACTAATAGTTACTAAAGGGCAAGGGAAGCTACTTAGACCCACACTCTGTTTTGACAGAGCAGGTACCAGCCCCACACTCCAGTATCCTGGCTACAGGAAGAAGTGCTTCTGATGAGGTGGAGGTTGGGCTCTGCTTTGTTACACAGAGAGCAGAACACTGAGTGAAATCCCACAGGGAGATATTTATTCAGAATTGTCCTTTCTACAGGATTGCTGCAGTCAAAACATAAATGAGTTATTGAGCCAGTCAGTCTACAAGGAGTGACTCTTTTCTCCACCACTTTCTTCCAGTACCATCACTCTATACCTAAGTGAGTATCAGTATTTTCCTAAATCCTGTTCCAGCCACTCGTACGTACATGTCATGTGCAGTTCTTACAGGATCATTGCTTGATCCAAGCAAGAAACTAAAAGGGGGGAAATACACAGCTTCCCAATATTGCGAGGGAAAAGTGATTCATAAGCCCAAGACAACATCGCATCCAGCAGCTACCAAAAAAAAAGCCACATTAACCCCAGGGAACACAATGAAAGGTTGGTCAAGTGCCTCTGGGCAGCACCACCTCAGCTTTCATAAAACATTGAGGTTACTGATGTTACACACAAGGTCACAGGTTTCAGACAGTGTGAGTCTCATCAGGCCCAAACACTCCTGCAGACCACAGCTCCACACTTGTACACAGGCGAAAAACAGGGACATGCTCTATGAGTGGAGGTCATAACACAGAATCCATAAAACACATCTGCTCTAAAGTGACAGCAGTCTGTCAATGGCAGGTCAAATTGAAGGAGACAAACCTACCAAAGGTTGAACTGAAGAAAGAAGGACTTCCTTCCCTTTCCTTAATAGCTAAGCAACTCCAGTTCTCAGAGCTCGAGCATAGAAATACCCAGTATTTGCTTCAAATTAGGCAGTTTTCAAATAGACAACAAAAAAATCCATCCTTTCTTGTCAATCTCATTGTTAGTGGCCAGACTGCATTTCTCCAAGAGGAGCACACTGAAAGAAAAAAAGATTTAACACACTAAAACTCTTCCACTGGACTTCCACCAGATGTGCACACTGGAGTGATTAGGACAAGCCCTTCCGTGGCCAGGAGGAATGTTACAGGGCTCAAGGATACATGGTGGATGTACACTCACGCTACAGAGAGTCCACTCAGCTTAGAAAAATACACCTTCCACACTACTTGCTCCAAGACAAAATACTGCAATGCAGCAGAATTTTACAACATGCTCCCAGGGTACGCCGGGGTGGAAATCCAGGGACAGGGCACTCAGCTGGAGAGAAACACTGAACAATGCACTGCACAGATCACGACACGCTGGGTTAGATGGCAACATGAAAGAGCATCTTAATAGGACAGCATGTGGCTTCTTCAGCTCAAACTGCTCCACTCTGAGCAAGCAGCAGCACTGTTCCAGATGACCCCATTACGTCTCGCTTTCTTTTAGCACGTCTCTTGATGAACCATCAAGGAAAACATTCTTCCAGCCTGAAGAATGCAAGAGTCTGGCAGTTACACCACAAGGCTCCCTCTGGAAGACACCCTGCTGAACAGCGACAGCAGGAGGGAGGAGTGCAGCACTGGCATGTGCATGTCATCAGCGACAGGGATTTACTGGGGCATAACCTGCATTGCAACTGAAGACTGAGCCAGTCTCATTTCTGTCTGCAGAGGGTGCCGAGTGCTCCACTGCAGCAGCACATGGGAAAGCATTCCACCCATTTATTCTGAATTGCACCAGACCTGCTGTTGCAGGGCTGCTCTCACGGTACTGCTGCGTCCTGTCAGGGTGATTGCTTCAGTAAAGAGACAGAAAAGTAAGGCTGTATCCCAAAACAATCTGTAATCCACAACAGCTCCTCCAGTTTCCCTGTGAAAGACAGAGCTTCCTACCAGACCAGCAGCCTCAGCATGTGAAAGGCAGGCACTGGTTACCCTGCCCGAGGAGCTCTGAGTGCTGCACTCCACCAGCCCTGCAGTCATGCAGTGCCAGTCATGCAGCTGTGGGTTTGCCAAGGAGGAAGGGGAGGGAGCAGCCCTCTCTTTGATGCCTCCCCCAGTGTGAGGGAAGCACAACTGCAGCCATCCTCTCCAACATCCCACTGTTCAACCCAGCACACTCCCCTGCAAGATTTTTTGACCTGCTTCAAGGAATTCCACTGGAGAAAGTGGAAATTTACTGCAGCCATTTCCAAAGTGAGGATCTTTCGGGTTTTCTTGCACACAACATGCATTTTCCTTCCTAATGCCCAGTTCTGACCAGTTCCTGCTGCTTGGCATCCTGTACTAAGCACCAGCTGAAGCTGACTGCTGAAACTCAGGGCTGGACTTGGAAAAAGCACTTCCAAAAAAATGTTTTCAGAATACTGCTGTGACTTTTCATATCAAGACAAAAAGAAATGACCCAATTTTTTTGGGCCTTTGACTAGCGAGCCAGGGGCTTGGCAGATAAACCTACACCATATGCAACTTTAGCAAAAAAGTACATATAAATAAAAAAGAAACCTGAGACTAAAGTAACAGCACTTGCCAACCTGTCAGCTCCACTGATGGTGAGGTACAGAATAAGCAGCTGTTTGGAACCAGCTCAGCACTTGCTGGGATCCCAGCACAGCCCTCATGTTTTTGGGTGAAATGCCACAGCCATGAGTTTCACATCTCATTCACAACAGGAATTAACATGTTCTAGAACAGCACTGTGTCTAGATAATGCTGTTATTGCACTTTGATCCTTACAGCACATCCTTATCCCTGGCAGCCAGAGAAAGCAAAGCTACTCCTCAAACAGCAAGCCTTGGTACAGACTGCTGACCAAGAGCTCTGCAACCCCTGCTCAAGAGTGAGGAAGTGGTTCAACATTCTAAAGGAAATCCACCTTCTAAGCTTGAAGAGTAAGATAATCTAGTGGCTAACAGTCCTCTGCTCACTTGTGGCCCAGAGATGTAGTCCCTTCAAAAAGCAATTCCTAAATGAGTCTGTAAGCAATGCTGGCACTTCCAAAGCTCCGATGATGCCTATCCCTGTAACTCTGGCAGAAGCACACTTGGTTCAGTAACATCATATGTCAAAGTCTCTGTATCAATATTAAGGCTTCAGTAGGTCAGTGAGTTACACTTGATTTATTTTTCTTAAAGCTTATCCTCATTACATCAGTGAACCACTTCCATCCTTCTCCAAATTAATAACCATTCTCACTCCTGCAGCTACAACAGCAGCTGCTTTACTGACTATAACAGGGACTACAGAGAAAATCCATGTGGCATTTGCAAAGACTCCAATGGGGTGTGCAGCTAACAGTCAAGACTTCCATATTCCCCTGCATCAAGGTTCTGGTCATCCTTTTTCCTGACAAAAAAAACATTTAGGACTGGGAGCTGCAGTTGCCTGTTTTTGCTGGCAAGACCGTTTTGACCAGTTCAGCTCATCTCAAATAGCAGTGCCATTAATCCTACACAGCCAGACAGGTACAAGTAGCCATCCAGAGAGCCAAGTAACTCAGTGTTATGGTGAACCAGAGATTTATGCTGCAGTAAATTGGCTAGACAGATTTCCTCTGGAGAGTCTGGTACTGTTTATATTGTGCCAGAAAGGAGCAACTTTTTGAATACTTTGAAAATATTTTATCAAGCAGACCGAGGTGCTCTGGGTCACAGCTTGAAAGTAAATGTCTTAGGATAGCGTGGCAGAACCCTAAAAAGCAAGCATCAGTCTTACACCTCTTGTGTACTTCTTGTCGGGGGCAGGGGGGGGGGAGTCAAGAACAACTCCATGAACAGTGGAGAATATACAATAATGCTTATTGCACTATGGGCTTAGTGCTTTAATGGAGAACAGTCACTTGCTTCCTGTATAGTAACACATCTGAAAACCTGACACATTCAGGTGGATACCTGCATGGATAGGACAAGAAGATATTTATTAACTTCCCCACTGCTGTGAGCAGCAGCAGAAGTCATCTGTTCCCATACCCATTCAGTCTCTAAAATAACTGCAGTTGCTCCTATTCATGTTTTGCAATGTTTTGTCCAAGCCAAAAAGAGAGTTTATGAAAAGAAAAAAAATACTTACATCTCTTATCTTCTTTTCCCATGTTCTGACACTCTTTGTAACTCCCAGCATACATGTTACATAGTGTGTGTATATCTATATATATGCACATTATATAAAATATATACTTTACATACACACCGAAGGTCTTTCTTCACATTAGCATTGCACATTCTGAAGAATGCAACTGCAAAAAACTCAGGATACAGAACCGAACCAGAAAGGGGCAGGAGGGGTGGAAATAAGCTACCCAAAATCCCTAGGAAAGCTTCGCACTCCTTGCAGGTACCAGGAGATCCCATTTTCTTATGATCAGAGGACTAGTTATGTTTCTGCACTGCTTTACTCCCCCTAGACACACCCCACTCTGCTGTTTCAGTGGTGGGAAGTGCAAGTTGCTCCCTTTCCACTGAGAGTAATATTAATAAATTAAAACAGTTCCTCTGAAAGTGCTGCCTTAGTCCAGTCCATCATGCCGTGCTATCCCACTCGCCCTGGGGCTGTGTTGAACCATTCACCACTTTCTTGACCTTCTTCATGCCCTCCATTACTCCTGAAGTCGTCACCCTGGAAGGGAAGGGAGAAATATCAGCGATCAGACCTTGAACTGCAACATTCATTTTCCCTAACAGCCCATACTCATCTTCCTGTGCCTATCAAATCATACTTTTCACATGCCTTTTACCCAGACTGAGCAGTTCCCATGTTTGGAACTCTCCTGTTGCTCCCATTTTGCAGGCCAGGCATCACCTTGGACACAACACTGATGGGTGTTGGGAGCAAGGCCACTGTCCTTGAGCATCTCAAGGCCCCTCCTATTTATCATTAGACTAAACTACCAAATAGTACTTACTCATTCTTGAAAGAAGATAGCAGGGGTGGTTAAAGAGTTAAACCAGGTGTTTGCCAAATTTGAGCAATTTGCTTAAAAAACCATTTTGTTATACAGCTGAACACCCTTAGTTCTGTGCATTAAAGACTTTCTTCTGCATTTCCAATGCTTTTAATAGATCCGACATAATACACAAATGCACATGCAGAGGATAGTGCCCCAAATGAATCTTATTAGCTTAATGCACACCAGCTCCTGTTAATAGCAAAATTACTCAATGAGCAGCAACAAAACAGAAGTGAGAGGTCATCCTTTTTATACCATCCAGGTCTGGATTTGTCATGGCAATCTGGCCATTGAACTACAAAGCCTCATAATACCATTCAAACATTAGGCAGACTGAACTGTTTATCCAGGCAGAACAGCACCACTCCTCTCAGAACTACCTTGGCTCTACAGTAGCTCTTCAGCCCAGCAGTTTCTCTGCTGCTACACAAAACAGGCCATTAGGATGCACAACACATTTCCTTTATTCTTTTACACAATGTGATTCTCATTCCATGCAGGTTTTTTTTTTTCCACCCCCCAAATGCACTATAAAGGTTATTTCGGATGCTGCAAGTAAGAGTGCCAATAGCTTGATGCATTCCCAAGGGATGCCTGAAAGCAGACACAGAACTGTCCTGTTCAAAGCTGCTGCTGGCAGCCTGGGTGTGCTTTCACCTGCTGTTTACCATGTCAGAATGCTTTATTTGATCAGAGCTGCTAATAACATCTTCACAGCATCACCCCAAGAGAATTCGTCTTCAGATACACTCTCCTGATAACACCCTTAGTTCCACATAAGATACCAGCTTCTGTTCATGTACTGTAAAAATCATTCACTCGGACTGCTGTGTTCAGTGACTCTTGGTAGTGGGATTGTCAGTGATTCAATTCAGAGTGGGCCTAGATGAGTTTGTGCATATTAGGAAAGGGTCACACGAGTACAGATAAAACAACTTTAGTCCCTATTAAAATTTTTAAAAGTATAGAGAAAAATAAGCCGCTTGCTTAAAGGAGAAGGATGGAATTACTAAATAATAAACATTTCCTAGGAGAGATCAAACTTATCATCACAGACATGTAGATCTCAAGTTATCCCTGTAGATAAAGTTTTCCTATAGTCATATATGAAAAAAATCTGAGAAAAATAAGCTAGACAAAACCAAAGTAGATAACAATTGGAAAAACGCATTCATTGAGATGTACTTAATGGTTTCCTGTCAAAAATGTAAGAACATTGAGCGTGGTTCCAGAGAGGCCTGTCCTGGGTTCACTTCTATTCAGTATTTTCAGTAATTGCCGGGGTAATGGAATAGAGAACTTGTTTATTAAGTCTGCACAAGACACTAAGAGCTGCCCATTGGAGAACAGGACTAGAATGCAGAAACATTCTGGCTAATCGAAGCCCTGGTCTGAAAAATATGGGAGGATGCAGCAAGACAGCTACAAAGTTTACTCTTCAGAAACAAATAACTTCATAATTACAGAATCAGGAGGAAGTATCCATTCCTCAGGAAGGAGACAAAGATTACCAGGGATTACAAACCACAGACGAGCATCTAACACAGCAATGCAGCAGCAGACATACTGGGATATAGATAAGAGGTGTTTTACACATACATGACACCAAAGTAGCCCTGACACTTGACTCTCAGCTAGGAAGAGCCCACCTGGCACACAGCCTGGATTTCAACACTGCACTCCAATGCCATTACAAACCCACTGCACACCAAGGTGATGACAGGAGTCAAGAGATGTTATGGCTGAGAGGGAACGATCCACTTCCACATTAATGGGACAACCAGCTACACAAACTGCAGCCAGGTCATGTCCCTTGTTACTGTGCTTCCCTCCCAGTAACAGCAAAGAACTGGGAGAGATTTCTGTGTGGACCTTCCAACAGTGAAGGTTAAAGACAATCTCAAGAGCACTGCTCTTGCCTTGTGACAAGTGCATGAAGTAGCTCCGAGTCCTGCTTTTCTCAGCCAGTTCAGGTACAACAGGCAATTCCTCTGCCTCTCAAAATCAGACCAACCAACATGTTTTAGTGCCCAATAAAATAAGGGTAGCAGCACTAAACCCAAGAACACTGCAATCTCCGTTATTGTCCTTGAAGCAGTCTCAGCACTTCAGTTCTGACCTGCAATAAGGAAGGGAAATGTTCCTCACCTGCTCTCTGCTTAACTGCATTTCTAGCCCACAAACAAAAATGCAACAGATCCTTCTCACTGAACCATCTCTCTCCAGAGGTGCCTGTCAGAGGGAAACCATTTACAAGTGAAGCACAAAGGCTGCTCCCCAAACACTCCATTGCACAGTGCCATGTGCTGCAGAAATTTCATGGGTTTTATTTTATTCCTGCATTGCATCCAAGGTAAAGGAATGGCTGAACATCCAGAAGCATCTCCAGCCCTCCACACTGGTGGATCTCAGCTGTCTTTTCTCCCATTTGTTTTGTTTTGTAGTGCAACAAGAAACACTGCAATACACAGCCAGCCCTTACAAGCTATTGCAAACTGGAGTGAAAACTGATCAGCCATGGAACAAAAAAGCTGATCTCTGCAAGGGAAAGATGTGTTAGGTGAAGAAAATCACTGCTAATGGAGAGCATCATGAATCAGTCTGCCATGAAGCACTACCTGAGAGAAAGCAGAGAAAAGCAGCCAACCAGGACATCAAGTCTCAGCACAGAATTGGCTGCCTCATGATACAGTGAGAAACTCCAGATCCCAAGGCAGATCTGTGTTACCACAACAGTTCACTGTGTTGAGGCTGTTTTGGGTGTTAAGGAGAAGCAAAGTCTCCATACACTGAGTAAGACGGATTTACCAACTTGAGAACAAAATTATTAATGGTTTCTTCTCCTGCAATTCCTCCTTCAGTGGAAATATCTTGACCCCACGTCCAGGTATGAACATTACTTTCAACCAAGATGTGTAGAAGAGCCCTTTAGTACCCAAATTTAAAGCAAACCTACTGAGCTAATGAAATCCAAAACGAAACACTGCCAAAACTCCTTTCTTTCCCCTTCCTCACCCCCATCTCATCTACTATACTGTTTATACTTCTGTGTTTGTGCCCCAGAAATGGCTGACAGCAATTTCTGCCAAGTGTGGCTGCACCTTTTCTAGCAGAGAACTTTAATCTAACAAACTGTCAGCGACGAGTCCACGTCCTGACAGAATGGGCTCAAGAGGCTGCCCAGCAGAGAATGCACAGAGAGGCACTTTGCTGTGATGAATAGCTACTGACCCTGCTTGAGAAAGAACAGTCTGGTTCTAAGTTCAGGTTTAGCCACACTCTCCTCCCCACCAGGACTTCTACTGAGCCTGCAATAACTGAAGAGAAGGTTCTGTAATGTCTGCGCATTCTTTCTCCAACACAGTAGCATGTAAGCTGAAAAGACTTATTACACGTTACTTTTGCTATTCTTGATTTCTATTTTATTCTTGAGCGTTACAATAACTTACAGAGAGAAGATTTGTGCCTTATATTGCTTCTGTCACAGACATCTAATCTGCGGATTTTTCTTGAAACTTTGCAGATTTCCAGTGTCCTTAACAATATTTACATTTACTGCCAGATTGAGCTTTGTATAGTTTGCAGTGCATGAAAACAGACACAAGCGAGAGAGCTGCACTTAAAAGGTCCCTTTTTTCTGCTGGAAGACAAGGAGGCCTGGAAAACAGGCTTGACCTCACAGGTTTCCCGTCTGTTGGCTCACAGAAATGTTGAGTCTAAAGAAACTGAATGCTTCTGTTTTAAAGAACCTGATTTTAACAAAAAACCTCTGGGAGAGCAAAATAACCATAAAATCTGGCAATAAGACACAGCAGAACACCATGAAGTTTGCAGGCTTTTACCTTCTGTCACAGCCTCTGAAGACAAGTGGGTATTTATCACATAAAAGACAAAACGCTCATGCAATGGTTAGTCAGGACACTGTCAGGCACTTAGACACCTGCTCAAACAAGCTGTGATTTCCCCCTGCTTGCCCCAGAAACAACATTTAATATTTATAAAAGCAAAAATAGGACCAGCAAGACCGAGTCAACAAGTAATTTAATACACTTTCATTGCAGTGCTTCACCTGTCACAGAGTGTGTATAAACTCTGCTTTTCAAGTAAGTGCAAACTTAACCTCCCTGATGGAGCCGGGGAAGGGAGAACCAGCCACAGATTATACCCTGCCAAGTGCCCAAATGGAGTAAAACTTCTGGTGCATCAGATGAGAAAAATTCAAGCAAGGCTAAAGGGAACAACCCACAGGGCACAACAATGGAAACTCCCAAGGCAAAGAGCACAATGCCTTACTAGGAAAAGGCTCACAAGGAATTCTGATCCTCGAGTTTCTAGTAATGTGTGTTTCACTAGGGTGACATGTAAATCACTGAATTAGTTCATTAAAATTTTCCACCTTATTTCTGGCAGATTCTCCTAAATTTAGCAACTTCTCCAATTCACTGAAATCACTGTATTTGAAAGGGGCCCTATTATTAGTCCTTAAAAAAAAAACCAAACCAGAAGCAAAAATTCATTAAGCACATAACGCAAAGTTGAAATTCACTCCAACAGGCAACAGGGAAAAAAGCCTGTTTCAGTACAATCACAAATCCTGCCACATCTTCCAGTTCAGGCACTGCCTTCCTGATGTCAATGTTTATTTATCAGCTTCCAAACTGAAATCAAGTTTCTTACATAACCATTTTAACACCTATCTGTGATAGTGATTTTAAGGTCACTACCCACTAGTTGGATTCCACTTGCAAAAATGACAGATTTTCCAGATCCAAAGCAAAAATAGCAAAGCATTAAAAATATATTTGTTACTAGCAATATTTATCAGAAATTCAACTCTTTATATGACATCTGAGGCTGAATTCTATGATTCAAACCTCCTTGTAGCAATTTCCCAGTAAGATCCATTTCTGTCTGAGCTAACTAGGAGAACAAACACATTCTGACTTATTTTGCCTCTGTAATAAAAATTGGAGAGTTCATTTATTTCATCCAAGAGCAGGTAAAGGAGATTTACCAAATTGGAAAAACTCTTAGGAACAGGCTTTATACATGAAGTGCAATTATGCATAAAATGTGTAAGTACTAAAGGATTAGGTTGGCTCTGCTCCTATTAAGGCAGCAGAGTCTGTGGCAACTATTGCTGTACCCAACACTTCTGGCAGGCTGAATTTCTTAGGGCAGTTTCTCTCATAAATTCAGAAATGCCACTCATTTTTTAAGTCCTTGGAAAATCACTGCAAAGAAAATGACAGGGACTTAGGCTGAGCCCTCCTTTATCATTTCTCCAGACTAGCTCAGGTCCCGAAGCATTTGTGGTGCCTCATGGTTTAGCAGCAAGGAAGAGAACAGGGAAAAGCATCTGCAAAAATCTATCTCCTTGGCGCAGTATTACTTTAGATACATTTTTTGCAAAGGTACAGGCTGAATGCCAAGGCAGAAGGGACCTTACCTGGTCATTTATGTTCTGTAGATTGGTAAGTCATTTTCCTTGTTGGTTTGGTTGTGTTTTGTTTTGGGTTTGGTTTTTTTTTTTTTTTAAATATGAAGCATTAGTGACAATCTGCAAGGCTTGTTCATGTTCAATGACAAACTAAGCTCAGAAGCTTTTTTTACTTTATATTTTCATGGGTATCTTATTTCCCCATGAAAAGCTTTACCAGCTTATTCCACACTACTGCAGTATCCAGGTCAGAGGTTCCTATGCACAAACACAAATCTCTTTACGCATACCAAACAAACACTTCATTTTCAAATGTATGGGCAGACCCTGATCTTTTTCAGAGGAGGATTTAGAGAGATTAAAGCAAACAAGTTTTAAACGTTACTTTTCTCAAATGAAGTGAAGAGGTTAAAAAAAAGGAGGGGAAGGGGTTCTTACACAGCTTCCATCTCCAAGTCATCCTCATCATCTTGAGAAAGCTGTAGGTAAGGGTTGTCTGATGCTGGACGGAACTTGTACCCAGTGAGGACAAAGAACACGAGTGTGGCCATTTCATCCAGCAGCTGCAAGGTAAAACACAAGATTGAAGTCCAGTCCTGCAATGCTTTGTGGTCATGAAACATTTCTCCTCATTCATAAGGTTCAAGGTTTAATGGCCAAGGAGCCTGTGCCACAGCAGAAATAAAGCAATTCCTGCCCTGTTATCATTAATCCCAGGTTAAAGGCTGTCAGACCCTTTGTTCTTTCAGCTTTCCCTGTCGCTTTAATTACAGTTACAGTTCTATCCATCACTCTGGAGCTTTCAAAGAACTGTGGCAAGACTTGGCTTTTAAATGGTGGAGGGGCGGGGGAAAAATCATCCCTAAGTTCTTTTGATATTTTCAACAGTTAATGTATTCCAAGGACTCCCTGCACAGTTACTTGGATTATATGTTAAGAAACCAAGTATTTAAAAGTCACTAGGCAAATAAAGCCTGTAGATGGAAGAGCAAAAGCCTATTTCTCTGGCTCCCTGGGGCCTCAATTACACAGGGCAAACCTGACTAATTTTTTTTTCTCCTTTGTATGTTCTTGATTAATTTCCTTCAGACATTTTTAAATTGAAATACTAAAAAAATCAATAATGCAATTACTTTCAGACATCTCATGTATAATCCAGCAGCCTCACTGGACAAACATGAAACTAAAAATATACTCCTTTACCTTAAGCATACCAGTGATAAAAATCAGGAGGAAACAGGGTGCAGCTCTGGGTTTTGAGATGTTCTACTATAACATGAGGAACAATTTATGGATTTTTTTGGTGTAGTTATATTTAAAGAGTAATAGAGAAAAAAAATTCAAGGAATGGATGTATTTTCCTTTGCTGGCAAATACCTGGTACAGCCATTTCCACTGGAATGGAACAGCAATCTTTATGAGAATTGCAATGATCCGTGTGAAGTAAATGTAACACACAATCTGGGAAGGAAAAGGAGAAAGCATGATGAGAACAATAGCACCGTCCTTATAGAACCTCTTTTTCCAGAGAAATGGCTCAAGCAATTCCCAGACAACTCATTATGTCAGGCTGGCCTTATGCTTCTCGATGAACATGGAAGATACAGGCTGAGGGCTCAACTGCTTGTTCACCATCCAAATAACTCAAGCTCTTGGTAATGTACTCACGTTACAGCAGGAAATGCTTTAAGTATTACGATTTCACAGAACTTGTAGAATCATGATTGTAATTTATCACTCTTACCACTTCGAAGAGCCTGAAATGAGGCCGCTGGAAATCATTAAGGAGCCTGTGTTCTCCCAGGAGATACACTCATGGCTCCCACTGACTTCATCACAAACTGCACACATGCATCTCAAGGCACTATTTGGTCCCAAGTTTAATTTTTAGCAAGTTTACAGTATGTTATTCAAGCTCATCAATTCAACTGGCAGCTCAAGCTGTCTCCAGAGGAAATCAGGAAGCATTACAAATAGTTGGAACCGATTTAAAGACAGACAGAAGGATGCAACCACTAGGGAAAAATGGGAAGTTGTTTTTAGGATTGTAAGCCAGTTGACCGAGATGCCAAAACACAGGGCTAGGAACATCTCCACCATCAAGAGGTTTGAACAGCTTCCCAGAGCTCTGGATGCCTGTGTACAGGTGTTTGTTTCACTTACCATAACATAGTAATGTCTGAAGAGCTTCAGCTTTGCTAGGTTAATGGCAGCTATCAAGAGAACAAAAAAGCCCATCAGAAAATTGTTAAAATGAGACAGTTAATTTTGAAGCTTGTCTGGAGGTAGGCAAGTGGTCAAAACCAGGACTCAGTTAAGCCCAGACTCGAAGAGTTTATATCACACCCCACTGGTGTGTCCAGATACTGGACAACTCACAGGCAGGGGTGAATTCTCTCTTAAAAAGGGGACTCAAGATTGCTTTTACACTAAATTTTACGTGCATACGCAGCAATACAGAGCCTTCCTCTACCTGCATACAGCCAACTAGACACAGAAGGGCTACACCAATGCCACCCAACACGACCTCCTACAAAATTCCTGTCTTTTCCAGAGTCCTCCCTGACCTGTTCCATGCCTTCAGCTGGCCTGGGCAACTTCGAGGTCATCACAGCCCTGGGAACCACTGCATTCTGTTGAACAGCAGCACCGGCATTTTACCATCTAGGCAGGATGTTCGTGGCTCAGTCACAACTTGCAAGTGAAATGGGAAATCACCCTAAATAGTTATTAAACGCATGTGCTGCGGTCACAACCCACGCAAGCCAAGGCCCCGGGCGAACCTGCGTGTGTTGGACACATCCCATCAGTGGGAGGAGCACAGCAGACACGCATGTGAACAAGCTGAGGCCAACAACAGACAGAACAGCTGTCAGCTCTAGTTTGAGAGTCAGGTTTTACACGTGAAGCAGGATTACAAACACAGACTCCTGATGCTTTTGTGACAACATGAGAGGCAAAGAGTCCAAGATACGTTGACAGCACACAGAGATGCAGCTTAGAGCCAGTGAATACAAGTTGTCAGTTAAACGTTGTCTCATATTTACTGGTAGTCCCTCCACGCCCTCATAATGTATTTATCAGATGTGGAAGTGCAATACATTGTGCTTAAGTTCACCTGCACCCCCTCAGAATTCACCCACTGCAAAGGCTTATAAAAGGCTGCATATATTTCCACATAAGGTCTTCCAGGTTCACAAGAGAGCAAAATACAGTATTACAGGAGGCAGAGGAGGGCTAATAGCTCCCAAACAAATGCCTCACTTTGTGTGACAAAAACAAAGCAGCTTTTCTTAAAGGCAACATCAATTGCACCACTCCAAATAAACTCCTGTTTATTTTTATGAAGACACAATATTCTATTACAAACTTAATTTGTATAATCTAGAGATCAAGAGTCCCTTTCCAGCTTATATTTAGTGTTCCAGGAGAACCACTGAAAGCTACAGAGACCTTGGGACAGATACAAACCCTCCTCCAGCAGATACACTTTAAGAGCAGCACTTGACTAACACAAGGCATGAACTGACTGATGACCTGATGTTAAAAGCTTTTCCTAATACAGTTGATGAAAGATTAAAACATGTAAATATGCATTAAATAATGAAGCAGGGAAGCAATATTGTCCTATTTAAAGGAGAGCTGCATTAAGTGTGACCATGAAGATCTTGTGATTTCCCACACACCGGTTTGCACACAGAAGGATCTATTTTGAACTCAACGCATCCAACTTCAAGAACTGCCACCAACTGGTGTGCTGACAGGCCATGAGAATTACCAGGCTTTGTAGTTCAAGGAACACCAACTCAACAGCTGTGATTCAAACTGCCAGGCCATCAGTGCTTTACAGTCAACAACAGGGAGCTGGGGAGTAATTTCTGTTGGATTCGTGCAATGCACGGGATGAAAGGACAGCAAAGCCAAAGATCCAGCTGCCAAGTGAAGTGTCACAATGCCACCTCTCCCAGCTGATGGAGCACAGCTCAAGATCTCACCTACTCATCATGATAATTAATACCAAAGAGTCACAAGTTGGTGTATTCACACATCTAGAATGTCTGAGCATGGGAAAGAAGGGTGAGGAGAGGAAAAAACGTAACCACCACCAAGCAGAAAGGCAAAAAGTCACCTGTGGAAGTTGCCTTGCTGATTTATTAGACCCAGGTGCTCTCCCTTAGCTGCCTCAACAGCAGAAATACTTCTCTCCATTATCAGATACTCAAGTCAGTATTAATTCATGTCTACAAAACCCTGCCAGTTTTTTTAACCATCTCAAAGTTACAGGACACGATGTCCTGGAGAAAATCTCAAATCATCACTGCTTGGCATCAGCAGCCTGTGAATGGCTTCTTTCACAGGCTGAATGTGCTCCAAGCAGGAATATTTGAGTCTTGCTGTACTGAACACTAAGATTTCTATTCACCTCAACTTAGCAGCCCAGGCACTGACAGTAGCACTTGCAAGGAGTGAGGCTTGGCCAGCAGCTGTCACTTACAAGTTGAATCACTTTCAGCCCCAACCTGTAAAGCTGTGATAACACAGCAGCAATCACAGCAGGCAGTAAAGGCTGGGTAAATTTATGTTTTGAGTATGATAACCATTCTGTAAGGAACAGTACCTAACTGCAGAGAAAGGAAAAAATAAAATTAAAAAGGATTTTCCACCAAAGGTTTTACAAATGAATTCATACCTGTGTTCCATCTCTTTCATAGAGTAATTAAAAACATAAAAGCCATCCTCCAAGAAAGATTTATAACATCTATACCTTGTTTCCCTCAGTTTTCCCTTTCTATCACCATTTACTTTAACAGCTTGTGCCTGCAATAGCCCAATCTGCATTGATCAAAACACAGCATTTGATAAGCAGTCTCTTTTTCAGATTAGCACCCCTGTGCTAATTTCCAATGCTGGCACTGCCTGTAAGATGGAAAAAGGAAAGTTGGGACATCCACTGCAGCCTTGCACGCCACACAATAGCTTTTTGATGAATACGTCTGACCTTTTCAGAATATGTATGCAATAACAATCCCAGGGCTGCAGCTGAGGGCACAGGGAGCTCGAGCCCAGACTATCCAGTACAGAAGGCAAACCATAATGCAGCAAGTGAACACACTCAGGTACAGCTGAGAACATCTCTACAAAGCTTTGGTTGCTCTACTCACTCTGGTGCATTTGAGATGTGATCTGTGCTATTATTGAATTGTAAATGGAAGTTTTCTCTTCCCCCCAGTGATGCAGCACACATGTAGGTCTAGACCTCAAAAAAGCAACTCGGAGAAGTGTGGCTCTGCAGCCTCCAGAGCACTCTGCTTAAAAGCACTCCTGTACTAGAAAGAGGTCAGACAGCAATACTCTGTATTACATATGAGAACATGGCACAGAGTAGTTCATCTCGAATACTCCAAAATAAATCATCCATTTGGTGCAAAAGGTCTCCACCAGGTCAGATCAAGGTCCAAAGGATTGCATAAGCAGCGTATCTCCAACATGCATCAACCCTGGACAGCAGGAAGACACTGAATACTGCAAGGGGTTTTTCCTGCCACAGGGGCACAAGAGCACTCCTCATTATTTGCCCACTGCACAGAACATGGGGAATGCTGCCCAGGAGCTACACACTGCAGTGTAGATCCCCTAATTCAGCTGCCAACTATGACATGCTGCAGTGCTCCAGGAAAACAGCAAACCGTCATGATCTGACTGTGTTGTGCCACATCTCTCATCACACACACACTCACAGGTACCAGGAGAACAAATTGCAGCAACATTTCTAACCCCCAGTCCTCCCTCAAACAACAGATGACACGATGACTAGAGTGGGTTATGAGACAAGAGGCCCAGTGACCAAGAACTTGGGAGTTTTAAACAAAATAATATAGAAATAATATATATACTCCCTCTCTTTTCTCACGATGCCTGTAAACAAGGTGGTGGCAGTTGAGCAGCTTTCCACCTGCACGATTCTAGGTCAGTTTGCAAGGCTGATTTCCTTAAATCTGCAAGACATTTGCAATGCAGATCCAGAAATGGACAGAGAGCACAGGCTCCCATTTGAAGGATGATATAGTGACAGATCAAAGAGGTGTAGCTAAGTACTTGCTTAAGTCTGAAGGTGGCGATTTTTAAAGGGGAGGAAAAAAGCTTCTAAAAATGGGATGTTTACACCCACTGCTGTGCAAGATAAGAAGCCTGTGTAGGTCAGACTTACTGCGTTAAAGATCACCTTCAAGGGAAAAAAGCAAACAACCAGACAGCTCAAACTGAGCTGTATCACTGTGCCATGTCTACTCTTCATTATCAATCCACAGCATCTGTGTATGTAGAGTCTCCCTGGATAATTATGGCCTTTAGACCTATTCCTCTAGCTTTCCTACTTTGGAAGATGCTAAAAATAATCTGGTTCAAACTACTATCAGCTAGTGACTACAAATCACTGCCACTTATAAAAATCCTTTTTACTAATTGTAATTGCTAATGCCTATGGCAAGCACAACCCTAAGACTAAAGCTTGGTAAATCCAACCAGCCTTCTGCTTCATTCCCAGTCCAGCCACATTGCAGTCATGGCTGCACTTCACCCAAGGCAGTGCTACCAAATAAACAGGGGGAAAAGCAGCTGGAAGAGAACAAAACAGTCAGGAAAC
This sequence comes from Grallaria varia, assembly GCA_013396735.1. NCBI lineage: Eukaryota > Metazoa > Chordata > Aves > Passeriformes > Formicariidae > Grallaria > Grallaria varia. The sequence goes on from VWZG01000439.1 coordinate 66,608, forward strand.
ACCTGATTCCAAGATTCCAAGCCATAAAGTCCTGGAGCTGTTAGTTCTAATGGATGCAAGGAAGCAAACAATTTTCCTTAGGTCTCTCTAACCAGCAAGAAGGTCACCAGAAGACTCAGTGCTAAGAAAAGTAACTAGTGAAAGTATAGGATGTAATTCCCCAATATACCCTATAAGTTAATGAAGCTTGGGAGAGAGAACAGGGAAATCAACCTTAGACTAGACAGTAAACCCCAGTCCAACAAGGACAGTCTGCACAAGATCCAGTTCTAACCACAGGACAGGCAGTGCAGCACTTAAACTGTGTATGAGAGGTTCCTGTCATTTTTACTGCTTCAGGAGAAAACTACATTCAACAGCAGGGAAAAAATGCTGGTGATTTGAGTGCTGGTTCTACTTTACATACAAGAAGCAGAGACACTGAGCAGCACCTCTACAGAACAGGGCTTCCAAGAGAAGCCTCCACGGAAAGAGCATGTGGTTCTAGTGAAAACTATTCATTGATAAGCCTAACATGAATGATTTTACATTTTACAGTGCAACCAAATCACTTTTGGTTTTCTCAACAAGGCACACTAACAGCATGATATCATTAGGTAACACTGTGCTTCTGGTATTACATTGCCATCCACTTCCTCTCCGAGGGCTCCTATCAACAGCCACTAAATAGTCAAACCAGATTGTGTTTCACAAGTGAGTCCCAGCACTGTAGCTCTCCTGGCCACAATCTGCTGTCAGCCCATGCAATGTTTTCCTTGAAAATCTTTTCCTTAGATACTCCTTTATTATTAGTGTAGCATAACACAGTTGCCAAGTCTCTCTCAGCACATAGTTACTCAACTTGCACAACCAGATGGCAACACCAGTAGGCAAAGCTGATAACAGCAGCAGGTGATCCACAAGCAACATTCACGACAAAGAGCATCACTACCCATGCAGAACAACACAATACAGAGAACTAAAACAGTCCTTAAGGGCTACTCTGCCTAGTACTGACTAACTAAAGAGACAGCCAGTTCCTCTCAAATTACCACTTTTATGTCCCTTACACACCACAGTAAATCCTTCAGAACTGCTTGGGTTTACTCAGATCTGGCTTCGACCCCTTAGGAAGGACAGTGAACAGGTCCAAGGCTTCACAATGAACACTCTTGCTGTTGGCCAACTCTTCTCCACTGAGGATGTTTGAAGTCAAGAAAACTCCATAGCACCATCTTGTGATAAGAACCAAGGCAGGCACAGGGGGATCACCTGGGGCCACACAGATCTGGCATTTGTCTAAGTTACATGCACTGCCATGTGCTCAGCACCAGGATAATCAGATCCACTGCCACCCAAGCAAGAACTAGGCCTGACATATGTGAAGTTCTCTGTTGAGAAGAAAGATTCTACTTCAAGGAATATCTAAATTTTAGCACTTTTTAACAGTAAGAGCATAAATACTGCACAACATATGCTCAGTGGACAATGTATAACAAATTCGTCACTGAACCCAACAGAACACATTGATAAGAAAGCTACCAATAGCACTCATGGCACACGAATTATTAACACTGACCTCCTTTACATTTGTTTCTATTAGAAATTTATATTTTTCCACCTTTAAATTTGAAGGGGGTTTTTTGTGTATATACGGTTGCTATTTGTGGCAGGGGGAAGCGGTAAAAAGAAAACCCAAACTTATTGTAAGTATTGTTTCAATTTAATAGATGGCAAAAAAACACCCTCATCTGTGAGCTGCACAGATCTGAGCTCAGTACCCAGCCTGAACACTTCACCTACAGAGACAATCAGCAGTGAAACGAAGAGTGGCAGTGAAAGCCAAGGAAACAGGTAGAAGAGATCTGGGAATGTATCTCCAGAAAGGAAAGGCAAGAGTTAAAGGGTAAGACTGGATTAAACGGCTGTTGCCAGCAAATGACCTTCTACAAGTGAAGCTCTCAAGAAGAATAAGCCACCAAATGACAGAAGATGGAAACGGTTACCTACTTCCCAGGAAGACACGGCTCTGCTCCACAGCTTGTTTCTGAGGAACTAATTCAGAAGTGAGCAGTTAAGGCAGGAGAAGCACATGCTGCAGCAGCTGTACTTGGGTTTCCATCACCTCATTTTCACTGCTACAATAAACATCACTCCACTTTCCACAAGCAGCCCTTGGAGCTGCTGTACAAACATGGACAAGCCAAGAACTGTGACATACCGAATGCCAAGTTATGTTTTGTTTCATAATGAGGTTTGTTTGCCTCTTTTGTCAGGAGCAGTTCAGCAGAAATTGAAATAAGGGGGTCTATTCAGACTAATAGACAGCAATTCTGCGATTCATTTGTAGTTCTGGTTCTGAACACTCGAGTGAGAAAAAAAAATGGCAAATCTGTCAAGATGATTTACTTTAGATGTCATGTTTAGCTCAAGCACAGAAAGCTGTGCAAGTAGTAGAGGAGTTACACATACCAGTTCTGGTAGTCAAAGCAATCTATGAAAGGTCATTTTCCAAAAGTTATTCCCACGAGCCCACTGAGGATAAGATAGTGATACTAACAGTGTTGATTTATAGTTTTAGTTTACATATTTTAAATCTGCATCACATAGTTGATATTCTGACATTATGACATGTAGCATAAAACAGGGAAACCCCCCCCCACACAGATTACTTGCCTTTCCCATCTGTTGCTGAAGCCTCCTGTAAATGTCTTATTGACCTGAAAAATAAAAATAAAGAATAGATTTTCTGTAAGTTTTACACCCCCTTTCCACTGTACTCCTCTAGATCACTGACAAGTTTTGTTAGCCCTTTATGGCTGGGGTGTGCTCAGAATTAACTGTGCTTGACACTGCACATACTTCACCCTCATGCCCCCAGGTCAGGCAGTTAGCTCAAGTATAGCTATTTCCTTGGGATTAAGACAGCAGATTGCTAAAACCCACTTCAGCCTACAGAAGGCTTTGTGGGAGGGAGGGAGCAGAGTGAGAAACTGGGGCATTTCCCAGCATAATGCTTTCCACTTGTAAAATTAAGCTGAGCTACTCTTCAGAGAACTGCCAAGCATTTAGCATCTTTCTGCTCTTTTAGGCTCTTTTCATTTAAAGAGTTGATTACAGCTTACATGTCTACATAGGCAACTTATGTAACAGAAACTACCCTGCAGGAATGTAAATCCAGGGGCCAAGTCTTAGTCACCTTGCTCACATGAATAATCCCACCAGCTGCAGTAACTCTATCCTGATGAAAAAGGGGCAGGATTTCATGGCAAGGGCTTCACTGCAGTTTATGTTGGCACCATGGCAATGCTGGTTGCACACTATAAACAGTCACAGGACAGCTCACCCAAATGCATTTGTTCTTCACATACAGTTCCTTTATGGAAAGTAAGTTTTGTACCAGCCTATCACTAGGTTGGACATATGGATTTCAGCATCAGGCAGCAAGAACTGCAACTGCACAAGTCCTTTCTCTCACAGAAAAATCAAAGTTAACATCCCTGCAGTTTTATTTACCATACCCAAGTATCTCAACCTCAGAGCCGCAGCATTTTGACTGGAGAGGAGCAAAGGACAAGTGAGTAGTGCAAATTTCTTGGAAGACATTTCCCAGCCTTGGCAGAAGGCCACTGGGACTATGCAGGGCTCTGCTTTAACACAGAGAACATTCAGGAAAGGAAGGACAGCTGAAACCCACCATCACAAGTCAAGCTGAAGCTTATTTCCATCTACTGAGCAACGAAACTAGAGTTATGTACTCTAGAGCGATGACATGTTATCAGACATTTATATACATTCTGCATACATTTTGTATTTCAGAAAAAATAATGGAATTACTGCAGAAAAAGAATGATATTCTATGTTTACTAACCAAGGAGCCAGAAGCTCCTTCATATCTTTCTTTAAACCCAGCTGTTTATCCAATTAAGACAAAACACATTTAGAAGATAAATGTTCTGGCTAACTGGCAAGGAGCAACAATAGTGTTTATCTGAATTATCTGTGTTTTGGTCGGGTTTTATATAATCAACATTACTCCTTGCCAAGTAGAGTGGAAGGAAGGGCGGGGAAATGCTCCCTGTGGGATTATTTCTTCTAAACAAACACGCAGCCACTCTGCTTGAAGGCTGCCCTGATCTTAGACAGCACTGTTGTCCCAAAATTTAGCAGTCTAGTTTCTCAGTCAGTGAAGCAAAATACTATTTTTCAATTTCGTGAGTCAACACTTGTGCAAAATTCCAAGTTTCAAAAGTACCTACAGTCTGAACTGTGCTGGTCACACTTAAATCACTGCCTACCTTACCTTGTCTCCACTGACATCCCCAAAACCAGTGTCTTCCACAATATTAGACTGAAGTATCAAGACTATTAAAGTTTTTAAAAAGACAACAGAGTGCTTGACTCCACAGGACCACAGACTCCTTTTGTTTTGCAGTATCTGGAGCTCTAACAAGCTGTCAATGCCCATTAACTCAAAAACACTTCAAGCCATCAGGGCCTCTGCAACCACACAACACATCCAGTGACTCACCATACCACTGGAAACAGGATGGCTCCACAACACAGCAGGTCCACCAGGAAAAGGATTTCTTTCCACAGCCCATACTCAGTCGTGCCCTCCTCTGTGGACTCAATGATGATGTACGCCACATTCGCCAGTACCTGCAAAACAACACCACATTCCATGGCCTCAGAAACTTTCCAAGGAGACACCAGAAGTGGGCTGCCAGTTCAGCAAAAGCCCATTCAGTAAGATCAATAATTTTTCTGCAGCTCTGTGTCAAGAAGTCACACGTTCAGCAGCACCTTCACAAGGTTTACAGAAATAAAACTGACTGAACCTTATTTCTGCTGACATTCAGAAAGTAGTTCTTTTGTTATATATGGTGCTGAATCTACTGTACCAGTCCGGACAAAGAGAGCAAAATCTCTGTTTTTATATATAGAAATAAGACTCTGCAGATGCACACACAGACAATAGTTTAAGCACATAATTCTAAATTAAGCCATTAATTCAGACAGGTCATCAACCATTTCTTGTACTCCACACCTGACCTCTGCAGGAGCCTCAAATACTAATTCTATACTTCTGGCTTTGCAGCTGGGTACAGCATTTCATCTGGAAAGGCAGAAAAACTGTCCTACCTACAACAAACAATTGCTGCTCTCCTGTGCACTTCAGTTCCTGGAGCAGGAGACAAGCACTGATCACTGTGAACACGATGGGAATGGTTCCCTCAGACCCAACAGGCCTACAAGTCTTGGTTTTCCCATTATTATTTCCCTGAGCCACTCAGCAAACAGTTCAGAAGTGGCAACTTTCAATTAATTCTTCTGCAGAGTAGTTTAGTCCTGTTATGCAGCCCAAATTTTGTGTCAGCATGAATTTACCTTCCTTATAGTCAGTTCTTCATTTGCTGAAACTATATGATCACCATTATGTCATGCTCAATAGAGAGAGAAAACCAGAAAATTACAGCACTAACTTCTGGACCAGGAAATTCCATCTCTACTTGCATTGCAACCAATACAAGCAGTAGACATGTGATATTATGTGAATCTTTCACAGCCTTTTCCAGTCTGCAAAAGCAGCTCTCCCACAAGACAGGAAATATTGACACAGCTCAGTCCTCACCTGGAGTGGGATGACAATCATGAAAATTTTTTTGTCTTTATCTGACAGGATGTGTTTAATGAAAGCCCAGCCTGTGCCAATGAGGGCGATAGTGATGAACAGAAGGGCACCCTTCAGTCTGGAAGAGAAACAGACACTGCAGTGAAGAGACTTTATCACACTTCCTCTTCTGCCCAGGTTCTCTCCCACAGCCAGTAAAGCCACAAACCCAAACAAATGCTTTGCTATTCATAATTTTGGCAAGCACTTATCCATCCCACAATAGTGAAGCAGATGTACTTGCCTGCGTATCACAGAGCAATATTAGGCTTCATTCACAATTGTCAATATATGCAATCTTTTCCTGGGGGAGTCATCCATTCACCAACAGCCACAAACACAGGCAGCTGTGCCCTCTCAGTATTCACACCAAGAGCAAATTAGATACTTGAATATTAGTGTGAACAAAGGATAGCAAAGCATTTTTTGTCCTTTTACTGCTCCACCCACAGAAGTGCCAATTCTCTGCAGCTGCCCTCTAAGGGGAGCTCTCCCCTTCACACGGGGCTGATTCTTTGGTACTATGCTCTGAATGAGAAGACAACAATCCCCCAGTTTGTTCAGTGGGGAGGCAGCCCCACAAGCAACTCATTCTACTGTTTGCATCTATCACATCAATCTTCTGACATACTTACAGGTGAGTGATGTAATAAACAACAGCCCAGCCTTCAATGGGAAATCCCTGAGAAGAGATGTAGTGATAGTCGATCTGGAAGCAGAAAATACAGCACTTTACAAGCTGCTCCTCAGCACCCCACCCTCTATAAACCAGATCAGCTTGACAGGCACCTCAAGTTTCATTTTCCAATCAGTGTATGCAAACCCAGCTCTGTCACATTTAGAGATCACTTCCTCCCAACACCTTCTAGTTTTGTTTTGCAACAAGGAGATCATTTCCACTCGCTGTACTTCTTAAGTGTTAGTGGCTGTATCTCATACAATCTACATTCTTCCCACACAACTCCCATGCTTCACTATAGTGAATCAACTGCATTTGGAACCTATTTATTCACTCATTGTTCAAGTTCACTTGCATTCCTTGACTAGCGGCTTCCTAATTTCACTTTCACTTCATTAGACTCCAAAAATATTTGTAGCAGCTATTCTACCACAACCATGAAGGTGAAAATCATAGCTGGCACAAACACTGAAGGATTAAATGCTTGCCTTTGTGTATGACACCTTTCCAGTGGAAAGGCAAAGTCAGTAGAATTCAGAGACTTTACTGAAAGTCTTAAAGCTGATAAGGTGAGGTCTGTAACCATACACAATAATACTTCATCTACAGTAGTGCCCTTGAATTTTACAAACATTCCTCAAGGTTTTCATTTATGAAGATTTACTGCAAGCCATGGAGCTGAAGCAGCAGCACAGGAGGGCCAGCCTCAGATGGCCAAAACATTAAAAGTTGTGGAACTCATTCAGCACTCAACCCTTGCTGCTTCAAAACTTCAGGCCATGGACTCAATTGTATTAAAAGAGTTGGCTGACGAAAACTCAATCACTTTCCCCAAACAGATGCAGTTCAATTCCAATGCTTCAGTACTAAGGACAGTTCTCCTTCCCATTCTTCCCCCTGTCCAAAGCAGATTTCCCTAACAGAATGGCCTGGATTCCATGTTTCTACTTCCCAGTTGAACAACTTCAGGGGCGTTAAACGTACCGCATGGAAGACTAAGGACAGTGATTTTGTAAAAGGAAGGGCTGCCATGAGCCAGTGAATCTTAAAAACATCGTTTCTGTGAAGAAAGAAAAAGAAGGAAGAGCATCAGTTAAAAGCCAGCAGGAAAAAGTTCAGTTTCCAAAGATATTTCTTCAAAACTACAGCAATTTCCTGTCTGTTTTTTGCCACAATATAGTTTAATATGTACACTACACAAAGAATTTTTAACATGAGACTTGATAACTTTAGAATGAGTCTGCAACAATGATGTTGACTGAAGCAATTTTCAAATACAAGCTATGTGTATTAAACATACAATACTGCGCCAGATTTGGAGTTTTAAAGTGATTAAATCTATGAATTGAGCATTATAAGAGGAGGAATAAAAAATAAAGATCAAACAAGGTAAACCCCTACTTGTCATTGACACCCAACTAACCTGCTTACCTGCGTTTCCGAAGTATGTGGATCCATACAGTCCCAGACAGGAAAAAGAAGATAGCCATGGAAATGTAAAGTTTTGGCAGTGGGATTTCGCCTGCTGAGAGGTAGCTTTCAGGATTCTTTTCCGTAATTTCTATCTGAATATCAAAGGTGTGTTATTTGCACAGTTGAAAAAAACTTTTTTTTAAAGCACCTAGTTAACAATTACAGTTCACAATCAAATTCACTTATTTAAAATGAGCTTTTCTGAAGCAGTGACTATTATAAGACTCAAACAAAAAAATCAAACCCAACTCTTTCTCCTCAAGATTCTCAAAACATTTTGCAAAATTACTCCCACAAGAATAATCTCCTTGACAAACAATGCTTCAGTTATGCAACGTAACAGAAAGGCAAAGTAATTTTCCCAAAGAATACTTGTTCTCTCTCCCAAACTCCACAGTTTGGCCACCTTTGATTCAGAAACAGTATCTACAATAGGCTGCCAGCCTGTTACCCGTGACTGAGAAAACAGAAGTATTCTTTAGCAATTAATCTGTGCCCCCTGATTATATGTACTAGGAAGTCAAAAAATAATGCAGCAGGACTAGTTTGCAGTACTGAAACTCTAAGTGCACCCAAGCATGTCAGTTAACCAGGTTTTCTTCTCTTTCCAATTTCTTCTGTGGATCAAACAGCAATTCAAAAAGTTGGTCTTCTAAACATACAACTTCACAAGCAGATTTAAAGCAGCCTACTCTGAGCTTAGTTAGGGCTGCTAAGTTTTGTCACCTACAGGTTCCCTTGCAGTGGCATCAACACAACCATGTAAAAAGTAGTTCAGGGGTCTGATCTGGCTGAGTTCCCTCTGTCAGCAAGAGGATTCATACCCGACTAGCTCATGATACACAAGGACAAGCACAGGGAAGAGAAAAAAGGGAAAGCCTGAGTTGTGATCATGCTCAAAAAAACCCACAAGACCAAATCCTTGGATGTCAATAGGTGAGATCTTTGCTAGAATATATTGACTTTAAAATATGCATTTAACACCACAAAAACACCTTTCATTAGGCCAGAACGAGCAATAACTCTGAATTCACAAATATCAACAATTCAGATTGCAGCAAGAGCCTTAACATCTGCAATCCTGTAAAGAAAAAAAGTGGGGTTTGAGTGCAGCAAAACAAGCAGCTGGTTTAGCTCCCATCTCTTTACAGCATCTAGTCACAACTGTATACACTGAACCCAGCCCACATTCACTCTTCAGATTTTCAGACATTTCTGCAAAACTAGTATTTTAATTATTTTTACAGTAGTTGCTTCTTTCAGAAATGCCGCTGCAGAGACTGATGCACAACCCTGAATCACTTCCCACCCCACATACACTCATGTGCAGTGTGGGCTCAGTTACAAGCTGGAGCTGAAAGCCGTATGTTTGAGTCTAAGTGAATGAGTTATACTTTAGAAGCCATACTCACATCAAGACTAAATAGCAGCTGATCATTAGCTGGCCCTTCCTTGCCAACACACTTATGGAAATATAGGCTGTAGAGACCCTCTTGGCTATCCGAGCTGATGTTGAAATAGAACTGCAATTTAAGAATAGGACAGTCAGCATTCTTCTCATTCACAACAGGATTGCCCTGGTAAGAAGCCATCTCTACTGAAGCATGAAAGAATCCAGCAATTTTGGGGTCACTTGGTTCCTTTCAGGAAACATGCTGTTCTGAGGATATCAGCGTATCTGGAAATGTCAACAGAATTCCAGATGCAAAATCATTGCACCTATCTAGGATTATGCACTCTGGTTTTCCAAGCCTTTTAAGTATCAGTGCTTAACTTAGTTCACTACAGAGAAGAGATAACAGAAAGTGTCACATATTTAACATGGTGAAGCATAAATTTTTGATCGTATTTGCCCTGAAGCACAAGAAGCTTTTCTGTTCCTCCCCCAATTATGCAAATTGTGCTAGCTCTGGAAATGAGATTTGTCTCAGATAACAGAAGTGTGTTGGCTTTATAGTAACCAACCATCACAAGTGAACTAGGCTGGTGAAACAAAGCATTAATCTGCTTTCATACAGTCTCTTTCCCTTAAGTCAGTCAGGTCTCAGCAGTTTGGTATTAGCAATTCGCATGCACTAGTGGCACAGCATTGTGAACTTTAACATGCTGAGGCTCACAGACTGTGATATTTAGAACAGCATCACACCAAAGCCACTTTAAAAGCAGCTCCCACAGCTGATAAAGAAAGATTTCCAACACTGATTCTTAGCTCAGTATATTTTTGAGCCGACTCTTGTTATCAAAGAGTCATCTATACCAGTCTTTACTTCTCCAAAGTAGTACAGTGAAGGAACTGTCTGCACATATTAAGATTAGACACTGACAGACACCTTACCTGAAATGAAAAAGTTTCTCCGTCATGGTGAACGGGATGTTCTTGTTCTATAATACCCTGGGAAAAGGAAAAGAGACCTTTAGATTTTTTTAAGCAGGCAACCAACACATTTGGCTACAGCAACCAGACAAGCAAAACTGCATTCTGTATATTTACAGTGGATGCTGAGAGCAACAGCAAATACTCTCCACTTTCTGGCTATGATTATACCAGAATATCCCTCTAGATTCTTTCTGAAAGAGAACTGCAGATAGCTTCTTACCTGGGAGGATGCTGTACTTCGTATGGACTTCTTACCTAGGGATAAAAGCGTTAATGGTACATTTAGAGCGTTTGCATTTGACATTCTCACCTTCTACATATTGCCCATACCTTACATCTTCCTACACTTGTCTGCATGGCAGTCTCCTAGATAATCATTAACAGATTCTTTCCCAATCTCTCCTTACTCCCATAGGACTTTTCCCACAGCTGCCACTCATTCTGAATGCATCCTCAAATGCTAGGATAGGTTTCTCTACTGTTACACCTTCTACAAAAGCCTGCTCCAGAAATCTTTCCCACCCCTCCCATGGTAGTGGTGCAGGATGCAGATGACCAATATCAGCTATTGCTTTTAATATTATGACTGAGTACTCTTAATCTCACTGACTAATCTTAATGCGGACATTAATACATAGCCTGACAAACATGTGAAAGTCTGAATTAACCCTGGGGTAGGAAAAACTTCTCAGCTTTACACTAAGTAAGGTCCCAAAAAGCACAGATGACCTGCCAAGCCAGTATCTGTTCTGAATTTAAGAAACCCGAGTTGACAGGAGCCTTCAGCAGAGCAGCACATCAAGTTCACAGTTTCACTCTACTCCTCTAAGCAGATTTCAAACATTCCATTCTATCAAGAAGCAAAAGTTCAAGACCTAAGCCTTGCTTTTGGCTCCCACACCTCAGTGTACCACCCAAGTGCATGCTACACTTTTCAACACCAGAAAAAGCAAACTACAGCTGCCAGAGCAATTATCTTCAGTGCCATCCCTCCTTGGTTCTCAACTCTTTAGAACAGCTGTGCAAACTTTTGAATGGTATCAAAGCTTGTGAACATGACAGGCCAAGACACTCAGACTACTTCAGATCAGACTACTCAACAGCCTGATCTGAAGTGTAAACTCTGCCAGGAAGGATAACAGGAGCTAATCCCATTACAGCTGAGATTATAAAATTGTTTTGTCTGCTGGTCTGAAGTCAGACAGAGATTTGTGCCTTCAAGAAAAGATTACTAGGATAGTTACTTCTCCATCCCCTAAGTGATAGACTAGATCTCAGCTCTTCAGATACATACAGACTTGTACAAACACTGGCTGAAAAGGACCTGTGGGTAGATTTAATCCAACTTCTGATTAAAGGGCATCTGGTGTCAATACTGTACCACATTGGCCATGGTTTTGTTTAGTCAAGTGTTTAAAACCTCAAGAGATGGAGGTTCTACAACTTACACAAGTGATTTGCTACAATGCTGGAATACCTATCTAGGAAAGATATTTTACTTATCTTCCCTCCTGAGACACTCAGTATGTAGTAAGGGGAATAGAAACTGGTTATAATATATGCCACTACTGCAAATTGATTGAAATCACTGTCCTCCTAACCTTCCTTCAAGTAGTTGGTGGTGGCCATAAAATTCCCCCTTTAGCCTTCTTTTTGTCACACAAAAGACAACCAAGTTGTCAGCCCCTCCTCACAGGCACTGAAGGGCTCCAACACTTATCTCTCTGCTGGATCAACATGGCTGGTAAACACAAATCACTGAGCAGGAGACACTCCAGCTCAAAAGGCAGCTCTGTGCACAGGCTTACACAAGACATATAGCAAGTTCCAGCCCAAGGGGACTCCAAAACATGACCACAACAGTGCTGGATGCACAGCAAGGAGAGCACACACAGGTCAGGTTTAGCTGTCTTACCTTTGTCACCTGTATTTTCATTGGTCTTTGGAGGATTTTTACCAGAATCACTACTTGGTTCAGAAGTTTTTTGTGGCTTGGTATTTAAGGCAGTAACATTTTCCTCAGATATGAAGGAAATTTTAGGTAACAATGAAGCAGCTTCTGCAGAGAACTGTACCTTCACACTAAAGAAACAAAGAGGTTTTATTACAAAATTAAAGAAAAATCAACATTTATAGAGAAGCTATTTGTCATAGACTATATATACCAAATAAAGGAAAATCAGGTTGTCTTGACTTGGGTTTTGTACCACAGAGAACAGGCAAGAATCAGATCACACTCAGCAGAAGAGCTGCAAAAGTGACCCAAGACTTCAAATTATTCCTTCAGCACAAAGTAAGTTGCTTTCCCCTCCAATGCAGCAAGAACTCTTGAACCATTTTATACTGCAGATTTCTTACTTTTACTCTCATGTAACCCCTTAAAAAGAAGCAATTTACATTGACAGCAGATTTCCAAGCCCTTAAAGAAATTTCAACTGTTACATTATCTTCAACTAAAGAAATAACTTTAAAATATCAGGTACACCATTTACTCACACTGCACGGTCGATTTCCAGAAGTATAAGTACAACAGAGACATCTGGCTCTGGTGTCTTCCTCAAGATACAGTAATCCACTTCTTCATCCTGGTAACATTGAGCAAAATATCTCTGAAGCACCCTCTGGTTTATAAGAAATGGGGACATGTTCCCCCCCCCAGGCAGAGGTTACCACTGTTAGCCCAGCAAATTGTAAATCCAAATTATTCTTCACATGCCTAAAGTTCTCCCCCCACCTTTTCTTTTTATTTTTTCCAACCATTCTAGAATAAGGTAGACTATGAGATGTCCCAGCTTAGGAAAGCAAGTTCACTTCTCTTACTCTTACCAGGTAAGTGGAGAACCCATCATTCCTTGTTCGATCCAAACTGAACCCCACCTATGAGACAATTGAGAAGAATCTGTCAAATTGAAGCCAAACCACCACTCGAAGAGTCACAGATACTGCTTTCTAAATAAATCAACCTAAATTTAAGGCAGAATCCAAGTGTTTTATCATCATTTAATTAGACAGAAAAAAAAATTCAAATATAATAAACTTGCTGCCTCATCCATACTCACCAAGAAAAAAATATCTATTGATTCAAGCTCAAACTAAATCTAGAGTACCTTCAGTCCCTTCAGTATTGTTCCAGGTGTTTTTGCTTGACAAAAACATTTAATACTTCTAGCAATAAGGAGGCTGAACTGTGCAGAAGGGTAAGGACTCAGGACTGTTTTCTAACCTAGCATTTCAGCCTCTCCATTAAAATCCTTAACATAACATGCAATGTTAGTTTTCTAAAAATAAGACTGCCACTGCTCTGGAAACCTACTGACACAATGACAAGATGAATTGCAATGCAACAGGACACAATGTGAAAAAACCCACACATCAGAGGACTGCTTAGGAAATTGGGGTTCAATACAAGTTACAGATGTTGCATCAAGTTCAACGGAAGATCTAATAATTTAAAAGTTCATCCTTAAAGCAGAAGAGAGTGCTCAAGGATAAATCTCAATATACATAATCCTCACCAATGGCTCAAAGTGGGCAGCAAAGCCAACAGCACCACCAGCTTGGATCTGACACCTCAGACAAGGGGAGGTCTCCAGAACAAGGGGAATTTCACAGGAAGCTTCACACAGTCACTGGACACAAAGGAACTTACTGATAAATGATTCATGTCACCAGAGTCCAACAGTGGCTTCAGGGAAAGGTTGCTGACATTGACTCTCATGAAACCATCCTTGAAGAAGCCAAAGGTATTCAGGTGCACTTTCTGCCTCACATCATTCTGTATGGAAGGAAAGCAAGTTTACTGCTCACATGCACAGTCATCTGCAGCTGCAGTTGAAGGGGAAGCAGGGTGACAGGCTGACACTTGAATATTCACACAAATTTCTAATTATACAAAGAGCAAATTTCTTTAGGATACCTTCACATATAACCAATTATTTCACTGGAATGGATCAACTCTTCCAGTATCCTGAACAGCAAGAACTTAAACATGTCTCTGTCAACTACCTGACTGTACTGCTGGGAAAGATGCAAGGAAAAAGAATTCTACAAGAATCTGAACATCTGGCATCACTGATTAAACAACATATATCTACCAAAAAAAAAACCCAAAGAGACTGTAGACATGTCAACACAACTATTGTTTGAACACTGACTACTGTCATTGCAACAGATGGAAGTGGAATTAGGCGACTTTAAGGATATTACCTAACAGAGCTGGGTTTTGGCCAAGTGTTTAGCAAGTGCATTGTCATCCAGTCAGATCATCTGAGTTAGGCAGGGTCAATGTTTGGACAGTTAAATACCCAAACACACTGGCAAACTGTGTGTATGGTGTGGGTGAAAAAGTTTCCTGTGTACTCCCACTTCTCCAAATGATTTTGAGCATAAATTGAAAATAAATTTTTTAAAGGTAGATAAATACAAAAAAATTGATATATGTGTTCAAACAGAATCAATAGGGTTAGTTGCTGTAGCAGGAAAATGCCAATCCACTCCTCTACTCCCAATCTTAGCTGCATAATAATTCCCTTCCTCTCAGTCTGGCAAGTAAACTGCAGCTATTGACCTCTTCCCTTACTCAGCTGATAGAGGTTAAAGTAAGTGAGTTTTAATTTTTTTAAATAAGGAAGCCATGAGGGACATCACATGAAAAGCAGTCAACATCACACACAGCTGCCACATTGGATGGCAACAGGTCCTATCCCAGTTACTTTGCATTTATAACTAAATAAATAGGTCTGCAGTTGGACTCTCAAACCTACTGGGTCATTAATTGGAACAAAAACAGAAACAAAGCAACAAAAATTAAAAAGCAAGTGGAAAGTGTGATTTAGTGACAATGTGTCAAGTGGTTTAAAAATTTAAAAAATTGTTTCTTCCTCTTCTCTTTTTATTCTGCAATGTGATTATCTTTTCCTAAAAGAAAGAAGTCAGCTGCTAAAGGCAGACAAACTGTTCTGGAGAAGGTCCTGGAAGATCGAGCTAAGAACTGTGCAAGTACAAAAAGTTCTCTCTTCCTCTGCCCCAGTATTGATTTTGACATCTCTGCACAAAACATTCCTGATGCATAAATCTCACTCACTGTGATAGCAGTACACTAATCCTGACACAGCTAACCTGTAATACAGCTGTAATAAGATCCCCCTAATAGAATCAAGTTAACCTGGCAAATAACCAGATGGTTCTCTTAATGGTCAGGAGAGGGGGGGAAAAAAAAAAATAGTTAAGTGACACACGGCTCCCAGCAGATGCTTTGTTCAATAGAGCATTACAGCTGTCTTTGGGTTCTAGGTCACTGGATGTGCTTGAAAACAAGAGCCCACTCAGTTCCTCTAACAGTGCTTTTGATGTCTTTTCCCAGCCAGAACAGAAAATTAGCACTGGCTCTTCACAGAGCACATCACATGTATTTAACCACATCTGCACAGAGGAACATTTGTCTGGGCGATTACGTGAGGGGAATACGTGGGGGATATGGTGCCATCCAGCCACAACGTGTTTTGCACCTTGCCAACATGACCAGGGGGCAGCTGCTTAATCCAGAGCACTTGCAAGAGCTGTTCAGCTCAATTTAAGTGTATTTACTCTCTCAGCTTACTGATATGCTCTCCCACCAACAGCAGATAATTAATATACAACACACATCACTCTCCTCCCTGGTTTTATCTCAGCTTTGAGTTTACAGATTTAGTTCACAAATCCTTCAGCTTTGCATGATCCCCCACACAAACACACTGTCACCAGTTGCCACCAAGCAACAGCAAGAGCATCTCCTGCTCCAAGTATTGACAGCTCACCAGTAATGGTCTGACCTCTCATGGAAGGTTTTAAGAGATGAAAGAATCCGGCTTTTGTTTGTAATCACTCAACTAGTGACTTCAGAAATATTTAAGTTTACAACAAAGCTGTGAACCCACACAAGTGAACACTTCAGCATCCAAGTTGTTAACACTGTTGTCAGCTGGAAAGCTGCTCTTCATGTCTCTGGCTTGATTACTCACTAACATTAAACTTAACTCCATGTCTGACAAAGGCCCCGCTCAGACCAACTCCCTCATTCTCTAGGACAGTTTGCCACTGCATTATGCAAAACAAAAGGCTTCAATATTCTGGCATTTAACTGTTCAGAGAGCCAAACAAACAAAAATCTTATTTTTGGTCAAGAGAAACATTACAACTACCAGCTCCTTCTGAAATCCTTAGAAAATTGCTTCTGTCAGTCTTCCATAACATCCAAGTTTTGTAGGCGGTGTTTTCTGTTTGGTTTAATGAGTAATAAAAAAACCTGTGAGACTGATAATTGCTACTAATGAACATAGTCTCCTCTTACAAGATTAGTCTAACAGCAAAGACTTAAGCAAATATTTTCTCTGACTCAGAAGAAATAAACTATTTTTTATACTTTTAAAAAAAAAAAAAAAGTTGGTTTTGAACAGGAAACTGCTCACACTGCCACTCTTTCTTCTGACACCAAAAGAGCTTCACCTTCGCACTTTAGTTACAAAGATACAAGAATGAAGCTATTCTGACTTAAGCAATTAACAGCTGGTTTAAGGAAACCTAATATTAACCACTCCCACGAATTGTGGCCTTTCACTTGGCGCAGTGTCAAGGCACACTTAGAGGGGAGGAAGGAACCAACGGCCAGAACTGCCGAAGGGAGACCTCACAGTGAAAGGGCTCGGGTGTCGGAGCCCGATATTTACTTAAAGGCTGCAAAGCGGGGGATGAAGCAGAAAGGGAGAGACTGTGCCCTAACAATAAAGCTCGTGTTTATACAAGGGGTGGATAAAGGCATTAACTCACTTCTACTTCTCACAGCACTCGGTGGGTCAGGGCTGCAACTCGCACAAAATACCTGCAAAACTAAAACAACACCCCACTCTGATGGGAAAAATGGGCAAACAGAGCTTAGTAATTGATCCAGGCAGTTAAAAGACCTCCCAACACAGACTTGAAGCCACAATGTTTGCTGCTGAAAACATTTGCTTGAGGCAAGCTTGAAAGTTTTCTACATAAGGGTAAAGAATCACCCCGGGAGAAATTCCTCAGCACTCAACCATTTGCTGCAAATTCCTCAAAACAATAACGTAACCAGCACAAAAGTCCTAATTTACTGCTTTAGGGAAGAGTTTACTTCTCCTGAAACGGAACAACGCTCATGCGGTTGCACTTTCGACAACTACATAGTCTAGAAAATTCCCCATTAAAAAACACATGAACATCCCATGGCACTCACTGCGTTCGAAAGGGGAATTCTTTCCCAAGTTCTGGCACTCTCCCTAAACTGCTACAAGAGCATAGCAACACAATTAACCACTTTATTAACCTCTTCCAACCTTCCTAGCGGCAAAATACGTTGTGGACAAACAAAACAAAATTAACGTTCTGAAGACTTACAGAGCGTTCCTGAATTACACAGAAACCCTTAAAAAGCATCACCCCACAAGTGCCCAGTCCCTTTGCCGTGGAGCCACCGTGCAGTTTCCCACGCAAAGCACATCTTCACCGTGACCCCCAGAACGCCCCAGCAGCGACTCGGAATAACCACTTTCTCCCAAAATACAGTCACAGCGCCGCACGAGGCGCTGCCAAAGCACACCCAGCAGTCCGGGGAACCGAAACAGCAAGCTGCCAGCATCGCTTTCTTCTGCCTCTGCTAAATGCGAGACCAGCGTAAAGAAGCCACACGTGGGAGGGCGGTGAGGCGGCCAAACACCCTTCACAGCCGAGCGGCCGCTGACCAGCACAGGAAAAACCCAGTTAAGAGGGAAATTCAACCGAAACTCCCTTTCAGAAACCTCCCCCCGCGCTCACACCCGGCCCCCTCTTATCACACCCAACCTCCTGCCGCGCTTCCAGCGGGACGCGAAGCATTGCCACCGGCAAACCACGGCAGTTCCGAGGCCTCCCCACAGGCAGAAAAGGCCGGGAGGAGGCTGTGGGGACCCGGGGCGGCGGGGACGGCAAGGGCAGAACACCGCGCGGGCCTGGCGCGCTGGGGAGCAGGGGGAGAGCCCGGAGGGAAGCGAGTAGGAGGAAGGGACAGGGACGACAGCGGGACAACGCTGGAGAGGCGGCGAGGCCAGCCCGAGGTGGGGAGGCCGGTCAGGCCGGGCCGCCCTCAGCGCTCGCCTCAGAGGGAGCCCAGCGCCCGCCGGCGGGGCGCGGACCTTACTTTGAGGGTGAGGTGGTGGACGCGGGCGCTGGCGGGGCCCGGACAGAGCAGGAACAGGAGCAGAAGGAGCAGGGGCGGGAGCGGCCCCGGAACGGCCCCAACGCCGCGGGCCGCCATATTTGTTCCAGCGTCAGCGGCCCCGGCCCGCGCTACTTCCGGGTCAGCACGAGATCACGTGACGCTGTACGTCACGTGACGCCTCACGCTCCGCCCCCCCTCCCCTCATGAGGGCCTGGCCCTGCCCGCGGGTCCGGAATGGGCTGGGACGGAGGGGTCTCTTGGGATTGCCGCCTCTGCTGCTCTCAGCCGCCGTGCGATGCGCTCATTTGGATCATCCTGCTCTCCTGTGGATAGGGCTGTATGTAGGAGTTGGGAGACGCGCTGGGTCTCGTGTGATTAGAGTTAATTCGCTCAGGTGTCCAGGACACCTGTAAAGTCGTAGTTTTCCGGTGGTTTCTGTGTAGATAAACGCCCTTGCTCTTTTTTTTCAATTTCCCCCCCTGGAAGATAGAAATGTTGTACTGAGCTGTCATAACTATAAATGTGTGAAAGATGAGCTCGGGATGGTCAGGAAAATCACAGGATGGTTTGGGTTGGAAGGTGCCTTAAAGCTCATCTCATTCCACTCTCCTGCCATGGGTAGGGACACCTTCCACTAGCCCTGTTGCTCCAAGCCCTGTCCAGCCTGGCCTTGGATACTTCCAGGGATGGGGTGGCCACAGCTTCTCTGGGCAACCTGTGCCAGGGCCTGCCCACCCTCACAGGGAAGAATTTCTTCCATGTATCCAACCTAAATTTCCCCTCTTTCCATTCGAAGCCCATTCCTCCTTGTCCTATTGTCTCTGCAAAATGTCCCTGTAGCTGTAACTTCTACATTCCTTGTGTCCAAGTTAGCAATGCCTCTCTCTCCAGGGCTGTGTTCCCTGAGGCACATCAAGGTTGGTTTAACAAAACATAATGTTTGGGGAATTTTCCCAGACTGTGTTCCCACATAAGCGGCTTATGACAAACCTTGCTAAATGCTGGCTACAGTGGAAAATCACACTGCTTATGATTAATTAAAGCAATTAATTAGAAAAGTTAATTGAAAGCAATTAATTAGAATAGTTATTAGGGAAGTTACATCATTTCCAACACTGTCACTCCAGTTCTGATGAGCAATCCCTCTCCAGCTTCCCTGCAGGCCTTTTCAGATGCTGGGAGGTGCTGTGGGGTCTCCACACAACCTTGTCTTCTCCAGGCCGAACAGCCCCAAATTCCTCAGCCTGTCTCCGTAGGGGAGGTGCTTCCCAGACCTTTTCTCTCCCTCTGGGTCCCTTCATCCCATGGTGCACCCCAGGCTGGGCCAGGCCCCTCAGTGAGAGACAAGACAGTGACTGGGCCCTGTGGTGGGTCCCTCCTCAGCCATGGGACCCCCTTCACAGTGGGGTCCCCCCTGGGTGGTGGGTCCCCACTCAGTGGTGGGTCTCACTGGCCAAAGAGAATCCCCAGAGCGTCTCCCAGACCAGCCTCTGTGAGGTTCTTAGCCCTGATTTGGGGTGAGGCAATGCAAACAAGGCACCCCCCAAAACAGGCTGAAGCTCTTCCCACCTCAGCCCTGCAGGATCATCCATAGGGAGATGTGGGGTGGTTGTGCATAGGGAGGGGTGGGGGACTTATTTCCTGCTCAGCTGTGGATCCGCCAGAAAGTTCCAGCTTCTTCTTGGGAGCTGTGGGGACAGCAGAAGTCTGAGCATCAGGTAGTGCGAACAGGGGGAAAAGTGCTTTTCTGTTTAAACCTGGGTTTAGAGTATTAATTTTAAATACCACAAAAAAAAAATGTAACAAAGCAAAGGGGTTTCTGCTTCCTCTTGGGAATAGTTTTGCAGCTATTGAAATATTTAAACTAGTAGATGTAGTCCCACTTAAAAATAAAACAACAAGCAGATTGGGCCTGCTTTCCCTGACTTTTCTTGCTCAAACTGAGAATAGCACAAGAAGCAAAATGAATGTAAAGACTGGAAATTAAAATGGCTTTTTGGTTAACACATTGCTAAAAGTATATTTGAAAGACTATGCAATGGGAAGCAATGAACGTACATAAATGTAGTTCTTCACTGAGGAGCCCTGTGCTGTCAACTCCTGGAATTCAAACATTCTGATTTTCCCTTTCAGTGCATGGAGTAACATCTGTGCAAGTTCCATTATCTAGAGACAGAAAAACGACTGGACTGGACCAGATGAGTAATAAAATGTAAGTGAGGGTGAAAAGGCAGAGGAAAATAAATAACCTTGACCTTTATTTTATCATGATTATGTAGAATGTCCCATCTTTATTTAGAGAGATGATTCAGATGTTACCGTACGTTTCTTTTTACAATTTCATTTCCCCCTTTTATATTCTTAGATAATAAAATAAACACAGAATTCTCGCCATCGGCCAAAGAAACCTGGACTGGTACCAGAAAATATCTGGAAGCATGAAAAAAAATCTGTTTTTCTGGTGATATTCTTTCTCTGGGCAGTACTTGTGGGTGCCACTAGATGTCCTGGCAGCACCAGCCCTTGCGCTGCAGGGAGTTGCCCCACAGGAGTTGTAAGAAACCCATGGAACTACAAACATCAGATGATTTATTCTAAAAAACTCTGGTCCAGATATTTTCTTGGAATTAGTACTTTTTTAAAATGCTGTAATGATTGTAATTCCTGTGCACGGACAGCCTGGGTGAGAAACAGCTGCTTTGCAACCACAGCTGTGGCACAGGGTGTCGTGCCTTGCTCCACTACCAAGCATCAGGTACACTTTGACTGCTTCAATGGTCAAAGAGCACGGGGCATTTCCCTGTAGTTCTGGGGACTGGTTCATCTGAAGAGCCTTTCTTAGTCTGAGGATGATTCCTTAGAGAACTAGGGGATTTTTATACCACAGACTAGAAACTGCCTGAAAATCTTTTCTGTTTCTCCACCAACTATTAGGATATTGTAGTAACTAAGTTCTCAACTTACCTACACTAACTGATCTCAAAAATAGGTTTTATAACAGGCTTGCTTTCTTTAGCAATGCATTTTTCTAAGAACTTCTGTGTTAAAAATGCCTGTACCTAAATTTATGTCTCTATCAATATGCAAACAAGCTGCTATCTATCACATAACAGAACTTCTCATTGCTACATTGATATGTTTTCATTGTAGCTTCCAAACAGGATTCTCTGTGTTCTAGATGTGATTTTCCAGCACATACAGTTATTCTTAGCCAGGGTATCTATTTATTTGCTCCATCATTGTAAGCAAACATCTAATTAGAACCCTTCAAAGAATTTTTTTCTGTTTTTTTAGTGTATTATGGGCAACTATTGAGATTGGTACAAGTATGGAGTGGGAAGAGGAGTGGGAAGAGTCAGTCCTTCACACAAGGCAGGAGCTACTCAGGGTCCAGTCCTGCAGTCCCTGGGCAAGGAGAGAACAGGCCCAGGGGTCAGAGCTTGGAGCAGCCAAAATCCTGGTCACCTGGTGGGTTCATAGCCATGAGGCAGGGGCCAGACTGAGCTGCAAAGTCGGTCTGCAATTTGGGTGATAGTTACTAAGAGCTGGACAGGCTCAGTGATGAGGCAGGTCTGAGAAAAGGCCAGATGTGAGCCAGGCGCTACATCAACAGGATTTATAACCAGGCAGGGGGTGAGCTGGAGCCAGGACTGCCTACAACATGGGGCAAAACGACTGGGCTTTGAGACCAGACCTTAAATGGAGCTCCTGGGTCCATGGGCAGAGGCCCCAGGTGGGGCTAGCCAGGGCCATTGTCAGGAGTTTATCAGGTCTTAATCAGCCCTATCTGGGCCCTGATGAGGCATTAAAGAGCACCAAGGTCCCAAACTGTGTGTCTGAATGATCTGTGTAGTGTTGTAACAGCAGAAAGGAAACAGCTGTGAAGATGATGGCCTCAAGGAAAGGTGTGTCCTTTTCCTTTCCTGGTGCTCTTTCAGTCCCAGTGTATGAGAGGTTACGAGCAACATCCATGTTCCTTATCTTGGATATGGATGATATGGATAGAGTTATAAAATCAAAGGGAAGCAGCTGTAAGGGTGATAACTCTGGGGGGAAAGGTAGGTCCTCTTCCTGCTGTGTCCTGGAAGCTTGTACGTGCTCTAGAAGTTGTGATTTTTCTTGCTTTGCATACGTAAACAAACACAGAGAGAAGTGTTTAACTGTAGCTTAGAGATTTATCCTATCTCCTTTATGTAGTTTCTCAATCATTTAGCGGCTAATCTGGCAATTTTCAAGTGGGATTGGAGTTTCCTAAATAAAATCTGGCTTCCAAAAAAGGGAATTGCTTCTGCTTGGAATTAGCAACTGAATCTGGGAGTGTTCTGAATCATAACAACAGGAGAGGTAAACACAGAGAATTTACAGGAATAGGCCCATATCTGGATAACAGATCTGCATGGTCTTGTTCTCAGCGTGGCTGAGGGAAAACTCCTACCAGCGTCTGTGTTGTTCAGATATGGATTATGCAAACTGAATAAATAAGTGCCTGAGAATACAACTTATAAGTGTAATTTTGAGTTATTTTTTGAGATGGAACTACTGAGCTTTCCAGCATCTACTTCAGCATAAAGGGCTCTTAATGCTTCTGTCATTTCTAATTACATTAGTAATTAGGGACTAGCCAAGCTGCAGGCCCTGTTGTTTTGGGCACTGTACAACTGAAAGTAATAATGTAAGTGGCAGTCCCTGCCTTGGAGAGTTTCAGGCTAAACAATAAAGACAGTTCACTAAAGTCCTGTTCTAAAAGCCTCTAGAATTAAATTTTATTTCGTTTTTGTGTTGAACCTCTGTCCACACAAATTTTGATAACTTTTCATAGTTTTTTTGCATGGTTTATTCAAATGTACCATCATAACACAAAACTTGTATTTCTGGCCTTTATCTTTCTGGAACTGGTAGAGCATTTCTGTCTCTTGGTGTGGACAGGTTTCCCTGCCCATGCTGGTGTAACAGGTTTGCCTTGTTCTCCTCCCAGCTCTTTGTGCAAAAGGAAATTCCACAGCAGACTTACCTCAGATGATACCAGTGCTGCTTTCTGTTTCTGTACATTCTTTTCCTATAAGTATTTATGGGTTAAGCTCTCAAAAAGTCTCGATGCAACTGTGCTGTCTGGTTTTGCAATGTGTGCTGGATGGATATAGGGCCAAGGATGGCGGGTCTGAGAGCCTGTGGAAGTCTAGGCCCTTGGAAGGTTGTGGTACTGCTTCAGGCAGCAGGGCAGGCTCAAATATTTAAACATGTTGGCAGTAGAAGGAAGAAGTACTCCAAAATGAGTTGAACAGCATCTTTTAGTTGTTATGAAGTCAGTCCTTCAAAGTAATAATTTCAAGAGATGAACAAAAGCGTTGCCTGTTCTGCCTCTCTTCAAAAACAGCTGTGTGAGGAGCAGCATTTACTCTCATGTTCAAATCAATGGAACTCAGCTAAAAATAAATGCAGTTCTGTTATTAACATAACATTTGTCTTCATTGTTGTTCTAAATGTTGGAATTGCTTAATACGTTTTTCTTTTTCATGTAGGGTAATAGCCAAGCATCAGTGGAAGAAGAGCATTAATCCAGAGGAGATAATGCATATTGTAGCAGCTGGTCAATTTCTATCTTCTCACACCAAAAGTATCCCCACCCTCTAAGAGCAGAAGCCTTTTTTCTCAGGTGAATAAACATGCTTCCCTTTTTTTCCCCCCATGTAAATCTCTCATGAGTTGATGCAGCAATAAATGCATCAGTCTCAAGCTCTTTTTACATTTGTTGTAGCTGAAAAGCAGAAATGCAAAATGACATTTGACACAGCTCAAATAAATGGCACAGAGGAAGAGGAGCACAAAATAAATATTATTTCTCTGGCAGGGAATTGAACCCTTTTCTATACGGCCGGTGCAATTGCTACAATAACCCACATTTATGCAAAGGCAGATAATTTGGTTACTTTCTTGCTTGATGTTGAGTGTGTTGGTGACAGATGGTGGATTTAATATTCCTGGATTTGGGTTATTTTGGGGCTGGAGGGGTGTATATACTGCTTAGCTGAGCTAGAAGTCAGCCCTTGCAATCAGTTCACAGAATCAATTAGATTGGAAAAGACCTCTGAGATCACAGAGTCCAACCTTTGACTGACCACCACCTTGTCAACCAGACCAGAGCGCTGAGTGCCCTGTCTAGTAGTTCCTTGAACACCTCCAGGGATGGTGACACCACCACCTCCCTGGGCAGCCCCTTCCAATATTTAATCATTCTTTCTGTGAAGAAATTCCTCCTAATGTCCAACCTGAACCTCACCTGACACAGCTTAAACGGTTCTAATTTTAAGGGTGTGGGTTCCCTTCTCCTCTAGGGCTCTTGCCCCTTTTACAAGTGATCAAAACAGGAATGTTTGCTTCAAGACCAGCCCCACCTGGCTCTGGGGAAGGGTTATAAGAGGCATGGAAGCAGCACCCCTGTGCTTGGCATTGGTGAGGCTACACCTTGAGTACTGAGTTCAGTTTTGGGCCCCTCACTTTGAAAAGGACATTGAGGTGCTGCAGCACGTCCAGCAAAGGGCAACAAGCCATGTGAAAGGTCTAGAAAACACATCTCATGAGGAATGGGTGAGGGAGCTGGGTTTGTTTAGTGTCCAGAAGAGGAGGGGGCCAGGCCCAGGGGGACCTCATTGCTCTCTAACCCGCCTGAGAGGAGGTTGTAGTGAGATGGGGGACCGTCTCCTCTACCTGCAGAGAGAGGACCAGAGGAAATGGCCTTAAGCTGAGACAGGGGAGATTCAAATTGCATACCAGAAAAAAGTGTTTTCACTCTTTGGGTGGTCAGACATTGGAACAGGTTGCACAAGGAATGTTTGAGTCACCATTCGTGGAGGTGTTCAAGAGGCAGTGGAACGGGCTCCCCAGGGCTGTGGTCACCTCCCCAAGGCTGCCTGAGTTCAAAAACTGTTTGGAAAATGCTCTCAGGCACCTGGTGGGATTCTGGGGTGTCCTGTGCAGGGACCATGAGTTGGACTCAATGATTCTGATGGGTCCCTTCCATATGTATGTTCCATGCATATTCAATATCAGCATATTCTGATGTTGTAAGTGGAGGAAATGGCCTTAAGCTAAGAGTGGGACGATTCAGAGCAGACGTCATAAAAGAGCGTTCCCCCTGTTGGGGTGGCCAGGCTATGGAATGCGTTGGCCAGGAAGGCCATGAGGTCACCACCCCTGGGGGTGTTGGATGTGATGTGGTTTGGGGGGTCCAGTTGGCTGTGCTGGGTGGACTGTTGGGCTTGAGGACCTTAAAGGTCATTCTCAATCTTGCAGGTTCGGTGATTGTGTGAGCAGGGCTCCCTGGTGAGAGGAGGAGAGATGAGGGGAGACCACGCTAGGGAGGGGAAGTGGAGGGGCAGGCGCTGTGGGGAGCAGGGACAGGACCCCAGCGAACGGCCTGAGGTTGTGCCAGGGGAGGTTTAGGTTGGGTATTAGACCACACCGTGTCTGGGCACCGGACAGCGGCCACAGCCTCCAGCCTGCCAGAGCTCCCGGAGCGCTCAGACGCAGAGCAGGGGTACCCCGTGGCAGGGCTGAGAGCTCTGCCATGCTCACCAACCCTTCTAATTGGGCATCTTCTTTAACCGTGCAGGTGCTCCTGCGCCCCGCCTGCCCCGTCCGCGCGCATGCGCACAGCCCGCAAGTGTCACTGGCCATTTTGCGGCGCGATGAGGCGGGAGCGGCGGTGAGTGCGGCGCCCGTCTTGTCCCCAGCCTAGCCCCTCACGGCCCCTCCGAGCGCCGAGCCAGCGCAGCCCAGGGCACGGCAGCGCCCTCGCCATCCCCGCGGCGGAGCCATGAGCTGGGGCACGGAGCTATGGGTAAGTCAGCGAGGGGGACAGCGCGGGGGTGGCGGTGCCGCTGCGGGGCTCATAACGGTGCGTGTGGGGCGAGGGGGCCGCGCCGCGCTCTGCCCCCTCAGGGCTCCCCCCGAGAACTTTTATATTCTACCACCGCGGGGGGGAAAATACCCCAGCGACGATTCGGGAATTGTGCTTAATTTTTAATTTTTTCTTGCTGGAGGAATTATAGAAATAAAGGGAAAGGCTCGCCCGCTGTGGGTTCCGTGTGTGGCTGCTTCGAGGTGGGTCCGCACACAGCGGGTCCGGTTTCAGGAGAGGGAGCTGCGGGGAGGCAAAGCCAGATGATAAAATGTCCTGCCCGCTGCTCTTAAGGGGCTTTTCTCCGCCGTCGGAAGACTTTTTATGTTGCGCGTAAATAAGCAGGTTTTAAAGGTGCGGAGGGTTTCGGCGTATGAAGCTCCTCGGTGCTTTCGGAGAGAAGCTGGGAAGTAGAAATGCATTTGGCTCGCCGGCGGAGCGTTAATGGAAAATATCAAACTGTTAAAAGGAACGAGAAGCGGGTAACAGCGATTTGAAATGGTCCCTTGGTAATGGGAGGAAATAAGGGAGGGCAGATGAGAGAAGGCTGGGGAGGCAGGAGAGCCGCTCCACACACCCAGCCACAAAGAGGACACGGTGCAGCCATGTTTGATGGGGAGCCCCGGGAGAGCCCGCTGGTACCCGGGCACGGCGGGGTGGAGGGGCTCGGAACGGCCCGCGGCCAGGCTGTGCCCGGGAGCAGCGGGCAGAGGAGAACGGAAACGGCCTTTTGAATGGAGGACTCCACAACGAGTGGCAGAGGGTCAGCGGGATTGCAGAGCACTGCAGGTTTCGCCCCTTTAGTCATCCGTTTGTGGCTGGTAACGGGCGCGAGTTGAGATGAAACCGTATCTGAGAGCTGTTAAACTGTCTCTGTGTAGAAAAGGTTATTTTAGACGTGCTAATTGCTGTCCTTTCAGGAGGCATTCCTAGCCCGTTCTGGAAGGCAGTTCAGCATCCCGTTTTGCTGTGACATTGGAGTCGTGTTATAGCCAGATCTGGTTAGAACCAGACAGTAAATTAGGGAGCGAATGCTGACTGGTAGAGGTTATTGTGGTGTGTTTTTATATGCCATAAAAAGGAAGGTGGTACATACTGGTGAAATAGTATAGTGATGCTATATTGATTCATCAGTATATAAACAGCTCTGCTGCATGGATGGGAATGTGTCTGGGAAAATCTGCAGTTGCCTCCCTTTTCTACATCTTGGATGATTTGGAAGGGGATGAAATACTCTAATTCCACTCAAACTAAGAGGCAAAATAACAATTTTGACATAGGAAAATAAATTCTGAATTCTCAAAAGGAACTTAATTTTCTTCCCATTCTTCAAAGTTTCCAAGTGATACTGATTTGTTTGTGCGTGAGAACAGTAGTAGAGAGTAATGCTTATAAATAGTTCCTTTTGTTTTATGCAGTATTTCCAGGTATATGCACACAGTCATAGATTTGTCATCTGCAATAGTTACAAACTGCTTTTGTAACATTTTTCCCCTGAAAATTTTGTTTGTGAAATTGTCCCTATCAGCATCAAAGTATCATTTTTCATGTCTTCAGTGTAGCACTTTGAGTCAAAGTGTAGCAAGGCTGGACCAAGGGATTAAATAAATCTTGATACAAAATTGGCAGGAGTTGGTCCATTTTAAATTGGGCCGAGATTTGAAAACGCATCGGTTTCCAGTGCTCTGGGTATTTAGGCCAAAACAGTGATTTCTCACTCTGCTTTTCCCTTTCACTGGCAAAGGAAACCACACAAACAACCTCTACTTAATATATGCCACCTTCTTTTGTTGAACATGGCATGTTTTTAAACAAAATTGAATTTCCATTTACCTTAGGACTTAGTCTTTGTTTTAAGTTGTGAGGTTTTTAGGAGCAGGTGTTGTAAGCAGCAAATGCCTGTTCTAGGTGTGACTGGTATATCGTTTGAAGGATTGAAAATTGAGGCAATAACAGGTGTTTTCAGCTGTAGTTCAGAAATTTGCAAGAAAGATCAGCAATGTTTGACCAGGTTTGACTTGTATCTCTAATGTGCTGATCTACCAGACTGGATGCATGTTCATGATTCACCCTTTTAAATGCAGCAAAGGAGAAGTAAAATCGAGCTTGCTTTTTAGGGCATGGAGTTATGTAGAATTTCTGTTCATTCCTGCGGGGGGAAAAAAGCTGGTTGCAGAAAGCCTCATACTTCAGAAGCAATAAAATCCCTTTGGCAACGAGTAAGTTATTCCCAAAATGGGCTTTTAGCCTGTGATGTGAGTATGTCTCTCTGCCTTTGGGTTGTAAATCCGATAGCAGAGTTCCTGTTGATGTTTCACTTGATTCTGGACTTTGAGTTACACCTCAAGATTGTCCCTGTGAATGTAAATGGACACATAACCAGAACAATTTAGAAGTACTAATGTAGCATTTGTATCCTGTATGAGGTGGAATGCTCGGGATAATGAGATCATGCGGGGCCTCCCAGCAATCCAATGTTACAGAACAGAATCTGAAGGTCTCCCGTAACCCTGTGTGAGTTCCCTGGTTGCAGGGCTGCTCTGTGCAGTTTGTCCATCCATCCAACCCCTGCAGAATTCTTTCTGCCTGTTACTTCAAACATTCAGGAGCTGAGGAGGAAGCAGTGGGTGAAGGAAAAAGTGCAGGCATAGCACTGAACTGTTTTAGTTTTCACTCTGGTTCACGAGTGCATTAAGGGTGTAGTACATGCTTATTTCATGTCTGATTCTTGAAATTGGCAATGTTTTCTAAATACCTATTTAAATAATAGTGATTTTTAATGCAAGTGATAAGTAAAGATTGTGTGTACCAGTATACAGACCCGCCTTGTACCTTCAGTGACAACACTTTGGGACAACAGTCTGTAAAAGCATATTGGGGTCTCCTTAACCCTTTTTGTCTCTTGGCTAATGGGAAGGAACACAGAGCATGGCACATATAGCTATTCTGAAGGATGCTTTAGGCAGTAAAATCATAGTGTGTGCCACACTTCCCACCAGTGCCTTTTTGTGTAGTATGAAGCCCTTGAAACAAGTGGAATTACATTGCCAACTGAGATGGATCTAACCTTGGCACTTGGGTGCTTGTCTTCTGAGTGGAAGAGGCTGTGGCTGCATGGTTGGAATATTGAGGAGGATGAACTTTGTTGATGATGACTTTTGGTACAGCACGTAGTTTGGGCAAGCTATGTGTAAATTTGTGGTTAAGTGGTCCAGGGAAAACTGCCTTTTCAGAACACTGTCACAGCATGGCTAGTGCAAGTGGTCAAATGGTTAAATGTGGAAAGTTTTGTCATTTTGTTGCGAAGATTTCAGAGGTATAGATGCTGTGGGTTTCTTGGGGTTTTTTTTCCACATTTAGAGTGAAGTCTTAAAAAAGCCTGTGGAGGAAGGCGAATTAATCAAATTTTTCTTTGACCTTTGTGAAATCTGGGTGGCTGCTCACAGCTGTCACTGTCAGCCTATGAGAAGATGGATAATCAGTATTTGCAAAGGACTTAATTTGCTGCCCTCATGCAAAGGGGCTCTGTGGTGCAACTCCTCCCGGAACTGATACTTTGGAGACCACACCTCTGGCTTGCAGAGTTCCAGTATGCTTTACTATGAAAAAACACGGGCTGTGGATATGGTTATTTTTGCCCTTTCAAGTTTATTCCCCATAGGTGCAACTCTGAGACCTTGAAGGCCCCACTTGCTCTCTGTAAATGCTAAATCGTTTCCTCTCTCAGTACTCGCGTCTCTATTTCATCAGCAGAATTTGTGTTTAAACAGCTGTAATCTTTCATTTCTGCAATTTGCTTGAATGCAGCATTGTTCTTCAATAATATTTGCAATGTTTGGCTGTTGCATATAGTGGTGACTCACATTTGGAAACAGTCTGGAGTACCTGGGTGATTCTGACCTCGGTGTCATTGCATCGTGGTGCTGTCTGGGCACAGAAGTCAAATGTGATCTCAAATGAAGGCCTTGTTCTTCTCAGCTTGTTCTTTGTAAGAGGAAATGCAGAGCTGGATCTAGGTTTAATGTAATGATTCTTGAGCCAACATCTAGTTTTTTATTGCATGCGCCACTAGTTCATTGCACACAATAGAAATTGTATGCGTGTCATCCCACCCGTCCCATTCTCACACCTCCCACAGCCCTAGTTCTTTGATTTTGGGTGTTAACTGTTGGTTTCCAAGATTGAAAAAAAAAAAAAAAACCCAAAAAACAAACCAACAAAGAGGAGATGGAAAAGGACACAAGTATTTTGTCTTTCATGATAAGTCACAGGTTAACTCTGATGAGCTGAGAGTTTCCATTATGGGCCTAACCCTCACAGGTGGGTGGATGAATTGTTGGCAGCTTAGACGATATTCTCCTGTGGTGATGGCAAATGCTCTTCTGAAACGTGTATTTTATTGTAAATTGGCTGTGAATTGTTGCAACTTATTTGATGTTATACAGACAAGTCCTAGAGGCAGAGCTCTGTATCCCTGACCCTTTTTCGTTGTGTTTCCTAGGATCTTAGTTTCTGTTTAGTTAAAACTTCTGTATATTTCAAAGTGTCTGGAATTTCACCCACAAAAATACACTCACAGAGTAAGGCACCCTAAAAGCCACTACATTGAGAGGCTGGAAGAGAGAAGACTGAGCTTAGTAATAAACGCATCGTATTTTGTAAGTTTGGCTTGGTTGTTCTAAAGCTCTTAGTAAAAAATGTGCACAGAGTGCTGGAGATGGTCACTTCAAAGCAAAATACACTTTTTATTAGTTAAGTAGTATTGGTTTAGTATTCTGCATAGTTATTTGGAGAGTTTTGAGGTAGCAGAATTGTCTGACGTTAATATCTCTTTATTTCACAGTGGCTCACTCAGTGTTTTAAGTGGTCAGTATATGCAGATTAATGAGTGAGGAATAGTTTATAGAACCTGAATAATTACACAGTATCTTCATTCTGCAGCTCACACCTTTGTGTGTTTGCCCAGCAAATCCCAGGGTGGGATTTTTGGGCTGCTGCAGCCTCTCTATACATGTATTGTAAAGCTAGTAATTGTAAACCCTAGTCCTTTTCTTAAGCTTAAAAGGAGAGACTTTTTCAACTTTTAAAATGCTGTGTGGTGTGGGGTCTCGCCTGCTGCTCGCAGGAGCTGTTTGGTAGCGGAATGGGCTTGTGTGAGGTCCCTGCCTACACCCCTTAGTACCTACAGGCACCAGGAGTAGAAGAACTCCCTTGTGGTACCTGAAGAGTTACTGGGTCTTTAATGTATGAATGTCTGAATAATTTCGTTTACAATTCTGCTTTGCTTTAAGGAAGAGGATTTCTACAATACTGTCTCCGACCTATTCTTGTATTTCCTACCTATTCATTAAAGAATGAGGGATTTATGGTCTTTCCGTGTGAGTCAAGACTGCAGAATACACGTTTTCCCTTTCAGTCTCAGGCGCTTCCCAGTTGTATTGTGGCTGCTCCAGATCCCCCGCTTCCTTGAACCATCTGGGGAGGCAGTCAAACATGAGACGATGTTTTTCTGGACTCTTTGCAGCTCATTAGTGTTACTCATGTTGTGAAACATTCTTTTACAGCAGAATTTCAAAAGCTGTAAAACATTCTTTTAAAGCAGAATTTCAAAAGCTGAATTCCACATGAAGAGTAGGAGCCATTGCTGCACTGTAACTTAATAACCTGCTTCTCATTATTGCCTTTGATTGCTGGACTGGTAACTTGCTAATGAATTTTTGGAAATTCACTTTCATCCTGTTTGAAATAGTGTTGCTGAGATTGGTTATACATTGAATCCAACCCTGCTGTCAAAATCCAATGCTTTGCTGAGTTTCCTTAGTGTTCATGTAAATATTCTAAAATAACTTCCTCATTCAATACAGTCATACACTTCAAATGAAACTTTTCTTTCTCCTTCCACCCCTAGAAACAGTGCTTTTCTTTTTTTTTTTTTCTCGCATTAAACAGCAAGCTGGTTACATTGGTGAGAGGTAAAACAGTGTTATCTCTTGGCATGTTGCAGTCTTTGTCACTCTTTTCAATCAATGGCCTTGGTTCAAATACAAAACAGTGGAAAAATAGTGTATATGTTATGTGTATATACAGGATATGATGCTCTTTTTCTTAAGCAGGTGTGGTGGAGTGGTTTGGATCCCTTTGGAATTTAATACGATTGTCTTGTTTCGTGTTTTTTTTCAAGTGCTTCTATTTGGTACTGAAAGAGTTTTTATGAAGCAAATCCTTCAGTTCTGCCTCTGCAGTGGGGCAGGCACGAGTGGTGCTGGCACCATTCGTGTGTCTGAAGGGGAAGGGTAGTTTGTAGTGTTTAGACTTACTCCTCTGGGAACAGCCGGTACAATTTCTCTCATAAATTATTCATTTTATAGTTCAAACATTTTATTTGCATTGCACTGAGTCTGTGGATGTTTAGATAAAGGAGCACTACCTATGTGACAGGAGAAGGATGATCTTGCAGAGATCCTGAGAATATGCTTTTTCCTAAATGCAATCCTGGAGATTTTGCTCCAATTAACACCAAGAAATTGCTTATTGGGTGCACTGGACAGTTTCCTCTGTCTCAACCTCTGAGCTGGGAGGTCTTATCGAGAAGGTATTTAACGCTTTCTGTTCAAGTCATCTATTTTCTGCTGCTTAAATTTTTCTTCACATTTGTGTGCTCATGCTGCGGTTTTCTCCTTTCTGCACCCACCTCTTGCTTTTTGTGTTTCAGATTAGCCAGGATGATTCAGTTGTTACCAGGGCCAGTGTATTGCACATGCTAAACACAATGCCTGTTCAGTTTGGGAAAGCTGTGGTGCTCCCGTTGTCTGGAGCAAGGTTTTAAAATTTGGCAGACAAAAGCTATTGAACAGGGTGCTGTCCTTGAGAAAGTATTCCCAAATTAGGCAAACCTGTAAGTCTTTGGAAAAATAACGCTGTGCATGTGCTATTGACAAAGTCTTCATGTATGCTGGCTACAGTTTGGCCTTGGAGGAGTTTTTGTGGGACAAGATGATGAGGTCACCCATGGAATAATTGAAGATGGTTCAGTCTGGTCCTTGTAGGAGAGCAGCCAGACTTCCCATGCCCTGGCTGCTCAAGGCCAGGGTGGAGCTGGGCAGCTTCTTCTGCTCCTTTGGTGGTGGAGGAAGAAGTCAGCTGGAGGACAGTCCTGGAAGAGTGGCATCTGGCCTGTGTTGTGGAAGAATAGTGTGGGTCAGTGAGCAGAGAGAAAGCAGACTGACAGCTGGGAGGGAGAGGAGATGGAAAGCATGGCTGCACCAAGTCATGCCAAAGGTCCCTCTGACCACTTGTGTGCTTTCTTAATGGTACAAACCGGTTCTTCTGTTGTTACAGGTTGGTTTTTCTCTTGTTACGCTCACCTGAGAGTGAGTGAGGTGCTGTGGTCACAGAGGAAACTGCCTGATTCAAGAGACTGAAGGTGGGGGAGAAGGAGTAGAGATCATACTAGGATCTAGTTACAGACACTTGGATCTGCTTGTCTAGGAACTGCTCCTGTGATTGAAGTGCCAAGAATAATGGAGATAGGATCATTTGAGGAGAGGTAATTCAAGCTGGCAGTTCTGACAGCGAGAGAGCTGGGATGAACTGGGCAAAGGAAACAGCAGAAATGAGCTCAGGAGGAGAAAATGAAGTTAAACAAAGAAAACAAGGAACCAGTCAGTAACAAGGAAACAGCTTGGATAAAGAACATGTAGAGAGAGCAGGGTTGGGCTCTGGGCAGGACAAGTGGGATTGTGACTTGCTGTCGGACAGGCTGTGCAATGGGATTAGTGCATTAGGAATGGCAAATCAAGAGTTTGATGGGATCAGGAGAAAGTACATTGGTTGCACGAGGGGAAGGCAGAAGCATGGAGCAAAGGATGAAGATTAGATAGGAAGTAAAGCAGAAAAATAATGAGTAGACCGAGCAGTCCTCCTTTACCTGCTTGGCTTTGTAGAGTTGCTATTTTATGTGGCTTTTTCCGTATAATATTTAAGTGGAGTTGACATACTGGTTTCAATGTATGCATGTTGATTTGTGTGGTTTCGTTTTGCATCTTTACTCACTGTGGAAGAATATTTGACCACATCTCCAAATGTGAGCTTTATCCATAAGTGTACGTGCTTCTGTTTTTCATCCACTCATTCTGTGCAGAAAGCCTTGAGGAATTGTTTAGCAAGTAAGTCTAAAATGTGTTTAGATAATACTTTTTACTCTGCCTTATGCTCTCTTATGCAGAGGTAAATGCTTTAACACTTTTATCTTGTATTTACAAAAAGAAAAAATGATTGGCATGCAGCAGTGAGTGAATGGAAGTGTGTTTTCTCAAACAAAAGTTAAATGGGGAAGGGAAATATTTCTTGCCCTCTTGAGGGCTGTTTATCTGTCAAATGTGGGTCTTACAGGAGTGGCATTCATTAAGAGTGTGTAACTAAGGTTTTGCTATAGTAAAAGAAAAACTAGCAGTGGATGAACTGGCAGAGCTGTGTTAGAGCTGTGTTTTTCACCCATCTTGTCTGTCTCTCCCAAATATAACAGTCTGAGATCCTTTTGCTCATGCGTAGTCACTGGAAAAGCCTAAAAATAAAGGGTGAGAGAAAAGGGTTGTATGTGCTCGTCAAGAGCCTTTATTTCCTTACAAGTCTTTGGACTTGTGCAATATCTGGGTTTTACAGAGGATGCTGTTGGCATGTGTTCATAAGTCAACATGCAAAAGCTCAAAACCTGTGTAGCACAGCTTTGCTTCAGTTTTTGGTGTGCAAAGAAAAATCCTAGGCAAACATTTCTGTAGTGTATATATTAGGGGGTTTTTTGCTGCTTTGCTCAAAGACACCATCAGCTGATCTGGAAGGCCTCATCTTCTTGAAGGACAGACAGCCTACCTGCCAAGGCATCCAACACTCAGAGATTATTGTTGCATGCTTCACCTGAAACCTGAAATGGAACCAGCTGACTCTTTAGGTGGTGAGAATGCATCTCACATGACATGTGTGACTCCGTACCTATTTAAATCAGTGCCCTGGGGATTTACAGCCTTATTTTTGGAATAGAGGGGGCTAGCTAGGTTCCAGCTCTATTTAAAGATAAAGGTTCTCTGGCTGTGTGGGTGCATGTGGTTTTCTGAGATGCAATGGAGTAGCCCATGAAACTACCCTGGAAGGGTGGCAGCCTGCACCCATCCCTGGTAAAGCACAAAATGAACTGTGGGCATCTTCCCACCTCCTCTTCCAGATAACTGTGGGCTGCTTTTTCAGTTTCACATTGACTCTTGCTCTGATTCTTGTCTGTGTCACCCATATACCTGCATTATGTAGAAAACTGCTTAAAGCTCCTTTTCCAGAGATTTAGTATGATTGACAGGAAGCTATCTTGAAATAGGAAAGCTATAATTGTTGGAAGATGGCAATTTTTGCAAGAAATGTGCTATTGTGAAACACATGTACCTAATTTAGGCATCTTTGGAGACTGGGTCTGCATAGTTGTCACTCTGAGAATACTTATCTCGAACAGAAAGCTCAGGTATCGTAGCTCCAGCATTTAATGGTTGAGGGAGTGTGTTGAATTGTTCTGCTAACAAAAGCCTTTGCTGAGCTAAACAATACAAATATAAATATTTCACTTGATTATTAGCAGTTGAGTTGAAGTACTTGGTGGCTGGGAACAGCATGACAAAGTAGTGCACTGCATTCACACAAAGGTCAGAAGACATTTTACATGATATTTATGGGTTCCATGCATAGGCATTTGTATTGACTTGAATGTAGACTCTGTCGTTGGCTCAGTGTAGTCATCTTCTGTGGTTTGCTTGTGTGTTAATCCCTGGGAACAAGAGAAAAATGGAATAGTGACAGGAGTCAAAAGCTAGAATCCACTTGCAGAGTTGAACTAGTAAAAAATGTCAAAATAATGGAAAATCAGAACCCCTTTTACAATTAGAATGCAAGAATTAAGTGCTTTTTTTTTCCCTTTATTCATGATCCGTGGGAGTACGTGGCGTTTGGGAGTTGCTGGTCAGCAGAGCAGCGTTGATTTCCTCTGGGGGCAAGGCATCCATCCAACCTTCTCGGCAGGGGGGTGGGATTGATTCCTTAATCGGGGCAGCAACAATCCATCCTGAAGCTTCCTCAAGGTATTAGGGCTAAATTAAACAGTCTGGGACTAGTGTGTAAGCCCTAATGCACTTCAAGAGGCTTTCCTGGGTAGGAAAATGTTGAAAATAATCAGAAGATGAACTCAAAAGTAACAGGAAAAAGAAAGCCACAGGCACAAATCATCCTTAAAAAAGGGTCTGTAGTACATTTTCTTTGTGTGGTGCAGTGCTTAATGCTCAGATTCTCTTAGGGAAGAAAAGATGCATGAACTATAGCTCTATTCATGGCCTTGTATTTAGAATTTGTGTTCTGTCCTTTGTGTATGTGTTCCATAGATGTTCCAAAAATAGATATGGTCACAAATATTAAATTAGTGGAATTAGACATCTTAAAGCCAGGAAATGCACAATTTTTCTTAACAACAATCACTACTGAGGAAATGTGGGGTTTTATGCATATTGTATTATATCTTAATTTTGCAAAGTATTCAGATTGTGTTTACCTGTGTGCATTTGCAGAGTCCACAATTCTGCATGAATTAATGAGGATAAAAATGTCATGGTTGCATTCAGTTTGTCTGGAATTTTACTTTTCTTTTAATTTCATTCACTTGGAAGAGGAGTGAAACATATTGACTGAGCTTTAGTCTGTATATTAAGTGCTCACAAGGAAGAATTAACTATGTGTCAGTAACCTTGTTGCATGTGCTTACTGATCATTATGGATGTACAAGAAGTACTCAAAAAATAAAAGTGAGGTAGACCAGATGACACTTCAGCCGCGCTCTTAATTCTCAACCACTTTGTCCTGGTCCATCTCACTCTGCAGCCCAAGTCAGGTAAGCTGTAGTTTTCTTTTTCCAGAATGTTAGAATCCTTTACAAGTCTATCCAGAAGGCCTGAGACCTCCATAAAAGCTGGAATGTTTTAGGGTGACTCTTTCTTGATAATGTCGGTGAAGACATTCTGAATGTCCCCAATGGAAATCTTAGACCTCTGACTTCAGAGATGCTCTACCATGACACAAATTTCACTGGTCCTGGTGGTTCATGGCCCACCAATCTGGGCCATGAATTAGCAGCCAAAACTCTGTTATTTGGGGAGATGGATTGGAACTTCAGCATTTGTGAAGAGCAAACCCTTTATTTTCCCTTCCTTGGCTGGGAGCAGTTTTGAGTCAACCTTGGACCTGATTTGTAGCTTCCAAAAAACTATTTTAAGTGGAAGGTGTTGTCATTTGAACAACTGTCGAGCACTGGATGACCTTGTTGTCCTTGCTGTGGGCAGGGATGTTCTTGTCAATTTGTGAGAAACTCTCTTTCCCTGCCCTCTGTGTACGAAGGTAAACACGCATTTGTTTTCCTCTTCCCCTCTCTGAATCAGTCTGGTTCAGAGGCCGAACTTGCTTTCCCTGCTTGGCAGATAAAACATCTAATAGATTCAAGTCAATATCCTCTTTCATATTTTTTAAGTGATTCAACTGCTCATGAAGCAACTGGTCTATCCCTGCATTATAAAATAGTTGGGGAGTCATGGGACGTTCAGGGAACTGGGCCCAGAAGCTCCAGTTGCTATATGAAGATCAGTAGCTCAGATCCATCCAAGTCAAAGGTTGGGCAGGAGGTTCCTGTTTGTTCTTCGAACAAAAGCTTTGCTTGTGTGTTTGAGTGTTCTTTAATCCAACAGAGCTGCAGCCTCATTAATGGATGAAAGCTGAAGGAAGCAAAGCGCAGATACGAGGAAGAGGGAAAGGGAGAGAAGAGGAAGGTTGGCACGCTGTTATTTTTAGTAGTGGGAGTTGATACAGATCAAGGGACTGGTAAGACTTCTGTCAGAAGGAGCAGCTTTGTAGTGAGACTGGAGTCTCCAGGTCCACTGTAAGCTCTGGGCATCCCTGGTGGTGCTGTGGCCGTGGTGGCTGGGATTGCTGCAGGAGTCACCTGCCAGCTGTGGGCTTTTTCATCCCAGTAGCAGCTCTGCATGGCTGGTGATGCTCTTGTGGATGCTTCTGGTAGTGACTAAGGCATTTTGGATATGGGAAATAATCTTTTTTTCTTGAAATTGCTTCCTGGGTAAATGTTTCTGAGTGAGACCATTCTGAAGATTCATTTTTGTTTTTCCTGTTTTCTTTAAGGCAGTTCAGTTTACCTAAGAATTGTATTTAAGTCCAGATTTGGAAGATATTTATCCTGTATTTTGCATTCATGTTAAAAAGAAAATAAAACAAGGACTATTCTTTTTATCTTCATGTCCCAAGATAAAAGGTTAATTACTGTTGTATAACTGAAACCCTCTGTTACCTTAAGGTTTGCATTTGAAAATATTTGATTTAAAGTTTGTAAACAGTGTCATTTTTTTTCAGCTTGAACAGAAAAATGCAATGGAATAAAACTACAAATGTGACAAGAAAGCAAATATATGAAAAGCTTATATAACTTTGGGGATTTTATCTGTAGTAAAATTTATTATTTTTTGCTTATATTAGTCTTTTAATTTTAGACAAAGGATAAACTCATGAGATTTGTTTTTACCTTGCCACCACTGTCACTTCTAATATGAATCCCTTGTGATAAGCTTTGTCTCGCAAAGCATTTGCACTGGTGTAAAATGTTGCTTAAATTATTTATCTTTATTAATGTATCCTATTCTAGAAATTGCTTGTATTTTGTGCCATTGTTCAACTAAGTCACATTTTATAAGACTGAACTGTGTTCTTCAGCCCTTATCTTTATGGGTAATTTCAATGATTTCAGTGCAGATAAGAGTTGTGGGCTTTTTGTTTATGCATCCACTGTGTGTCTCTGCATTATGGTCTTGGGCTTTTTTCTTTTTTGAGGTTAATAAGAAATGTAGACCATAGTGCTTAGTTTGGTAATGCTGACTCTGCTCCCTGAACATCTGTCACTGTGTTTGCCTCAGTGCCTGTGCCAGGCAGGGCGATGTTCAGGACCTTCAGTCTCACAGCAGACACGTGTTTTCCTGAAGCATTTCTGTCACACTATATCCTGATAAAAAATTCTTCTCCAATACATTCAGATGCTTCACACCTTAGTCTAGAGCTCTAGTAAAGTAAATTTTTGCTATTCTGATATTCTGCAGCATTTTATTTTAGCATCACATTATTTTCCACTGCCCCCCTGTGTCCTGTTTCCCATGAAAAGATTATTTATTCTCAAAACCAGTTTGTTTTTGCCTCTCTCGCATTACTCATGGGGTTTACTCACAGCACCACGTACTTTAAGATCTGCAACATTTGTTTCAGTAACTGAAGTTGCAGTGTGAGAACTCTTGAGGGCCCAGTCAGGAAGCCTCATGTTTTACAAGGAACATGTCCTATAGGTCAGCTGAAGATACCAAGTGTCTTAGAAATAGCAAATAACTTATTCTAAGAGACCCAGAGCACTGGGAAAATCACTGATAGTGACCTGGTAATTTAATAAAATGGCAAGACTTGGGGAAAAAACTCATCACCTCAAAACATTTTTACCCCCCCAATTACATTTGCTCTGATGAACTGTAATATCCAAAGCCACATATCTCTTCCACAAAAGTAAGAACTTGCCCTTTGATATCTTCTCCTTTGGAATTGTCTAATACTGTTTCATTCCAGTAATAAATTAATTGGAAGTGCATCCAGCAAGACTTTTGAGGAATGCCGCTGTATAATTTACAGGATGTCAATGCTTGTAGCACTTGGGCTTCTGCTTTTATTTAATAAGTGCATTGCTTAAAGTGTTGCACTGTTCCAGATGTCCCACTTTTTTTTACGCACAGCTCTCAAACCTCTCTCATGAGACTTCTGGTCTGGGGTAAAACTGATTTCTCTTGTGCCCACCTTTCTTATGAAAGTTCTGATGTGTTGTAAAATTGTAACTACTGAATAGTGACTTACTCTGGGACAAACTTAAAAGTAAAATAGAGGGTATCTATTTTATCTTCTTACATTGTAAATCAATATAGTCTGCTGATAGATACTCAAAATAGATTGCACTAGAATTGCAATGTTCCCTGGATGCTATGAAAGGTCTGACAGCCACATTTCAAAGAATTGGGTTTTTTTCAGTGTGCTAATTAATTCAAATAAGTAGTCATGCAAAAAAATGAAATACAACATCAATATTTAATGATATCTGCTTAAAACTCTCCTGGTCTAGACTTCTGAAGTTGCGTGGGGGTGATGTTCGCACATCCCTGATAAAGGGAGGATGGAATGTGTGTGTTTTCTTTTCATTTAAGGAGTAAATTACTCCTTTAAAATGCAAAAAGGTGCCCTACATGGCCTTGTTAAAAAAGTATGTAGGAAGCAGCATCATCTCTGTGCAGGCTGCTCTATGAATCCTGTGGATGTTCCCAGAGAGGGCGAGTCTGTTTCCTGTATGGAGTGAGGTGGTCTCCACCTTGCAGGCTCATCCAGTTGGAGCAAGTGTGCAAAAGTAATTTTGAAATCGGACTGCAATTTTTCTCTTGCTGCAGGAAACGGTGAGCCCACGTGACTGACATCTTACTCTGCACATCACATTGTTTCCTGTGCCTCTGCCCAGCAGTGCAGCAACGAGCTGACCTAAATTTATGGTTCTCTTGCGAGATGTCAGTCAGCTCTTGAGCTGTTCATGGAGTTCTCATTGTGAGCTGTCTGTGTTTGTTCTCAGTGCTGTGTTAACAGCTGCTGACGTTAAATGGAGGATCATTCTTCTTGTGGATAAGTGGATTTGTAATACATTTCAGTACGATTTGTGGGTGCTGTTTCTTCCACACAGACCTGCAAAGTTGGGGGATCTGTTCCTTTCTGGAAAAGGCAAATGTGAGTTAGATTTCCTCCCTCAACAGTGGTAGAAAAGAGCAGAGCTATGCTTTGCCATCCTCTTTTTATACTTCATGGTTTGTTATTGCTGTGTCAGGAAAACACAAGTAGGGGGTTGTAATGTAAACATTCCCTCTGTTTATTTCTTGGTCTTACTTGTTTATTGCTTGATCTTCCAGGAATGTGAGAAGAGTGGAAATCAGGATCATGCATCTGTAGTCTCACCCAAAATTCCATCCCATGTGCTCTGTGTGCAGCACACTTGTCTATGCCATAGTCTTAATAAAGCAGTGAATTAAGAAATATTCCTGTAAAACAGGCTGTGCTATCAGTGACCCAAACTTATCCAGTAGCTCTCTATTATGAAGATTTTAATAACATTTAACCATGGTTTGTGTTAGTCCTTTGACTAATAACATCACACTGTATGTGGTGTGGTGGTCCTGGTTTTGTTTGTCTTCAAGACACAAGAATTCTTTTTATTGCTGTCCCAGTAATCAGTCCCAAGTCCAGCAAGCAGCTTTCCACTTGAAAAACTGTAGCACCCTTTCAGGAAATATCTGCGGCGCCTCAGATTTTTTCAGCCTGCCAACACATTCAGAACACAGGACAAGTAGCTTAAGATCTGAATGAGATTGTTCACCAAATGAGTTGGTGCAGCATGTTAATTTGCTAGTGCTTCTAAATGCCTGCAGTGTTACAAGAGCCTGCAATGGCACTAAAATACCAGGAGCTTTGTTGGCTCTAAACCCCTTAAAAGAGAGTTTTAAATTCTTGTCTGCTTGCTGTAGCCTTACCAGCTTTATAAAGAATTTGGAGATCTGTATTTGAAAAAGGTTGTGTGTCCTGGGCTTAGCAAAGTTAGTAAGAGCTTTTTCTGGTAGTATTAGTTGTCTTGGAGTTGGATTGTGCTCTAGGTTTTCCTGCATAGCTGATTACATGAGCCTCCTATTAGTGCATTTGTCTTGATGCCAATGGATACATTTATTGCATGCTTTGATATGTGTTTAATCTCAGTGGAGAGTCAAAGATTTATATTGATAAAAATATTTGTCTTTGCAGTTAGGTAAACAAACATTATGTGGTTTTAATGAGGCTGGATGCAGTCAACCTGATTTTATGTGCATTTTCAGTTTCACTTAAGTTTGTAAGTTAGTATTTAAGTGCCGGTGTAGAACTAATATGACACTAAACCAGTATTCTGCCTGGCAGTTGTTGGAGAGGGATATAAATTGCTTTTTCAAAGTATAAAACACTTTAAAACTTTAGAAGTCTATTTTCACGGTCTTAAAATAGATGCTTTTATTTAGAGAATGAACTTAAACACTTTAATGAGAAATGCAAATTATATTACCTGCTGCAGGTAATAACATCCATCCAAAGTTTATGAACTGGTGTTGATTCACTGTTTAGAACTGGTAATTGAATAAGTTGCAGGTGCATGGAATGAAATTTTAAAAAACAAAATCAAATGTTCGGTTCTCTCCCTTGTTTCACTGCTCCTGGATTTAGGCAAATGTGTATTACTGGAAGATGGGATAGGCAGAAGCAAGTGGTCAAACTGGTGTGATATATGTGTGGTTTTTAATTTTGGCTCCAATAAACACTGGTTTGAATTGAGTATTGCTTTTCTGCACAACTGTGTCCACAAGCTAGATAAATAGGAGACTCTCTACTGACATAATTCCCATTGGGATTGTAAAGATGTGTGCTTCTTCATGCACTGCTTGAAATATATATCATGGTACCACCATTATTGTAACATGAGTTATAAAATATTCACATAGGTTTTTTGGAACTCAAGGACTTGAGATTGTTGTCACAAGAAAACTGGTTTACCCGTTTTGTTCAGCTTGACTTGCCTGTCCAGCTTAGGAGCAGAATATCCTTGCTGAGGGAAGCAGTTCTTACTTGAAGGATCAAAGGAAGTTGCTCTTGCTTAGTATGGTGAAGTTTCATTTATTCCTGATGCTTGTGTTTCCAAGTCGTATTGGTCAAAAGAGAGTGTAATGGTTGATTTATTTCCATAAAATATTCTGGCTGTTTGACTTTGAGAGGCCGGAGGCTGTGTAGGGAGCCAGGCCAGAAGGTTTGGACAGTCAGCAGCTGCCCTACTTTCTAGAAACTGTAATTTTAGGTTGGCTTGGCTGGCACAGCATGGTTAGCACACTGAACTTGAGCTTTGTCTGCTGGGGCTCAGCCTGAGCATCCTTGTGGGACAGCCAACAAACCACGGTGTCTCTGTGGTTCCCCACGTGTCTCTGATTCCTGTGAGCCAGTGCCACTTTGGGATCTGTTGGAATATGGGCAGCACTCAGCACAACGGGGCTGCTGTCAGACCTGGAGAGTCTCTGCTGCTGCTGCAACTTGCTTCAAATGTTCTCTGATCAGATGCTTGGGCACTTAAAATGGACGGATGGGAGACATAATTGTGTTTATAAAACTAGTTCTGTGTGTTTCACGAGTGTCGTTTATAGGGCAGGAAATGCTGATTTCTTGCATTTTACAAGGCTTGGTGACGTGTGATCTCTGTTCTTTTGTGAGTGTTTGGTTAGCGTGATGGATGGAGTTAAATTTACCTCTTCAGATGCTTGCAGTTGTCTCATGTCCCGAGGAGAATGTCAAGTGTCCTTGAGTGAGCAGCCCGATGACTCCATGTGCTGGGCTGTGCCTGCTGTTCTATTGACTCT
Source organism: Grallaria varia (assembly GCA_013396735.1). Classification (NCBI taxonomy): domain Eukaryota; kingdom Metazoa; phylum Chordata; class Aves; order Passeriformes; family Formicariidae; genus Grallaria; species Grallaria varia. The sequence goes on from VWZG01000439.1 coordinate 110,454, forward strand.
GCAAGCCTGAAATGTGTGTGGGAGAACTTTGTCTTGTAGCCTAGCACGTAATTTAATTGATGTTTGTTTGGTAATTTGCCTCAGATTAAGTTATTCATTGTCACTACTAAACAATGCTTTATGTGCTTCTGGTGGGTCAGCACTTTGCACAATATTTCCCCTTCTTTATTCCACCTACTTTGATGCATTCATTTGTTTTTGCTGCGATCTTGGTACTGAGAACTGAGAGAGACTTCTGTTGGAGGGAGAGGGAGAGCAAGTGGAGTTTGAGAGGCTTTACACAGTGATTATTTGGTCAAGGGAAATGCGATTATTTTTCCTCAGATTTAGACTTTGATGTAACACGAGTTCACACGGTCATTAATGGGAGTTGTTACCTGAGGATAAACTTCACAAAACTGAGCATGTGAGAAGATGAGTATATGCTGTCTTTTCTCCAAAGTTATTGGAGAAACCTTGTTTACTGACAGCAGTATATGCTTTGGTGCACAGGTGGATGTTTCTGACCCTTAGCAAGGATCAACGTTGCCACATTAGTTTTGATTTGATCGTATTTTAGTTTGGTAATTCTGTGGCCATACGTGTGATTTGATCTTTTGCAGAGGAGAAAAGGATCAGCTTAAAGTTTTGAGTATTTTATGCAGGTGGGTTCAGACTGAAACAATTTTGCTGTCAAAATCAAGACAAATTTCCCAACTCCAGGATGTGCTGCAGAGTACAGATGTGTAGCTGGGGTTAGAACCTTTTCTGGAGTATTTGTATATTAAAAACTGAAAAGAGAAAGGTGTTAGGTAAAAGGAAATATTTGACAGGATGTTAGAGGACTGTCTCGCTTGCCATTCTCACAGCTGTGTGAAGAGTTGGATCTTACTACAATAAAAAACCTGTGTGACAAACCCTAATAGATGGATTTAAGGAATAGGGCCTCTACAGCTTTTCTTCAGCGCTCTGCTTATTTTCTATTTCTGGCCTAGTTCCATAATTAATCCATTTTTTTGACAGTGTTGCTTGACTCCACTCCATAGAGTGGAGTGAATGAGTGGATAATTCTGAAATATGAAATGCACTTTGAACACAGTTTATTAGCAAATTTTGAAGTGATCAACTTGGTGTTGTTTGCAGACATTTGAAATATTGTGTACTCGGACACTGCTGTTCAACCTGTTGCTTTAGGTTTCTGAGTCGTGTATGTCTCTGAGAATCCTCTTCCTTTGGAAACTTCACTATTTCTTGAGTCAGAGCAGAAACACCTAATATAATTTCTAGGTTAAAAATGGAATGCAAAGGCAGATAGAAATACTTAAGGCATAGCAGTAATCTTATTTGGTCCTGAGTGTGAAGTGGCCCTTGAAAAATCTAGGACTCTATTTGTCATGTCATGGTATTTAAGGTATTAAATGCTTTTTTGAGCCCCATCTGCAAATAAGTTTTTCAGCTGTTCGTTCCATTTAATTTGGAAAAAAGAGGAGGGGACAGTCAGTTCACAGATTTTCACTTTTCATTTGAACTTTAGAGAAGGGCTTTGAACACTGAAGTGTGTGTGGGTATTTTTTTATCCCCAGTTACTGCCATTACTGTGATGATTCCAGGAGGAAGCATCAATTTAAGCAGAATTAGTATTTTTTACAACATTTTTCTTTTCTGAGAGTCTGTATAAACATTCCATAAGGACACTGGGGTTTGGTCAGTTTTGAGAGCTTCACAACCAGAGGAGGACAAGGAAAGGGCATCAGAAGTAAAGGCTGTTCTGTTTAATAAAGAAATACACCTTTGCATCAGCACCTGTATAGAAAAGGGTTTTATGTAGTGCTCAGTTCTACACCCAACAGGTGATTTATTTAGTGGAGATCAGAAGGTGAGAAGTTTTGCTGTTTAGAATACCAGGCATACTTGACAAGACTTCTACTGGTTTTGGTTGTTTTGTTTTTTTTTAATGTAACCCATTTGGGCTAATTTTGATAGAGGGAGATCAAGGACTCTTACTTTGCAAAGCTTAACAATGTCACTGATTTTTTTTTTTTTTTTGGAAGTAGTTATATAAAAAATAATCAAATTATTTCTCCTAAAACCCAACAACAATGACACCTCCCCCCTCCCTCCAAGAAAAAAAAAATCTCAAACCACCTTACCCAAATATTACTTCTCCAAAGAATTCAACAGAATGTGGTTGAAATTCAGGATTTCCTAAATTGCAGCTGCGTGCTCAGAGCTGTATCATGTTCACAAAGGACTGATATTAATGACAAAATCATGCACTTTGAGGGTGAATAGAATAGCTTGGATATTCTACACGATGGAGCCAGAATGGCATTGGTTTGCAAAGAAGTTGGGCCAAAAGCTAATTTCCCCAAAATACATTCCCACAGACTGCTACAGTTTGAAGTATTGTTCTTGTGGATAAGCTTCTGCTATTGTAATTCAGTATGGTTTTGGATAAGAGGACAGAATTGCCTTTTTTGTGTGTGTTCTTTTAAATGGATCAGCAGGCTTGTTTGTTTTTCTATTGAAGTTATCCATGCAATAAGCAGGAACATCTATGGTTCATTTTTAATAATTAGTACACAGCTGCCCAAAGGGGAAACTGTGGGCAAGAGCTCTTGTTGATCTTTGTTTTAACAGCTGGTATTATTAAGGGAGAGCTTCACAGACTACAGGGAAAAAAAAAAAGGAGGATGAAAATCAGTCAACAGTTAATCCAAGTTGTAGCCAGACACACAATGATTTATTGGGAATTAGTCCTAAAATTGCATTTGTTCAAATAATTTCAGAAGAAACGAATGGGTGTGTATTAAATCGGGGAAGTGGGATGGTGCTGGGGAACAGTGAAAAGTTGCAACATTTGTCAACTGAAAAACCTTCCTGGAACAACAGCAGCATATATTTAGCATTGTTACCATGCTGCAACTCCTAGGGGAGGCAGCTCGGGTCTGGAGCTCTGCTGAGCCTCATGATTTATACCCTCCCAGCAGCAGAGCCCCACACACCAGGATCTGCTCCTTCTCAAAGCTCTTGTTTATAACACACGGAACAGAGAATCCTTGTGGATCCCTGCAGCTTTCAGTCTGCAGCTCTGGATACTGTCAGCAAAAACCAAATCCTTGTCCCATTCCAGTTCCCCCAGGATGAGCAGAAGGATGAGGTTAGCATTGCTTTGTTTTGTTCCTTTCCATTTTTTCAAATGAGCTTCATTGGTATAATTAATGCTAATGGCGGAGATGCATCATCTCTCTGGCCCCAGTGGATTTTAGTAGTTATGAGCCTTTGCTTGGCTAATGAGTCTGGATTTTAAGGCCAAGATTCTGCTGTTTACCTCCATACCTAGTAGAAATAAGTTCACTTAAATAGGTTGCACTGCAATAGTATCACCAAAAGAAGCAGGATTTGCATGTTTGTCTTCAGTTTAAACAACTGAACAAGTACATAAAAAGGTTGAAATGCACTCATTCCTTCAATAAAAATAGCCTGACCTTACATTTGGCATTAGTTGGGGTTTCTCTCTTATTATCTTGTTCTTTAAGAGCTTTCTTATATCCTGGGTTGTAATTTGCACATTATAATCTATTTTGAAACAAAACTGTGTCTTGTTCTGGGGTTTCTTGTGTGTATTTTATAAGCGGAATTGTATGTTTGAAAAGAAACGGTCCTTTCTGAATGGGCTGCTCATGACAGATGGTTCTCATTGTGGCAAAGTCATGCAGTGCCTCAAACCTCAAAATGTATAAACTTATTTGAAGGAAATGAATCGCTGCTGTGGCCTGGCCATCTATGAAAACTGTCCTTGGACATTGCAAACCATGGTTTTTGAGCCTTGCCTTTTTCTTATTCAAAGAAAACTATAAAATTCATTTTCGAGAGCATGAAGTTGTGACACTTCTGAGGAGCACATTCCTCTTTCATGAGATGTAACACAATTTTTAGAAGGGTCTCCCACTGGTAACAGCAGGTGATGCCTCAGTATGGCCTTTTCAGGTAATTGTTTGAATAAAACCCAAATAGCACCAATATAATGCTCCATACTAGATAGACTTCTGTCCATGCTGTCCAAGGCACATAACCTACATAATTTCACATCAAAAACTCCCTTGTTCCAAGCAAACCAGGCTTCCCATTAGCCTTTTGCCTGCAAAAGGACCATCTTATTGTCCCTAACCATCCAGTGTTCTTTGGCTCATTTGCTGTTTTCCTTAATCACCTGTTGCTCATCAGCTCTGTCCTACTGCAGTTGAGCTCTCACATCTTCCTGCCTTCTCGCTCCCCAGAATTAATCAATCCTCTCTGTTGTCTTACCTCTTTTAGCATCTTTTAAAGCAGATACAGTACCAGCGACCACATCCTCTCTCATATGGAACATCCCCTCTCTCACCTTCCTTCCTGGCCGCTGTGCTAACACTGTTTCTTGCTCTGTTGCTATAGAGGGACCACAAGTTCTGCTTTACCACATCCTCTGCAGGATAGATAGCAGGCGTCGCGGGAGGAGCAGGCTTGGTTTGACACCAGGCTGGCAGAGGTGGAGGCTTTGGGGCTCCAGTTGGTTTGGAAGGCTCTGCTGTAATGGTAAGAGTGGGCCTTGGAGCCAAGGCCAGGCAGTTTCTTGCAGGTTCACCTGCTCCTGGAGCTTGGTGGCCTCAGTGACTCAGAGCTGCTGCAGAAAGGAGCAGTTTCAGTTCATGGTTTAAGCTGTCAATGGAGAGGAGGAAACATTTACTGTATGTGTGTGTGTGTGAATGCCTTTGCCGTTGGTGGCACCGGTTGTACTTGCAGGGGAGCGTCCTGTGCACCACGTGCTGGGTTTTGCAAGGCTTCAGGAATAGGTGTTGAAGTGGGTCACGACTGTGAGCGTGTGGCTGTACTCCCTGTGGCCTCTCCAGCAGGTAGAGGTGTCCTGGTGCTGACCTGTTGCTCAGTGCTGCTGCCCAGGGCTATGCTCTCCCTCCCATCCCTGCCTTGGGAGCTGGGGGTTGGATTTGTGCCGTTTGTTGTGAGCTCTGTAACTGTTTTAGATTCTGGCATTGTGCATCTCCTCTACAACAAAGTCATGACCTACACCATCACCAAGACAAGCTCAGCCTTTTCATTAGTGAGGGATGTATCCATGCAGCTTTACTGTAGGGGGTCTTTTTGTTAGGCGTTATGGTGGAATTGGTTCCCTGTCAACCCTGATGATCTGGTTGGACTCCCAGGACTGACCTTGCTTTGGCACGGCAGGAATATTCCTGTTGCTCTCCAGGTCCTGGCCTGTGTGTCGTGCCAAGGGCTCATGGCTTTTCTCAGAAGTGCTTCTTGTTTAGTTGAAGTCAGGTTTCTGTCAAGGTAGGGTTAAGGCATGGCCAAAACCTGCCCGTGGGACAGCACTTGGGTTTAATTAGCAGGAGGGGTCACTCTTGAGTTTGTGGAAAGTGGTTTTCAGGGGGAGGATGAGTGTGGCTGGTCTCAGGAGCAATTACAAGGTTTACTCCATGCTGCTGCCTTTTGCTGTGCAAAGGGCCTTACTATTATACTGGGGCAACAGTCTTTTAAATCCAAATTAAAATTGGCATAAATATTAGAGCCTATTTTCCTTTACAGCTTCAGCAAAATGCTGAAGAGTATTTCAAGGCTGAAAATATAGCCCAGAAACTGCTAAATTCATAGTGTCTATTGGAACAAGCAGGACAATTAGAGGTGAGTTTATCTAGCAACATAAAAGGTATTTTAACATAAAACATAGTCTGTTTTCACTCTTGGTTGTTTTGGGAATTCCCTCTCATACAGGTTTGAAATACACTCAAATTGCCTAATGATGCAGCAAGGAATCTTATTTTTCTGTGTTCTCCTAACTAGATCGAGTTCTGAGGTGAATAGAAGAGGTAGAATAGTTAACCTTTAGAGCTTTACAGAAAAACTAATTTTGAGATGGTGATGAAAGGAAGATGGAGGTCTGCAAGTAATACAGATTTTTTTTTTCCCTGGGCTACTTATTATTCGACTTAAGCAGAATTACACCTGTTTAGAGATCTTGGTGAAAGGTCAGGAAGAATTTATTTAATATTTAAAGGGTAATATGTAATTATGCATGTGGACGAAGAAGGGATCTGCATGAAAAATGCATGTGATCATAAATAGCTTTGCTAACGAGAACCGGATACACGGGGGAATGGAAGGGGAGATGCAGAAAAGCCACAGCATTGTGTGAGTCTGAACCAAGCAGAGATGCTCTCCCTGCCCCATCGGGCTCTCCTCCACTGTGCCGCTTATGCTCCCTGGCTGTGCTGCGTGAAGGGAAAGGTCAGTGTCCTGTGCTCCATGTGAAACAGGGATGTTTGTTTAGTGTCATTCTCTGAGCATTTCACTGGCTGTCGCTGACAAGTTTTGTGGGGGAAGTTCGTTCTCATCAGTAGTGGCTGCGTCAACAGATGCTGAATTGCTTTGGTATTTTCTGCTCATCTCTGTTTTCTGGAAGGCTCTTGTAGTGGTAGCCTATATTTTATGCATTTTCTTTCATTATTAATTTGCCTGGAGACTGTGAACATTTGCATGCAGCTTTATTGTAGGTCTCTGAGGATCTGTGATCTGAATTCCCGTGTATTCTGCTAGCACTGTAGTGCCATATGGGGCTTACTCCAGCCTAGGAAGCTCTCATCATCTTGTTAATTATTTTTATAATTTGAAATTGTTAAACCATGGAATCTAAAAATGTAATTTAGAATTTGAACACTGTAATCTTGGTCTTCACTTTAATTCCTTTTTGCTTATGAAAATGAATGAGTTAAATAAAAAAAAGGGATGTGGGAGGAGAAGGTATGAACAGAGGTAATAATTAGTGTTTAAGTCCCCTATTCCTACATCTGTTTTTAAATACAGTGGATAAACAAGTAATTTTGTGGATTCAACTCTCTGGAGAAGGACACAGTAGAAAGTGTTCAAATATTCTTAATGTTTAAGAATAATGTGTCGTTTATTGTGTTGCTGGATTAGAATTACAGAGGGAGTATGCGAAACTTAAAGGCTTTGCTTTTCTGTTATTAGCATCTGAATTTTCAACACACTCTTCCTTCACTACTTGTCTCTGTATTAACACTTCTTAATTTCACACTCCTGCCCTGCTACCTGTGAAAGCAGCAGGAAGGGTGACAATGACAGTTCAGCCTGGACACTGGTACAGTAAACACTTCAAACTCAGTCTAATATGGGCAGGCTTGACAAGAGGATTAAAATTGCAGAATTGATTGGTAAATTCTCCCAGAATCTACTGTTTTGTTCACACTAGAAACCAGTTAGAAACCCCAGGCCTTGTGGCTGGGCCAGGTGAGTGTGGCTGCAGAGAGACCAAGGCTGGAGCTCAAAAGTGAGGACATCCCCTTTATTTCAGTCGATGTTAATACTGTAGACTCTTGGTAGCAAATTAAGGTCCATCATCTGATCTGAATGCCCTGTGTTGAACTATTTTGCAATCAATGGAAGTGAACTAGAAAGGGGAAGGAATATCTTACTGAGCTGATCATCAAAGACCACATGAATAACAATTTATTGCTCAATAATTGGTTGTATTCCATGTTATGTGGCTTAGAAATGGGAAAAGGGCTTTTGTTTTTCTTGATGACTAACTTTCCTCTTCCCGAAATACTCTGCATAGCTGGGGAATGTGACTTCAGGAGAGCAGTTGAGAAGTGAGGGGATTTGACAGCTTAAAGTAACCATTAAAAGGAAGCAAAGCAAATAGGCAGCACTATTTCCATTTTAAGCATTGTCAGGGTAACAAGCATGCAGCCGAATTTCAGAAGGAACACATGGATGTGAGGTTATTTGGGCAGCAGTAAAAGTACTGGGAGAGAATTAATAGAAACAGAAATGAAGTTAGAAACACTCTTTGCCTTAGGGTTAAAATATTCAAAGCATTCTCGGTACTTGGATGTCAAATTCCCATTCAAGTTAATGACTAAAGTTTTCCTTTCCTCTTTTGAGCTTCAATTTTTCTGTGTGTGCTCAAGAATGTGTTAAGCTCTGAACAACTCTGAAGATACAGTTTGTTTTAAGCAGCTCGTAGCAGAGGCTCTGCTTTCCCACCTGTGTGAGCCAGGTGGGTCAGCTCCTGGATTCCAGCTCCTCCATCACCTCGGGAAGTGTTTGTGCTGGCATTGGGAAGCAGGTGGAATCTGATGAAGGGGGATAAGTTACAGCTGTACAAGTAGTTTAATTATGTGCACATCTTGATTGTCAATTAGAAGTCTGTTCTTTTTAGTAAGCTGATATCACAACAAGTACAGGGACTTGAAAATGGGAGATGATGAGATTTGGCAGGTCAGAAGGCCAAAGGACATAGAAACATGAAGGCTGTGGTGGGAGCCTGCTGTGATACACAACATGCTGTCACTGCAGTGTTTTGCTCAGAGTGTTTTTAGGTGTGAACCAGTCTCTGAGCCAGAGGTAAGTAGTGAATGCTTCTAGAAAATGTTTTGGTGTTTCTTTTTCAGAGAAAACAGGTGCAGTGTGACCTTTCGTATCCCACTCACTGTGGTCTGCTGGGAGCACTCTTACTAAACATTGCATCATGCTTCTTGCCTTGTTTTCTTGCTTTTCTTGAACGCTAAAGCCCTGTGGAATTTATTGTCTTCTAATGTTCTCTCTAACTGGAAGGGTGAGGAGGCTGCAAAAAATGAACAGAGGAGAGTCTGTGTATTGAAACTGAAAGCTGAAACAGCAGCTCATGGAGGCACCTGAGCCCTCTTCCAGCTGATGACTGAACCTGAAGTGCTGCACTGTCTAAAGCCTTCATCTGCTACACTGTCACTGGCTGCGCTGGTGCAGTTTGTGCTGAAACCATGTGCTGCTCTCATTAGACTCCAGAATAACAGGGGTTTTTTAACTCTTCATATTCCATGTGACAATGCATTATTGTAATGAACCTTGGGGAAAGTAAATCCATTTTTAAAAGTCTTTTCAATATTGGTTATTTGAAGGCATGATATGGTTCATAACTACTCTCAAAAGTATTTTTAGAAGTCCTGTGTTTTCACTGATTGCTTGTATCCTTGGACTTCGGGATTCCATGAATTAAAGGCTGTGTTGTATGAGTGACACATTTTTGTGCACTCTGTCATCCCTACCATTCCATAGCTTTAACTCAGAGCTTTTGCCTACCCTCAGCCTGCTGAACAGATCCATGGAACCAGGAGGACTCTCTGTTTTGGGTCCCTGTGGCTGCACTGCCCTTCCTTTGGGTTCTCATGCTCAAAAGTGTTGCCAGTTTTACTGACTTTTTCCCCTCCTCAAGGAACACAACAAAGAGAAGGGATAATGGAATGCATGACCCCAGAGTAACACAGTGTTTTTGGGCGTTGGCTGCTGAGTGAAATGGCTCTTGGGCCAACACTGTTCCATGCCCGGAAAAGAACAGAAGGTCTTCTCTTTAGCAAACCTGCAGAGAGCTAAACTTCCCCTTGCCTTGCTTCTTGATGGTGGATGGCAGTGCTTGTGCTTTCTTGTTGAGGTGCATTTTCTTAAAGCTTGGCATGGGGCAAATGTCTCTGCTCACTTTATAAATAGAAATTTAGTGTCTTCCCCTGGCTGGTCTCTCGGACAGCTGCACCACGGTGTGTTCCCCTTACTCTGCTCCTCAGGGAGTTTTCTTTTGCCAGACTTCACATAGCCAGGCCTCTGAAAAGGTCCAGAGGTCCCTCTGTGGGATACCAGGCAACACTGAGGCAACTACCTGGAGGCATTTTTGGGTTTTTATTCAAGCTCTGGTCTAAGTGATGGTCTGAGAATTGATTCAGGGTGGTGATGGTGGGAGGTTTGGACCAGCCACCACCAAGGTTGCCTTTTCAGGGTGAACCTGCTCTATCTTCCTATTCAGTCAGCAATCTGGATTACCTTGAAGGGCAAGATTTCCTTGAAAGGCATTCCTTCCTCTGGGAAACCTTGACCTTTCCTCTGGGGATGGGGTAACAGTAGGGTAGTAAGTTAGTTCCTCTGTGCAAGTATGGTATATCTGATGAAGATGGTTAAATTTGCTTACAGGAGTTAGGGAGTGAATTTCCCTCCCTGAGATTTCCCTTCTCAAGTCAGGAGTGTGTGAATGCATCTAAACTTGTGACTAATGGACTGCCCCGTGGGGTATTTGTTTTATATGCATGTGTTTATGTTAAATAATGTAAATTATGGAGGAGTAGGGCGTGGGAGAACTGGAAGACCTCTTTATCAGAAACCTGAAAAAGGCCATGTTTGCACTACTCTCCTGCCACTGGTGTAATCTCAGAGATGGAGAGGTTGTATATTTGAAGTACAGCAGAAGGTGCCTCCTTGTCCCAGGCAGCATATCATGTTCCTGCCTGATTTGAGGGAGGAAGAGAGATCCATCATGTTCCCCATGACTTTGTCTTCTCCCCAGCTGTGAAATTGTCTGAAATAGAGATTTGTATATATGCAAATAGGCACTGGCTTAGTGCACATATTCCCTTTCTGCAGAATACATACATCCTCTTTTTGAGTGGCAGAAGTTACATTGGTTCAAGTTTGATTTACATTGCTGGAAGTCAGGCTTTTTATTCTGTGCAGTTTACGTTTTTTTGTCTTCAGTCAGACTTAACCACTTTCTCATAGTTCCTGGAGTACAAGGCTTAGAAGTTCTTGACTATTTTTTGTAACTTTAGCCTTTTGCCCTTTTGCTGTTCTGCCACCAGTGCCCCTTTAATTCACTAAACCAGACAGTTAAATTGAAGCCTGGTCTGGTTTGGCTGACTTGGTCTGAAATGGTACCTTGTGCTAACCCAGAGCAGATACACAGATGCACAAACCCTGTGTCCCCTATTCCACCTGCTGCTTTAACTTGGTCCTTGCTAGGGCTTTGCAGATTTCTTCCTCTAACATGGTTTCTATTTCTTCATTTCAAATTAGTTAAAGCAGTCTTATTAGCAGGCTTATTTTTCTTTATTAACTTTTTCACAAACTGAGGATTTGTGGCATTCTATTTTTTTCAGCTCTGTGTATCTCAAGAAATGGGCTTTTATGGCTTTGCTAGGTGGGTTATACCTCTGCAAACTGAGTCACAAAGCCACATCTGCAGAGAAGCACCACCTGTGTCAGAACTTTTGGTTGTGGCACCAAATCAATTGCTGTGTGTAGTTTTTTGGAAACCATTGTACATTGACCGTTGTACTGCAGATGTACAGACTTACTCTCTATTTTCCATATAAACCACAGTGGAACCTGATGCCTAAGAAGTCAGGCTGATATTAAATCCCTTGTTTATTTTACGCTGTGTTTCTGTCAGGATAAATATTCAGTGTATCACAGTCTGAAATTATATTCCAAGTCTTGTAGAAACATTAACTTGTGCAAATCTGTATGGAATGGATGATTGTGGGATCTGAGTGTTGTTGAATTACCATATTTTGAAAAATAGGGTTAATTACAGGTTAAATCTGCAGATAGTAATAAACTGCCTCAGATAACTAATTTGGATTTAGAGTTGCTTAATTTCTCTTGGCATTTGCAAATCCCAAACTGACTTGTGGAACGTACTTGATTTTATTGAAAACATGTGTGACTGTTTTGGAGGGGAACAATATTTGAAGAGCAAAGTAGCATGTGTATATAAATGGAGGTAGACAAAAAGACTTACTGAAAACATAAATAATGTCATTTTTTTGGGGCGTCATTTGTTAACATGTCATCTGTTTTAGAACAAAAGAGGAATTACCATCTGTTCTGTAATAGGATTATTAGCTTTCTAAATGGTATTTTATATTCGTAACACTGACAAAGCTAGAGTCTATTTTTTTCAGACAAAGTTAAGAATTATTAATTGGAAGTAGACACCAGAATTCATGAAACTTCTTTAGTTCTTCAGAGTAAAATAAAATACTGTCAAGAGTATCTATTTCTTGTTCTTTGCCTAAGTATGTCTCTATATATTAGAATATGGTATTTAGTATAATTGCCAAGATTTCTGAAATGAAACTGGTTCAGAAACAAGGAAAGAAGAATGCTACTGAATTGATCTCAGTTAAAATGCGAATTTCCATTGATTAAAAATCTGTGTCACTACAAAAAAGTCCTACTGTGGTAATGGAAAATCTGTATAACACTTTCTATGTGGTGATAACATGTATATTAATTTTAGCTGTCTGTGTTCAGTGAGACTAAACTATTTTTTTATTCATTGCAGGACCAGTTTGACAACTTAGAAAAACACACGCAGTGGGGTATTGATGTTCTGGAAAAGTACATCAAGTTTGTTAAAGAACGAACAGAGATTGAACTCAGCTATGCAAAGCAGCTTAGGTAAGTTGATATGTAAAGTTCTGGACTTGGAGTTGCATCTGTTGAGAGCCTGTAATCAGCTCTAAGTTTACTATGTCACTGGTGATTTGGTTTATAATAATGGCTTTTAGAGAATAGCTTTGATTTAGAGATTGGAAAGTAAAAGTTCAGTTAAGAAACTATTTTATTATCTCTGCTTTGCAAAAAGAAAGGCTGTTTAGGTGACTGCATAGCACACTAGGGCTTACTCATGATTTGTGCATGATTAATGGCTCAGGCTTTGAGGCAGCATTGTAATATTTTCCACGAAATTAGGGCTGCTGCGTGTAACTGCTGAAGGGTTGAAGAATTCAGCAGAACAGTGATCATTTGTTAGGCGAAGTTTACATTTTCTTTTACAAAGATGGGCCCTTTTTGAAGGTGCGTAGGAGAAACTGCAGGTCAGAAAGTCAGACCCAGCCCTTAGAAGATTTGTGCAGTTAACCAGGCTGGAGCCTGAGATTTGAATTACAGTTTTGTAATCTTGCCACGGGTCTTGTGAGGTGTCTCCTAAACAGAACAGGGATCTTTGTGAATTTATCTCGAATAATTCCTGCAAAGTACTTTCTGCATGTGTGGTTTGACCATCAGGTTGTAGCCAGGGAGGAGAGTATGTGTGAACCAGACACAGAAGACCCTGAGGTCAGATCCAGTGTAAATGGGGAAGGGGTGCTAAGAACCTGCCTGCAAGGAGTAGGTTTTACCCTGCTTTTCCCAGTAAGGTAGGGAAACACTGAGATGTGATCAGGGTTTAGGAGGGAGTACAACACACAGGCAAGTCCTGCTGCTGAGGTGCTGTTGGGCCACATTGTTGGCAGCCACTAGTGACCAGTGATAAACTGGGAAGTGATGGAGCTAACTGGGGAGGGTAGAGCAGGAATAATTCTTCCTAACTCCTCCAGTAAATCCACACCTTTTTAAATATATATATATATTTGCATGATGATAATATATATTAAAACTCCCTCCATCTTCTCAGTGTTTAAAGAGATTGGGATCTGAGGTTTCAGTTGGTCTGTGTAGGTCTAAAACACAATGTCTGTTTAAAAGAAGAATCACCCAGAATTTGCTTGTGTTCAAATGCATTAGGGATGCTCGACGGCCTGTGATTTATGAAGAGCTGGTAGTTGATAAATCCCTGCTATGATGGGGATGTGCTCTCCCAGGGGAATGCCATGAGGCTCCCCGGGGTTTGTGTTATGGACAAGCAGGAAATAGAAAATGACTCGTGCAGGAACAAATTGCTCACATCCTATGGAGATGAGCAGAGATTGAATTACAGAGGCAAAATGGGCTGGAAGAAAAGAGTGTGAGTGAACTGGGAAACCCCAGCAGAGTATCTGTATGAGCTGGCCTGTCTTAAGAGCAATCCCATGCCAGACTCACTGGATTTCATAGGATGACAAATTTCAAGTGTAATTTGCATCATTATGGAAATAAACACACCAAAAAAATGTTGAGGTGAAAGATGGTTTTACCTGTGAGCATGTAAAAACTTTGAATTCCTGGGTTTTATTTCTTATTCTGTCCAATTTGTTTCTTGCCTCTGTATTTTTATGGTTTGAGGACAAATACACTTGTCCCTGAGGAGCTCTTAAACACAGGGCTCCTGGGAGGAATCTAAGAAGTTAGAGGTAAAAATTAAAAAAACAAGAATGTAGACTTGTCAAATGTTGAGGTAAAACAGTGCTGGGCATTAAAAAAGCATAATAAATCATGCATCTGCTTTTATTTAATTAGTCTCCTTAAGCCTAGTGCAAACCTTTCTTGTAGCACATCCATTTGGTATGAAAGGCCTGCAGCACATCACTGCATGTCATAATATGCAGAAAATACTGTTAAAAGGAACAAGTTAACTCAAGGTACTCCTGTGTATTTAACTCAAAATTTTATTTATAGTGCTAGTGAAGCTGCTGAAATTTATTTTCTTCTGTGAAACGTGTTTTCTGCTCAGTCTCTGGACTCCCCAAGTAGTTATTTTTCCTCTCTGTCTGCATCTTAGCCTGATCATCTGTTAAAGTTTAATTGGCTTTTATTTAAAAATGCTCCTTTGCTTCCTCTTTATAATTCTGCAAATATGGATGTGATTGATGTGCTGGATTCTGGCTCTGAGTGCTGAGGTGGTGTATCCTTGCCCTGCTTCCCTAGTCACCGCTTCCCTTACAGCACACAGAGCATCACAAAGGGTGTCAAAACCCTTGCCTAGATGTGATGATGGATACATAGCCTTGAGGAAGATGTGTTGGAAAAATTGCTGAAGGTATCAGGATAATCTGAGAGTCTGATGGGTGACAAATGTGAGAGAGAGAGCAAGATGTCAGACAAGTTGAAAAAAGGGAACAGAGAAACAAGCTGGAAAGGCCAAAAAAAAAAAAAAAAAAGGGGGATGTGGAGTGAAAGGCCATGTGAAAACACCGATGGAGATAGGTGCACAGGGTAGCACACAATCCTTCCAGATCTGGTGTTTTACTACTGGCCTTTGTTATTATGTGTTAGTCCCCTCTGTAATCACTGTTAGCACTGAAGGTGTCACTGGTTCATGACCTTGAATCTGGGAAGTGCTGCTGTGCAGGTAGTGATGCTGCACTATTGCTGAACTTCAGCAAAACTTCTGGGTTCAGAATCCTTTTTTGGTTTTTTTGTTTGTTTGTTTGTTTTACGTGTATCATTGTTAAAACTGTTTATTTTTCATTTTAGAAAAGGAGGGGAAATTGGCTCAAATATATGCAGTCTATTTGTGTGTTGTATGAAGTGTTTAATCCAGATGCTAATCCTTGTGAAGTAGGGTTTTTTCCTGTGAAAGCAGATTGTGGGTTCCCCCACCCTTGACTCTGTAGCATTTCTGCACCCTTAGAGAGAGTCACACGAAGCTGGTAGCTGTGTCTGTCAGAGTTAACTGAGCAGTGTGACAGTGCAGGGAGATGGAGGAGTGACTGTGTGAAATTCCCTATTAGTGTTGCCTTCTGTGCGTGTTTTCTTGTGGCTTTTCCTTTCCTCTTCAAGCAGGTGCATGGAGGGAGGCATTCCTGTGGTGTACCAAGGGTGATGTAAGATTTACTGTCATCATGCAGGGATATCTGCAGAATTCTTCCCATGCTGGTGGTGTTTGGTGGAAGTTGCTGCCTGCAGAACTAGAGACGAGTTCATTTTTTTCAGAGCATGATCTGTGAGAGAAGGCAGAGACTGGGAGGGTGATGCTCGTTTGGATCCCTTCCAGTTGGGATTCTTAAATTTTGAGGAACACCTGTTTGTGCAAATCTGCTGCGGTTCTGGCTGCTCCTCTGTTTGGGCAGATGCTCCTCAGTTCCTCAAGGAGAACAAAAGGAATAAGAAACGTGAGATGCGAGGCCTGTTTTCTCCCAGGCATCAGGAAAACCAGAACCAACAGGGAATGGGTTGCACCTCTCAAAAAGCAGTCTCTTTACAACTAAATGTGTTCTGTGAATCCTCCAAAGAGTTTGGCACAGATAAGTCAATGAAACACGGTCCTCTTTCAAGCAATGATTCCACTAATGCTCCTTGTATTCTGCTTTAAATTGCTGAAACAACCTTGTAAAGCTAAAACAAATGGTTTCCCTTTCACAGAAGGGTGAGAGGCTTCCAGAAGGAACATAGTGATAGGGCTGAGTTTAGGACAGAGGAGCACTGAAATGGCCTTAAAATTGCTGAGTAAGACCTGTCAGCCCTCTGGTGAGCACTGGCTAAAGGGTGCAGAGGGTTGTGCTGTGCTGCAGTGCAACGTGGGTGGTAATGCTGCGCTGTGAGAACCAGCAAGGTGAGGGTCAGGTGGGTTCCACTCCTTCCTGAAACCCTGGATTTGCTGCTAGGGAAGGGTTTGCAGGGCAATAAAAACCATATAATCATGGGTAGATGTGCTAGCAGTCATGATCAGGTTTCTCATTCAAGATAGGATTGCTTAAAGGGCATATTGGTATCTTAAAATTAAATCATTAGTTAGCTGTGGGGTAATGAGATGCAATCATCTGTGCTAATTGAGATAATCAAATTTCACACTTCCCCCAGCATTAGTTGATAATCATAAAATAATCCCCTTTTTGCCATCTCAGTGCAGCTTCCCACAGCTTTATGAAGGTTCTTCATTTCCTTCTAAACATCCTGCTAAAGGCAGGCAAACCTGCCAGGCCAGGAGTGTCTCTGCTGCATCAGATCACCCTTCTCTGGGATGGCTTGTGCTGGGAAAGAAGCTCTGCTTTAGATCAGGTGATGATCATCTGTGCATCAGCAGAACCAGAACCCAGGTGTATTGACTTCATGACCTTAATTCAAAAACTTCCTGGGTTCAAAATCTGCTGCTTTTTGTAGTTACAGAAAGGAGAGTGCTGTGAACTCATTACTATGACACAAAGCCTGATTTCATTCATACTTCTGAAAAGGTGACTAGTCACTGCAATGAAAAACTGAAGCCCCATAGAATGCAAAGATTATCCAGTAAATTTTAAAGGATATTTGAAATTTTAATTTGATATATTTGCATTTTTAATTTTAGGAATCTTTCAAAGAAATACCAACCCAAAAAGAACTCCAAAGAGGAAGAAGAATACAGGTATGTTCATGATCTGCTGCTGGGTGAGCATGTGTTGATGGAGGAAGGGGAAAAGTCTGGGCCATCAACCCAAGATTTGGCTTGTAAACTGAAGATTTTAAAGTCAAGTGTAAGAATATAGCAGTCATAGATGCAGAAACACCCTTATGTTCTAGATACTCAGGAAGGGATCTTCAAAGTGTGGATTTGGTCTGTAAGTACTCAGTTCCCTTTATATGATACAGTTCCTGGCTGCCTGGTTTGGGGCTTTTGTTTTGGTTTTTATTAATGTGCCTTAAAAACTTTAAGCCAGACTGATCCTGACTCTCTGAAGTGAACGTCCAAATTCATATCTGCTTTCAGCAGGAACAGAAACAGTTGTTAATTTTAGCACGAAACTTAAGCAGTCTGCCTAAGTATTAAATTACTCGAATGGACTGACAACACAGATTAATAACTTACTAAAGGCATAATGTTCTAACACCACAGTGGTGTTGCAGGCTTGCAGAGCAGGGTGAAGGATGTAGTTTGTTCTTCCTGGCATGGATGGACATTCAACTTGCTGGTATTGAAGGGTGTTGCACAGCCTCACCTGTCTGCTGTTGATTCACCTGATGATAGACCATCTTAAGAACACTCCTGCCCATGATGAAAATAAAGATATTCGTTAGGGAGAACTTTCTAGAAGAGCAACTTCCCAACAGAGAGGCTGTAAGCCGCAGTGAGAACCTTTTTCCTTAGAGCACTGTGACTCTGGATTTCTCAACCTCAGTGTTGTAATGCAACTTTGAACGAAGGCATGGCAGGGTCTGACTCTCAGCCCTGGATTGCAGGAGGCTCCTCTGCCTCTGGAGAGCCCAGCACGAACCTCTAACCCTTGACCTCGAAATTTGAAACATTTCAAATTACTTTGGATATGGATCCAAGTGGATAATTATATTTATTTAGAGTTTTGGGTCAGACCCCCAGTCTGCTCTATACAGCTACTCCAGTGGCTTGTCTAAGAGAGAGAACAGCCTTTTTATTTGCTTTTTAATTTATTTTTAGTAACATTGTTTGGGAATCAGTTATTTATGCCATTGTTTCCTGAGATATTGGTATTTACACAAGGAAGCTTATGTTCCCAGCACAGTGGCTGTTTTGGTCTGTACCCAGGATTAGGGATAAATCTGCCTTTGGACAGCTCTACCATAAATGGGTATTTTGAGTTTACTACAATGTTTTTTGACACATCTTTTGTAGCCGGAGAAGGATATTGGAGTTAAATTATTCTGTGTGATGTGGCACAGAAGATCATGTGTATCCTTTGCCCTTTATAAATACAGTGTTCACCTCAGTGTAGTTTCTTCATGTCTCAAAACAATGTCTGGGGATTTTTCATGTGACCTCTGGGAGCCTTGGATGCTGCATTGAGACAGCCTGGCTAAAAATCCTCTGTTCTCAAGCTTATTTTCAGACTGTAGTTCTGTGGATTTGGTCCCTCTTTTTTTAGCAACTGGGGCTTCTCTCATTTCACAGCTTGACTGTGGGTGTGGCTACTTTTATTTGATTATATTTTTAGTATCTTTTTTTAGTTTATTATTTTTCATCTTTCTTTGTACCACTCCCCTTTATTTCCTCTAAATATCTCCTCCTTTACTTCAGTTTTTCACCTTGAGGTGATGCTATCAGTGCAGGCTACTACTATTTAATAATAATAATTTTTGTAGTATGTACCAGTGTCTTGCTGCTGGTTTCCAGCTGCCCAGCACAGCCAGCTGGGGCTATTTTAATGCAGCTCTGTTGGCACTGGGCTGTATATACCAGTGACATAATCTGCTGTTTTGAAATTGTGTGCACAGATGTTTGTTTCTTCCTTTTAATAATACATGGAATGCTGCATAAGACATTATTTTATCGAAAGAAATAAACCTTGTAATGGCAGGTACTAAAAAATATGGGTTGACAATGAACACCTGGTTAGTAAACTCACTGCTTCTTTGAAAACCTTATAAACTGTAGCTGCTTTAAATCTAATTTACACTGTGAAAAACTTTCTTTTCTAGGCTATGCTGGCCAAAATTTTCCTTGCTTAGACAGGATTTTGCCAGGTAGGATATACTGATGACTCTGTGCACTGAATTGTAGGACTTGAAAGAGTGTAACTAGAAGTGTTTGGTGAATAGAGATTAGAATGCTGAAGTCCCAGAGCTGTGCTGATAAAGAACCTGGCACTCTAAAGCTCTGATATTTTAAGAGCCAGTGTCAAACTGTCTAAATGGAGGTAGATTTATCAGACAACTGTCAGTGTGTGGGATAGGCTTCCTTGGGAGAAATTCCTTCCAGAGAATCTGGGCTAATTCATATTCAGTCACGTAACAGTACTAAAATGCTTGAGGATCCAACCTCCTTTTGCAGCATGTCTGTCTGAAAGAAAGGGGCTAAAAGCAAAATGCATTTTTGTCCTTTGCAGGTACACATCAACTAGAGCCTTCCTAGCCACTTTAAATGAAATGAATGACTATGCTGGACAGCACGAAGTCATCTCAGAGAACATGACCTCTCTTATCACTGGAGAGTTAACACGCTATGTGCAGGAGCTGAAGCAAGAGAGGAAATCGGTAATTGATCCTTTTTATCTATTATTCACATCTAACTGCTATTTAAGACAGATAATTAGCGGTAGTGGAGTTCAATGTTAAGTAAAATTCATTTGTAGGTAATAAATACGAGCTTTGCTAATGAACCAAGCATTAAAGAAGTGCCTTATGTGCCCTGGCCAAGTCACTGAACCATTGGAATCGAATGTTATAAAATCAGACAGCAACGCCTTGAGGAGAATCCCTGCTAAATAAGGTCAGAGGCCCATCTGTGCTTAAGGCTAAGTTAGCCAAAAGCCTGCTCAGGGGAGAGTCCACCAGCACTGTGGAAAGCCTGAAGTAAACAGAGGAACTGGACTTCTGAGGCTGATTGAAAGAATTATTTGGATTTTGGTTCACATTTTCCTGCTTCTCAGCTAGATCTGGTCAACAGGGCTTTGTTATTATTTGTTATCATTCCAGTGAGAAATATGGGCTCTGTCTCTTTTTGGTGAGTGTGGGGAATCTGGTTTTCAACCTGTTGTCCTTCAGGACTGGTAGAATTAATAGCACGTTAGTGCTCTATTTTAGATAGGTTCCTAAAATACTGTGTGCCTGCTACAGTGAATATTCAAAGCTGCTTAATTTGAGTGTCCCGGCTCTGAAAGGCATATAGTTGAGTGAATTCCTTCCTTGCCTTGACCCCTTTTATCCCCTGGATATGTGGGCATGAAATAGTGATTCTAAGCATTATTGTTACAAATACTCTTAGCACAGGTATACAATGACTAAGCAAAGTGCAAAGGGGGTATCAGGGCATTATATTTAATTTCCAAAACTGTTGGTCTATTCTGGAAAGTGCAAAAATACTCCTGCAGAACTTATGCATTTATAAATAGTCCCACTAAACATTAAGCATGTGTTGAAGTGCTGTGCAGGACCAGAGCCCTGGAAATCACCATCGTTGCCTAAGTATAGTATTAGGATGATAAGTCTGTCAACAGAGGAAAAGAATATATAGACATACCTTTAATTTGCAGAATGGTCTGTAATTTTTCAGGGATCTGATATTTTGGCAGCAGCAAGGAAAGATGTTTCATGGATAGCTGTAATGAGAATGTTTTCTCAGCCACTCTGTGACCTTGTATTCAGTATGGTTCTCTACAATAAGAAAAAAAAAAATCAGCATTACTGTGAGGCATTTTGATGTAATTTCTAATGTTTTTACCTAATTCTTCAATTATATGGGCATCTTAGACATTTCAAGTATAAATGAAAGAGGACTTGCAATAGTTCTTGTAAGTAATTTGAGCAGTAACTATTGCTTTTTTTTGTTTGTAGACTTTTGTTGTAAGAGTGGCTTATATAATTAATGGGTGAATGATGAGAAAATTATTTTAATATTGGCTGAGTGGTAACAGCATGGGAACAGCAAAACCCAATTGATGGTGTATTTACCTGCTGTTGCTGATAATTATTGGCCTTTAACAGAAAACAGTTGTCAGTCATCACTGTTTTGTTCTTGCAACATGAATAGAAGCTGTTTGAATTAGGAATCCTTGTCTAATTCCTGTAGATTTCTCATTTATGAGCAAATGGTGTTGAAAAGGAAACTGCTCCCACCCTCAGGCATTTTTCATACACAGCCTCTCACTTCATCCTGTAAAAGCATCAATCATGCTGGGATCTGCAGGAAGGGAAGGTGGTTGTTGTGTAAATATCACGGAGGGCGGCTGCTTTGGCAAAACCTTTTATGATATCAACTGATGAATGACTTGGTATTTCCAGAAATTTTGCTGGCAGAGTTCTCTTGCTCACTGCTTGTGCTGCCATCAGCTGTTGTTCTGCAGGTCCACAGAATCATTTGGATCAGCCCACTCCTGGGGCTAGGACCATATGCAAGATTTGGGAGACCCACATTCTTGTCCACTGAGTCTTGTATAATTTGAATTAAGTCATTCAGGTGTCCAAATACCTGTAAACTGATACAAATTTCCAGTGATTTCCATCTGACTGGGAGAGATAACCACTCTTGCTCTTTTTGTTGTGATTTCCCACCTGGAAGATGGACATGATAAATGGAGGTATGATAACTATAAATGTGTGAGAGATGAACTCAAGTGCAGCAGAAAGTGGTCAGGCAAATCATAGAATGGTTTGGGTTGGAAGGGACCTTAAGCCTCATCTCATTCCACCTTCCTGCCATGGATAGGAACACCTTCCACTATCCCAGGTTGCTCCATCCCCAGTCCAACCTGTCCTTGAACCTTTCCTGGGACTGGGCAGCCACAGCTTCTCTGGGCAACCTGTGCCAGGGCCTGCCCACCCTCACAGGGAAGAATTTCTTCCCAATATCTATAAATATATGTGACTTTAGAGTTTCTGTTTCCAAAGGAAACCCTTTTGATACACAACATTTGATGTAGTCATGGGAGATGAGGGTGGATGGTGATCTTTAAACATGTGGGGGCTGGTGCCTGCACTGCCCTGTTTTCAGGCTCATTTAGCTCTATTGATTCAAGTGGAATCACACCGGTGGGTGATCAGGGTCACACAATAATAAATCACACTTCTTGAGTTTTCCTTGACAAGTACAAGCCCCTGGTCTGTAAGTGGTGCAGAATCTGATGCTATATCAAGCCTTACATTGGTTTTATGCTGGATAAAATTCATTTGGCATGCAATTTGTACATATGTTTGGTTTGTTTGACTGCCGTGAAAGGAGTATTTGATGGCTGCTTATTCATGTCTTGCAACAAGGTAGTTGCTGATGGTGAAAATAAGGGAAGAAGCAGCTAAACAAAACCAGGACAGTCTGCAGGTTGGACAAGGGATGCCTTGCAAGTTCACAGGGGTTTGATGCTGTTCTTCAGAAGACTGATGCCTCTTCTTTCTCCTGGTCTGGTTCAGAGCTTGGGAGAGTTCTGGGTTATCTTTGGTTTTTTACAGTTCACGTGCTTTGTGGCTTGTGTGAGAAAAGTCAGGGCAATTTCTGTGAAATTCTAATTTCTTTAGCAGCAAAGGTCACTCAATGCATTAGACTTCATGATATTATACATTCCTCTTCTATAGGACAACTCTTGATATTGTTGCTGAACCAGGAGAGTTGTTTTGCCCTCGCAGTCACTGAAGTCAGGCACACACCCTGCCAGCTTTTCACACCCTGTGTGTGTGAGAGAGGGAGAACTCCTTATGCTGTTTCAGTTCTTCCCAGCTGCCTAGTGAAGTGAAACTCTTTATAGTGCAGTTCCTCACTTCAGTTTCTTGTGTTCTCTTAATCTTACTGTGTCCATGTTCTCACACGAGAAATTCTCATCCTGAGCCAGGGTCCTGCTGCCTACAAGCTCAAATTTCAGTTCTGTGTTATATGTGAAGATTATGCTCCATCCATCTTCCTTTGGAGGTTTCTGAGGGCAGATGCCTGTGACTTAATTCCCCTTTGCTGTAGGAAGACCTTCATCACCAAGCCACACAAATGAGATGGGAATCATCTCTGAGTGGTTCAAGGAAAGAATTTGCTTCTGTGGTCATTCTTCATGTCACCCTAATTTGACAAAGCCTTACTATGGGATATATCTGGAAGGTATCAAGTTTGAGCTGGGGGTCCTACAATGTGAAAAAAATTGGATCTTAATCTTGTTCATTTGTGACAAAAGAAAAGGTGATAAGCTCAGTAATGCCAAAGTGAAGCATTTGGACTTTATTTCCCAAGCATTTCCAGGATGGAAATGTATTCAGTTCTTTTCCCACCCACTGGGTCTGTTGCTGTGTGTGATATTTGCTCCCAAGCACACCAGTTATTCTCCATAGGAGACAAAGATCACCAGCATTCTGATTCTTGAGGTGAGGCAATCTGCTTCTCCACATTACTGAGCCTGCCCAGGTATTTAGCATGCTTTGTTCTATTAAAAAAAATCTAGACACTGGGGGGTTTTCTGCCCTCTTTTTGTGTGACACCTAAAAGGACTTGTGAGCAAACATGCAGCCAGTGTGACCAAAGCATTGACAATTTCTGTCTGTTGCATTATTTTTCACCCTTAATGCTTCACAGGAGACAGCTTGGTTTATATATTCTCTGAACTATGGCTGAGGAAGCCCCTCAGTGCTGTAGTTTGGATAGAAATTCAAGAATTATTTCCTTGGGCAATTCTGATTTTAGATCTGTGGTCACAAACTAGGTCTGACTCACGGCCTTCTGGCAGCAGCTGCTCTCTGTAGCCATTGCTCAGGTCAACTTTGCTAAAAATGTATTTGGGAGTCATGAACTATCCCTCTTATTACTGCTGCTGCTCTCACCTCTACCTCCACCTCCCCTTGGAGCTGCACTGGCTCCGTACAATCGAGCATGAAAGTCAAATGGAAGCCAGGAGCTTTGCTGCAGCACTGGGATCCTGTGGTTGGGAGAGAATTTACCTGCTGTCAATACATTCCATTTTGTGTGGGGATGGAAGTGGAGCAGGGAATGAATGCACCCTTATGGGTACCATGGGGGCAAAACTGGTCCGGTTCTTCATGGTGGAGAGTCTGCACCCTCCCGGTGTCCATTCAGACAGGGGGGTGCATGTCAGAGGACTTTCTGTTTCTTGTAGCCTCTCAGGTGTTGATGAAAAGTAAATAATTGGAGGAATTCTGTCACGTTCATCCACCCTGAATAGTACCCTGTTCTGCACACAGTGCTGTGGTTTTCCACAGGATTTCTCCCAGCCTGGTGCACCCTGCAGGATGGAGCACAATGGATTTTTCCATGTTGCATTTTTGGATGTGCCTCAAGGTCTGCGTGTGTTCGGAGCACAGCTGTGCTTTGTGCTGCCGAGGTGCAAAGAGGCACTGCTGCCCCCCAGAAATGACAAACCAAGGGCCAAGGCAGGGTGGGAAGAGGAAAAGAGGGACAGTGCTTTGCCAGACTTCAAATTTGAGGTGGATGTGATTTAAGCTGAGCTTTACCCAGTACTTGTTCAGGGATTAACCCACTTCCAGCTCACTGCTCCGTGAGTGAAGTTAAAGTCTCAGTTTTAATCTAAATATAAGAGTATCTATGGGAGATTTTGTTATGCTCAGTAAAGACACTGCACAACAGTCCTACTCTATGTATTCATCCTCTTTCTTGCAATGTATTTCAGCTGTATTCCATTAAGTTAAATTGTACCAGCCCAGTGTTAAGCAGTAGCTAGAAAAAAAACATATGCAAGAATGCCGAAAAATGCTTAGGAAAGATCATAATAAATTCTATATATTATTATGAGGTGGTCTTTTTTTTCCACCAAATTGTGGCACAGATGTCATGAAACTTAAATATTGGTATGTAATTGTGCTGTGAAGGGCTGTTCTGTGATGGAAAAAGCAAAGTGCTTATTACAAAAGTTTCCACATGTTTTTGTGTGGGAAAGTAATCCTAATATCCCATCCAGCTGAAAGGTATAAGTGAACTTTGGATTTAGCAGGGTTAAGATTGAGACCACTGAACTTAATGCCCTGCTCTTCCCAGTTCTGAATGGGTACGTTGAACTAAGAAATGGTAGTTCAAATAAATAAATTGGCTTCTCTTTACCACATGAAGGCTTCAGATTGGGAAACAAAATATGTTTACTAACAAATGCAGCTCCATTTTCTGTGAATGAGCCTGAATATTGCACTGTGGATCCAGAGCGTATTAGAGGGGCAAGATGAGAGATGCTGTTTCCTGCTCAGTGCATGGCTGGGAGGTGCCTGAGGGTGAGGGAGGTTGAGCATGGCCATGGATGTGCTTTTCCCTTTCCCACAGAGATTGGCCTGAAATGAAAGCGCAAGAGTAAAGCCACATGATCAGTGCACGCATTAATGGTGGAGAAGGGTGTTCATCTAAGGCCTGAGGCATGTGGTGTGTGTGGGCATGTTCAGCTGGCATTTAACGTCCAATATTTTATGTATCTGCTGCAGGTCTTGATGCTCATGTGTAGGTGTATCTGTACATGCAGGCTATATAGAAACAGCTGAAAGGGTGCAGCTATTTAAAGAAGTTAGAGGTATTTCTTTGACTCTCTAGGTATTAACTTGTACATCTTCTAGTTTTAGTTCAGGAGTTGTATGGGACTGTCACAGACCATATCTGTGGAGGGACACGTTGAAATGGTATCTCTTAATTGCGGATGAGTGGCAGAGAAGCTTTGTGACAAGACTGGGAATGAGAAGAGGTGGAAGCTGGAGTAGCATGTTCTTTTATTCTCATAGAAGGATTTAAAAACACAAACGTACCTTTCCATACCATAGTTTTTAGTAGTAATGTTGGATCTCCCTTCAGAAAGTCCTAGCTTTGCTCTTGTAGAGCACTTTGTCACATTCATGGACAAGATGTATCCCACTCCTGGTAAGCAGGAGCAGCTACTCCTGGTTGTCTTGTGCAGCTGATCAGATCTTCCTCTGAAGCCTGAAAAGCTTTGGTCTTAGTGGTTCCTAGCTGGAATTCATTTGGAATGCACCATTTCAGGTGGAGACACTTGAACCAGATTAACATCAACATTGAACCAATATTTGTATAACTTGTTCCAGGCTTGGCTGAGTTAGTGGGTACATGGTAAGAGTCAAGTTCCTATGGGAGGTTGCAAAGGAGAACAGGGTTATGCCCCTATATTAAGAAGTAGCATTGATGAAGTGTGTTAATGCCAACATTCACACAACTGTGTCTTATGCTGCTCTTACTACAACTGAGAGTGGTAAGACCTCAAGAACATGTTGCTGTTCTTGGAAACAAAGATTTCTTCTGAGGAGACTGTTTCCTGTCTTTGCAGCCAGGAGAACAAAAAACATTTGACAAGGCTTTTTGCAAATGTTGCTGCGAAAATTGAGGAAAAAATAATGTTCTCTTATTTCCACCTCTAGTGTGCTTTAATCACTAGTCATTATTTTAGGAATCATTTGTAACAAAAATGGAGATAAGAGTTTGAATTGGAGGATGAAGTACTGTATTTATCTTGACTATCAGCATGAGCTGGGAGTGTTGGTTACAGAAGTCAAAGGTAACTTTCTTCTGTGTGTTATATTACCCGGTATGAAAATAGAGAAGAGAATGAAGCAACCTTGTCATATATATTTTTGAAAAATCTTTAGTAGTATTTTGTCAAATGAATCATACACCATGCGTATAAATTAACATATTACAATTATTTTTTCCTGATTATTTATAATACAAACAGACTGTAGATGTAAAAATCTGAACTTTAACTATGTAATTAAGTCCTGTCTATTTAAGACAAAGGCTGTCTTGTTACAGCCTTCCTTTAAAACGTTTCACCCAGCCAGTTTAGACACAGCCTAAGCAGCCCTGTTGTCATGCTGGTAATCTACATGTTCCAGGCAATTCTTTCATTTAAAACTGCCCAGGAATTCCTCAGCAAGATTATTGGACGGTGTCATCCTTCATAAGATGCTTTTAACTACATCTTTTCTCCTGCTCCTCTCAAAAGGTCAGAAAGAAGATAAGATGCATCTTCTAACAAGCTTTTGTTGTCTGCTTGAGCTGTGGGGCTGTGTAAACCCTCGTGCATACCAAGGAAGTTGTGCAAAAATATCCT
Organism: Grallaria varia; assembly: GCA_013396735.1. Taxonomy (NCBI): domain Eukaryota; kingdom Metazoa; phylum Chordata; class Aves; order Passeriformes; family Formicariidae; genus Grallaria; species Grallaria varia. The sequence goes on from VWZG01000439.1 coordinate 137,381, forward strand.
GCTGCTCCTAATTGTCGTGGTGTTGGCAGGAACAGGCACTGCATTGTCGGTCCCTGCTCGCTGCTCCCGGGCTTTTGATCAACACGGGTGAAATCTGAGCCCAACAAAAGTCAATGAGAGGTTTGTCTTTGATTGCGCAGCAGCCAGGATTGGTCCCCAGCTGTTACAGACACAGGCAGCATCCTGATGAGGAGAGCACACTGATCCCTAGGGATTCACAAAGGAAAAAACCTCATGCATGCTGTGTGTTTTTAATGTGCATTTCCTGCTCTTCCTGAAAGTCTTCTTCCTTCATTACAGCTGAGTATTCCCTGTGCTGGGAGTATTTCGGATACAACAAATGCTTTTTAAAAAAGTCGAGTCAATCCACAGTCTTCGCATCATCAACTTAATAATCTGATAAAAATATCTCAAGGCTTAGAAACAGAATTTCAGGATGGATTTCTTCATGGAAAGGGTTGTCAAGCATTGGAATAGGGTGTCCAAGGAGGTGGTGGAATCACCATCCTTGGAGGTGTTTAAGGAAAGATTGGACGTGGCCCTCAGTGCTCTGGTCTAGCTGACAGAGTGGTGATGGGTCAGAGGTTGGACTCGGTGATCTTGGAGGTCTTTTCCAAGCTGATTCTGTGAATTCTGATGAGATCCCCTAAAAACTGCGTTATTGGGTCTTATCCTGTGAACTGGAATGGACGGAGATGTCCAGTCAAAACAAGTCCATTGCAGATTGTTCAGAGCACCCTGTGACATATTGACTGCCCTGGGCTTTAACACAGGGGAGAAAGGACAGTCATGGTCATATATGTTTTGATTCTGGGCAATGGTGCTGTGTTTTAAGCCATTTAGTAGGTCTGGTATTTGGATAAAAGATTTTTCAGGGAAATCTTAAAATTGGCGCAGTGCTTGCTTGCCTGGGACTGCAAAGTATAGATTGGAAGGTGATTTAGGGAGGTTGAGTAATGAACACCAACAAATAAACACAAACCTTTCACTTTACTGTGTTTTTAATGTGTTCTTCAAAAGCTGTGGGTAATGGGTAAAAAGTCTGGAGGAAATCATGGTGTGTGAACCACCAGCATTCTGCTGCTGCGAATGTCACTGGCACACTTGAAGTGTGATTCATTAATTCAGTGTTTTGCTTATAATCTCAGTTTTTTAAAGAGAAAGGCTGATTACGGCACAGTAGTTTGGATGTTCTGGTTTTGGGGGAAAAATGCAGTATTCTATATTGTATCAATACTGAATTTCATCATTGTGTGCTGCGGAAATGTGTCTTACTAGGAATGGTAGCTTTCCATTTGATTTGCGTAATCATTTGTCATGTTACCATTTGCTAAAGGACCAGATATAGCATAATCAATTACTTAACTTGTTTCAAAAAACTTATTGAAACTAGAACTTGTATCTTGAAACCTTAGCAAGGAATAGTTGTTCTTAAAGTTTGTTTTTTGGTGGGGGAGAGGGGAAGGTAAAGAGTATTTGCTGTTGAAGAGGATTGTAAAGGAAATGAGTTTGCGGAAGTCAAAGATAGTGCGGGGTTTGAGGAAACTGGAGGCTTCCTGTATGACTTTGAGCAGATGTGTTCACCACACTGCCCCGATTTCTTACCCATAAAATAGGGGCAATGAAGAAATGGAGATAGTTGCAAAGTTCCCCTCAGTTGAGCTATATAAAAAATGACTTTTGGAAGGCAGAAATCATCCTTTGAGGGCACAAGATTTGTGAAGTGGGAATGCTTTAGCTCTCCTAACAAGGGTCTATATGGGATAACACAACAGGAATTGGGGGTTATAAGTATATTTAGAAAATGATTGAACTAAAAAAGGCACTGTTGCACTGAAATCTCCAAAATGGGAAGTACCTGCATTTATCAGACTGTCACTCAACATCAGGTCCTCAGTTTCACTATTTAATAATTCTCAGTAATCCCCATGTTACACCTCAGTGCTCCATTTGTGCACAAGAGCTTCTAAAAAACATAAATAGGAATATGTAACAAAATCTGATCAAGATGCAGTCATACTGCTTGTACTTCCAGCAGCTTGGAGAGTTAATTTTACAGAGAAGGCAAATTTGGAAGTAACAGGGAGGGCTTGTTAAAATTACATTACTTAACTACAAAGGTTTAAAAATACAAGCTCAGGGCAGTCCTGTTATCTGATAGGCTTTTGTTTCTCAGTTCATCCTTCAGCCCTCTCTGCAATTGTTTTCTGTTAAATGGACCTGGCATGTTGTTTTCCTGAGGTTTATGGGTCATTGACAGTATTGGGTTTCACACAGCCCAGCTGTTCTCAAATCAGGTCCCCTCCTACACCAGCAAGGTTGGAGCCAGCAAAGCAGGGAGTGCACAGGCAGAGGGTGGTGGAGGCAGGAGAGGCATCATGGAGACAGCAGAATAATTTTCCTTCCAGCTTCACTGTTAAGACATTCATGAATTCCATGCTCATTAGCAAAATGTTGAAAAAAATGTAGTGTTCAGTTACAGTTGTTCCTTGGGACTGTTTTTGTTTCTCCTTGGGACTGTTTTCCTAAACTCTAATTACAAAAGCAAGCCTGAAAAAAGGAGAGTTTCAAAGGCCCTGGCAGGGAAGATGCAGCATCTGTCACATGCAGAGTTTAAAGGGAAGGGGAATCTACAAAAGGAACCGAAATCAACTTAGAGCCTTTCCCCTCCACCCCAGCAGTTTTACAGTGATGTCTGGGGTTTTCTCATGTCACGATGTGGTGAGGGAGTGTTTGGAAAAGTCTGGCAGGGATCTGAACTGCACCAGGACCACCGGGGTTGGTGACAGAAGGTCTCTCCGTGGCCACGGCAGTGCCAGGCTGTCGGCTGTGCTCCCTTCCATGGCACGTGGCAGGATTAAAAGTGTTTCTGACACTGTGCCTCTTGTTTGTGGTGAGAATTTTCTCATATTGAGATACACAAAGCTCCAGAATGCCCCTCTGGTCAACCCTAGGTGAGCATCCCTCCTTAGCGGCCCGTGTTTGGTACTACCAGTAACAGTATCCAGAGCACTCAAGGTAGCCAAGGTGTTCTGTTCTCACAAACAAGTTGAGGGTCGTTGGGATTTTTAAGTCAATACAAGTCTATTTGACATGGCATTATAGAGAATTGCAGTTTTGGGGCTTTTTACTGTCATATCTGATGGAGCCAAAACAGCAGCCCTGAAATGCCCCTCACGCACTTGCTCCAGAGTCCTGCTCCTGAAAATACCAGTTGGTGGTGGGGGAAGATGCAGGAAAGCAAGAAGCTGCCAGTTAGAAAGTGCTTGCAGGTACATTTTTTGAACTCTGACAGGACTGGTCTGTAGTTGGAGCTTTTCATCCCCAACAGACTGTTGGTGGTATGTTTAAGACTTATCTAATACCTGATTACACACAGGCCTGAGAACACGTGAATTCTAGAGGGATTTCTGGCAATATCAGACATTTATTTTTCAAGTTTACTGTGTGATACCATATCCTTGAGTAAAACATCCTAATTGCCAGTAAATCGTACAACAGAAAGGCATCTCTGTTCTTGTTTGTTTGCTTTGTTATTTATTTCATGAGGGGGTTTGTGAGGGAGGGGAGTAACCTGTTCCAGCAGAGAGTTGGGGGCTGCATTAACATTCCTGTCTAGAGCTGGGTCATCGATTTATGCAACAATCTTGAATGAATTGCTTATCCTGAGGACACACCAAGTATATGGAAGAACAGGTTGCCCAGAGAAGCTGTGGCTGCCCCATCCCTCCAAGTGTCCAAGGCCAGGCTGGACGGGGCTTGGAGCAACCTGGGCTAGTGGAAGGTGTCCCTGCCCATGGCAGGGGGTTGGAACAAGGTGGTCTTTGAGGTCTTTTCCAATGCAAACCATGCTGTGATTCTGCAGAGGGGGTAATACCTAACATATACCAGATTCTCTGATAAAAATCATTGTGTAAGTGTTAAGAACTTAATTAAACCAACTGCAATTAAGAGTCATGTTCCAAAAGGCACGCCAGGAGAGAAGTTCCTTGTCATGTAGCTGATATCTAATATTTAAGACTTCTATTACACCCCAGTGTGTATGAACACACCCTCACCCTCAGTGTGAGGGAGAGGAGGGTTTCTGGGGCGACCTCTCAAGAGGAAAGAGCAGCTGGCCTCGCACACACAGCCAGTAACTAAGAAGAAGAGGCTTTTTTGTTGAGTCTGAATGAAAATCAGGACAAACATCAGTTGTTAGAATGCGCCAATCTAGGGCGCCTTGGTAAATTCCATGTAGAGAGAAATTTTAATTTAGAGCTAGTGTTCAGTCTGTCACCAAAGGAATACTCTTCAGATAAAAGTGCTTCAGATTTCATGATACGGGAAACCAATAATTATGAGATACAGTGAACAATACAAGGTAGAATTGCTAAAGGGATTAATTAGCCTTAGTCGAACTAACCACTATAATTGATGCAAATATCCATCTGCAGCCTGCTGAGACATCAGATAGTCATCATACACCTGCTCAATTCACCAGCCTTGCAGAACACAGCTGTCAGAATGATTTCTGGTTGGGTTCTTTCTTGAGCGTACTTGACGGTTTGTTCTTTTGTTCAAAATGTTTTCTTTTTCTCTTTTTTCTAACCAGCACTTCCATGATGGCAGAAAGGCACAGCAACATATTGAAACTTGCTGGAAACAACTTGAAGCAGTAAGTGGCAATTTCCTCAGATGTGACATGAAGGCATTTTTATATTGTTTTCATAGAGGCGGTTCCAAAATATATTTGGAAAGAGAAAGGTGTAGGGATAAAAGATGTTTAAATGGGAGTTTTAAAATGGATTTAAACACACTGGTAGACATAGAAAAGTCTGTTTTAATAGTACATTTGGCTTTCTGTGGGATCTGTGTCTATCATGAGTAGCACTTCATGTAATATGACTTGAAAAGTGTGCTAACCATTGCGGAAACTGCAGTCCCTAAGGGTCCTGTTCAGATATGCCAGTGAAAGCTGAAATAGCTCCATAAGGTGTGAATAAATTGAACAGGACCATCTCCTGAGTGAGGTGCTGCTTCTCAAAAGTTAATACATTGGGACTGTCATTCATGTGATGAATCAAAAGTGAGGCTATAAATACAGGAGAGGATAAAGAAAGGGGACATCAGTAACCAAAAGTACTCCTTAGAAGTTTGTGCATGTTAGTAACTCCTTTGTGCATTATAAAAATGAAGGAGTTAAGTGTTGGAAGAGTGATTTCTTCTGTGAGAGCAGAATAGATGCTAAAAGGGAAAAATAGTGCAATACTGGTATTGTTGGTAGCATCAAGCAGCCTGAATAATGGAATAAAAAAATGCATCTCTGACAGTTTCGCTTGTTGAAGTTCTTTAATATGAAAATGTGTTCCAATGTAAACAATCTTGTTTCCTTGCCATATGAAGGCTTCTGTTTTTCCTTTTCAGAGTAAAAGGCGGTTTGAGCGGGACTGCAAAGAGGCTGATCGAGCCCAGCAGTATTTTGAGAAAATGGATGCTGACATCAACGTGACAAAAGCAGATGTTGAAAAGGTAAGCTGGGGGTGGGGGGACTGTTTGTAAACACGGATGTGATAGGTTTAGCTCCTCAATCCCACTGGTAAGATAAACCCTCCAAGGCTTAACACCTTCCTTGAGTCAGCCTTTATGTTAATTAAAAGCAGGGAGATCTCTGCAGAAACCTTTGTTTGCATAAAGATTCTAAACAGATACAGTCAGTTTTCTTCAGAAGGTGATACCAGAGTTCAACACAGCTGACATGACTCTAAAGGAGTTTATGCAAACTCCATTTTAAACTATCACCCCAGATTCTGTGACAGGCTTGTGAGAGCTCCCTGAGGGCTGCTTGCAGTTGCCACACATTTTTGTTTCCTCTGTGATCCAGGTAGAACTCAACTTCCTGCCCTTTGAGCAGCACTTTGAAGATGTTCCGATGTCACTGGTTATGATGAAGTATTCTCAGAATTGTTTTTCATGGGTTTAGAGCAGGGCAGCTTTCCATGTGATGCAGAATCCTGGAATCCATTCTTGTCACAGATGGAAAGAAGGCTTTTATTTTCATTTCTCGTTTGCTGTCTGGTTGCAGAGTCATTTGTGGTTTTTATACATTGATCCCCATTCAGTGAAGCTTTTGAACTGGGCTTAATTTTAAGCATCTAGTCCTGCTGCACTATGTCTGTCTGGAAATATTGTCTCTCTTTAATTTGATCAAAAATTGGATGTGTGGAAGGATGCTCAAAGTTTAAAAAGTTTAGAGGATGCTTAAAGTGTAAATTTTACTAGTCCAAGTCCAGTACCTGTAACTTAAGGAAGCACTGGAGATGGAAGGAAGTGTCCTTAAATTGCTTCTCTTTTTGGAGTTGCACATTTGCTCAGAAGATGCACCAATGTAGATCAGAAACACCACGTTACAATGTGAAAGGGCAGTTTTCTCTTCCCTTAGAAAACAGCCAGAACATTTGAAGAAGTTTGTTTCCTAAAAAAGAAAAAAAAGAAAAAAAAAAAAAAAAAGGATAACCAGAAGAGAATGGAAAAAGAAAAAGTTGAAGCCTAAAATATACCAAACATCTTGTTGCAGGGACAGGAAAGGAAAGTGAATTATAGGCAAAAAATCTTTTCTAGTCCAAGGTGCTCCTTGTAAAATGTAGGTTTAGCTCCTCAAGAGGTCTGCTTCATTCTGTTCTTGGTTATTTCAGTCCTGTGAAGGTATCAAATGTACATTTGCCTTTACATCTGTGGGATCTCAGTGTGTTTCTGGTATGCTGAGCATCAGGAGATTGCGTGGCAAATAGCATCAAGGATGCTATTAGAAATGAGGACAGTAAATGAAAAACAAGCTCAGAAAATTTCCCCCAAGTGCTATTGCACATTAAAGGACAAAATACCTCTGTGGTCTTGTAATTTGCTTTGCTTTTATTTGTAAATTCACCATTAAGATTTGATCCTTTGTTGCCTTCTGGATTTGCCAGGGCACTTGACAGATGAATGCATGTACCGATTGTTAAAGATGTAGCACCACATGTGGGTTTTACTGACAGAGTGGGATCATCTCTGCTTTATCTGTATAAAGTGATTTTAGGGTACTTCTTTCATAAATATAAAATTAGGGCTTGGCCTAGATTTTTTTCCGAAGCTTAGACCATGTCAAAGGGGCACAAAGACACGACTTACTGTTTGAAATAGAGAGCTGACACTCCTTATTTCTATATCCCTTTCCAAGACTGGCCTTTTCTAATCAGAGTAGAAGGTGGCATATTGGTCATATATCAATCTGCAAGTGTTAAGTGAATTCTGGGAAGCAATCCCTACCCTGCTGCTTTTTCCCTGTCAAGGGAAACAGAGAGGCTCCCTTTCTAAAATTCTCTAGGTTTTTAATGTATGAATTTGTAAATTATTTATTGCAAAATGAGGCTCAGTGGTATCTTGAAAGGAAAAAAATCTGTTAGTTATGTGTGTTGGCAGCTCTCAGGATAAGGCATTACTCCACTTTCCAGGCAGTCAACAGAGTAGATGGAGAAGGAAAAGGTTATCAAAATGAGTGGAATGTGAAATAATATTACTGAACAGAGAGAACAGTGTTTTCCAAGTGCATGTGTTAAACTGGGTTCATCCATGTCAGGCTGTGAATAATGCCCTTTCTTTGCTCCCCTCTGCCCGTGTGACTGGGACGGCTCTTGCATAATTCCCAGTGCAGAATGGGATATTGTTCAACCAGTGCTGCACTCACCAACCTCTCCAGGGGGGTGCAGGAACTGCTGAGCTCCAAATGAAGCAATAGGATGACTCCCATCTCCTCCTGCCATTGCAGCAGCTCTCATTTCTCTTGCCCCTTGTGGCTTGGCTGCTGCGCTCCCACTCCCAAAAGCTCCCAGGAATCCATCTGGCCAGGAGAGCAGGAATTTGGCTATGTCAGAGCCAATGCTCTTTGCTTTGGCAGAACAAGGTGCTCCTCAAGCAGAGGGATCGTTTGCCCTCATTTCTTCCTCTTGGGATTGACACCTTGGCTATTCACCTTGTACCTGCAAATATGAGCAGACACATGAGCTATTTTTTGCATCATGCATTATAGAGTGGATGGCATTAATGGAATTAAAACTCTGCAGTGATCACAATGACACATGCAACTCCTAATGCTAAGCTGTATGAGGCTCTGAAATGCTTGCATTTATTCTTCTTTCAGTCTTTGAAGCCTTTGACAACTGCAGCAGGAAATCCTGTACCAGAGCTGCCAGCCACCAGCACTTATCCCTTGCCTAAGGAACTCCTCTTGTATTACAATTTTCTGGCATTAAGGAACCAGAATAGTGGCAGAGAAACAAATTAAGACTTACTTTCCTCCTCATTTCTCCAGATCTGTTCAGCAAAGGGCCTCAGGTGTGTGCTTTAAGGCAGGGCTGGATGAGCTGATCATCTGCCTGGGTCCATGCACCTTTTGTAGGACCAGCTCAATCCTGATATGCAGAGGGCACACCCCTTCTGGGCTCCATCATCCTACCACCCAGCATCCTGTTGCTTATCTTGGAGAGAGGAGAGCGATTAGCTTTGTTTCCCCCAGCTCCTTTTTTGGTGACAGGAACACGGAGCAGGAGCTGAGTTCAGTCTCTGCAACTGGCATAGTCTTTATGCAGGAATCAAAAGTGTGGAGTAAGGCATCTGATCCCCCTTTCCTGTGTGCACTGAGCCTTAAGTTACCGGCATCCGAAGAGATGTTTGTGTCAACAAAAAGTGCAGTTTAACACCAAAGTTTTGTTAGTTCAGTGCAGCAAAGTCAGGGCAGGAAGCTCACTGCCTGTGAAAATATCCTTAGAAGTATCCTTATAACTAAATGGTGCAACGTGCTGATGCTGATTCCAGGAAGCCTTGTAGGTATCACTGAAAGTTTTTTTTTCATTTGGATCGCAATGGGGCGTGTGCTTTAGAGCAGTTCTCTTTGGAAAACCACAGTGGAGCTGCTTCAATTTTTTGACCATTTGAGGAAGCAGTCTCTGTCGCCAGCGTGGAGTCTCAGTACATATAAGGCAGAGCTCTATTGTTTCTGCCTTCTCTTCAGAGCTACAGTCACTAAAAAGCTGACATCTTTATGGGATAATGTGGTACCCAGTGGTGCCTTTGCAGGATTCTTGTAATAAACCAAAATTTAAAAATCAGCTGGCTTTTTTAAAGGTTTCTTTTCAAGGCAGGTTTTGTAGAATCTGATTTTAGAGAGGAAGTGGCTGAGGCCAGCCATGGGAAGTGTTTCCTCTTGATTTGCTCAGCAGTCGAGGGGAGGAGAGTGGTTTGAGGTACTTGGTGTCAGTCAGGATCAGTCCCTTTGCTGACAACTAGCACCGTTGTATGTTTGCCATAGGTAATAATCTGAGATACTTGTGAGTTTTAGATGTTGTTTCTGGTTTGTTTTTGAAGTGGAAAAGCTGAGGGAAATAGAAGTGATCTCAAGCTTATTGAGATCTCTAGTAGGTTTCCCCAGTGCTCTGCAACTTTCAGATCAGGTTATGTCTGTAGTATCCAAGGTGTGTGGAGTCCCAGAATAGCTTAAGATTTGCATAAAACCTTAAAATACGGTATCACCATGACATTAGTGTTCTACTCTGTAAATATAACTACAGAGAGGTACTGATGTTTCATTCGTGAGATTTCATTGTCTCTTTTCTTATGCCATTACCTGATTGCTCAGCATGAATTTTAGTCCAATGTACAGAGTCCGTCTCCCTCCTTACTCGTAGGAGACAAGTCCACTTAACATTACCTTGGGTAGCCATGAACTGAATCACTGGCATGTTCTTACTGAACATGGGTGTAGAAATCCTGCTTTTTGAAAACTGGAACAATCTGATGTTCCTGGCTATGTCAGGTGCCAGCTTTTCCAGCCTGTGGCTGCTGTGCTGTAGGACACAAATCTCTTCACTGGGAATTTACACATTTCAGTGAGAGGTGCATTAAGCTATTTTTGTTTGGGCTCTGGAGAAATCTATCATGGGTATTTCAGCGCTGTCCTGCATGCAGAGTTTGCATGCTTTGTCAGGACAGCAGTTGAGTCACAGCAGAGCCAGATGCAAAGTGAATTGCTGACAAAACAGACCAACCTTAGAGACGTCTCCAGCTCAGGGCTCAGCCACTTGTGTCACTGAGGTTTGCTCAGTCAAGTCTCTCTGCAGTAAACTGCTGCATAACCAGAGGTTGTGGGTATCTGCCTTCTGCAGACCCTAACTGCTTAATTGGCCTCATTTTTCCGGAGATCCCAAGTCATCTGCTCTGTGACAGTGGGACTTATTATCCCCTCCCTCTCCTGTCCACATCAAGGGACCCACTGGCACAATCAACTTTACCAGCGTTTTAGAAAATGGTGCCATGTAAAGGTGGAGAAGATTTACAGTGTTTGTGTTGTGAATGTAGCAAATACTTAGGACAGTGAGTAGTTGCAGAGGCTTTGGTTTTCCTGTTCTCTGCTGTGAATTTACAGAGGTGCAGCATCAGTGAAAGACAGAGGTGAGGTGTCCAGGGCTCAGTCCTGAGGAGGGCCTGGCCTGTGCATTTCTGATTTGAGAGGGAGACACTGCATAAGACTTTCCAGTGTTCTCTGCAAGGTGATGAGTTTTATATATGTTGAGTAAGCAGCTGCTTCTCTTTTGCTCCACAGATGAAACTGGCTAAAGCTTCTGTGTCTTTGCTTGTGTTGTGGCTCAGATTTCCCATCAATTCAAGTGCAGCCTTTTGTTGGCAATGTGATTTAAGGCCATTAGATTCATGCTAAGGTTACTTCTCTGGGTTGTGCAGACCCCAATATCCTTCCTGAACTGCTTCCTTCCTAAAGGATGATGTAGTGTGTGAACACAGGGAGTCCCTCAGGACAGCAATTTGCATTTCTGGAAGAGTAAGCCTTGTTTACAACCTGCCATCCATGAGGCTCTGTGCATAGCAGCTGTTTCCCTTTTGGAATCATGACTAATTTAAGAGTGTCAATTTCCACTCAATAGAGAGTTAATGACTCCAGCAGGAGTGCCTGGAGATCTTAATAAATATCCTTATATGTCCCATACATACACTGTGTATAGTGTTAAGAGATCAAAGAGCAGACCATCAGTGAGTGTTAGTGTAAGATAAGGAAATCCAACTGAACTTATATTTCCTCTTGGCCGTGCTCCTCTGTAGCAATGCTCTACATGGCAATTTGAGTGAGTTTTGTAACAACAGCCCTTTTGGGAGGTGAATTGCTAAAGGGAGTGCAAAGAGGAGGCTGAAGAGCAACTTCTGACTTAAGGATCAACAGCAGTTTCAGTCAGAATTGCAATATAACTGGCATTCTTAGCTAAGGAAAAGCAATTGGTTCATGCTGTACAGTTGGAAAGCTTGTTTAGAGTAATCCTTTTTCTATCAAAACATTAGAACAGATATTTTCTCCTGTGTAAGAACTAAGGCCTCAGAGTTTAGTTGATTTAGTTTGCCTGCTCTTCCGTTTCAATGAATCATAGAATACCAGGTTGGAAGGGACCTCAAGGGTCATCTGGTCCAACTTTCCTTGGCAAAAACACGGTCTAGACAAGATGGCCCAGCACCTTTTCTGCTGAATCCTTAAAGTGTCCCATGCTAGAGAATCCACCACTTCCTTGGGGAGATTATTCCTGTGGTTTGTTTTCCTTACTGTGAAAAATTGTCCTCTGGTGTCCAATCGGGATCTCCCCAGGGGTAATTTGTACTCATTACCCCTCGTCTTTTCCATGTGACTCCTTGTAAAACGGGGGTCTCCATGTTCTCAGCAGGCACCCTTCAACTCCGGGAATGTGGTGATAAGGTACCCTAAGCCTTCTTTTCTCAAGGCTGAACAAACCCGGGTCCTTCAGCCTTTCCTCATATGGTAATTTCACAGTCCTTGGATTGTCTGTGGCCCTTCTGGACCCCGTCCAGTCTGTCCACATTTTCTTGTATAGTGGGGACCAAAACTAAGCAGAGTGACAAACACTGAGGTGAGGAAGTGCTGAGAACACCTGCCTTTCCAGTGGTATTGTCCACTAATTCACCTCTCCAAGAGACAAATTCACGTATTGTACCCCTAAAGTTGGTCTACCAGATTCCTGCTGGTAACTTTCTTCAACCCTGACTGTCTGTTCTGCACTGTCTGTGTTTGTAAATTCTTTGCTGGAGAGAGATGACTAGAGCCCTGCCCAGTATTCCAAGTATGAGCAAAGCAATCTATTACACAGCCCTGAAATTTCCATTATTTATATTCAAGAAATAATCTCCACTATTTATATTCAATACTCAGATTTATACACCACAGGATTTAATTGCTTATGTAGTACAACTAAACAGATCTTCAGAAATCATTTAAACATTGTTGGCCGCTGGTCCAAATACATCTTTTCTTGTTAGCTCCTCCCTCAAATCCACATAACCTTCCACCCACTGGGATTTTCCTTCTTTTTTTATAAACCAGACCTGCTCGGTATCCTTGTGGAACTGCATTTCTCTAGCTGTGTGGCAAATTCCTGGGTGTTAGCAGGGGATTTGCAGTTTGGTCACCCAGAGAGTGTGGATATTTAGTATTCCTGACATGAGAATGGCAGTGCAAGGAGAAACTTTTGGATTCCAGGCACAGTTATTCCCCAGGAACTTAGAGCAGTGTGCTGAGAGGTGCTTCTCTGGCACATGGCATGGTGGCATGTGCTGCTTTTCTTAATTAATTTAGTCTGTCTTCATTGTTAGGGCTTCACTAGGGCTGTGTTCCTTTGGGATGTCTCTTGTTAGCGCGAGTTTCTGAGCTCTGGCAGAATTATGTGCAGTGCAACTGCACTAGATAACAATTCCTGAGATGTAGTGATGAAGATTTTCCATCCCCTCTCAGTGGTTTGCTCATTTGTGTATTATATTCAGCCAAAGGATTCCAGGGATCCACAGAATCTCAATTTCCCCCCACCTTCTCTAGTGTAATAAGAAAGGATTTTTCTCTTTGTTTCATTCCCTGTCTGTTGTTTTGCACATCCCATTCTACCTTTTCTTTTTTTTCCTGCCTTTTTTTTTTTTTTCCTGCTTTCAGGAAAGCAAACTCCAAATCCTTTTTCTTCTTGCCAGTTCAGAGAGACCCAACTGGTTATTGTAAAATAGTAAACAGTGCAGCTTGATTTGGAGGCTGTGTAAATCCAGGCCTGCAGTCCTGGCCCTGTTTTGAAGTCTGTGGCAGGATGCCCATTGTTATTAATGATTCTGCAAACGCTGCCAGTGCTGCTGCTCCCAAGAGGCTCCCTGATGGTGCCCGGTGGTCACAGAGAGGGAGGACCAGAGCCTGCAGCTGAAAAATCTGTGAGCAATTGAAAGCATTCCTGAAATTGGTGAAGTGTTTCTGAGTCTGCCTTTATCATTAAGTTATTTTGAAGGGCTTGGGTAGTGGAGGGGAGTGGGCAGGGGTGATTTTTTTGTGTTTGCATTTTAGTCTGATCTTGGATTTGCCAAAGACGGATCTATCTTGGCAGGCAGTGGCCTGGCAGTGATGCATCTCACATGCTGTCTGAGTTTGAAAGAAAAGAGGGGGTGCAGAATGGGAGAAAAGAAAGAAGAAATGAAATGACACCAAAGTTTTGACTGGAAACTGCCATTCTGGCCAGGAGTGACTGCTGAGAAGTTGAACTGTTCCACTTAGTGTGGACCAGCTGAATAGCAGCCAAAGTTTTTTTTCTGCCCTTTTCAGTTATTCGTATCGCTCCCACCATAACAGCCCTGAGGAGCTGCATTTTTTGTCTGTGTAAACCCAGAAGACAGTGTGTCTATTGACCCTCTTGCTGTTTCTGGAATGTGTCTTAGAAAATTGCTCTCAGCAAAATCTCTCCATTCTTTTCTGCATTGGAGACCAAAATGACAGAAAGTGGACCTGGTTTTTAACATTTTCTCCTACACTTTATCACTAGTTGCATTTTGTATGAAACACAGTTTGGGAGAGGGGGGGGAGAAGGTGTATATAAAACTATACAAACTATATAAAACTATACAAGGGTTTATTTTTTAATTCTTTTAAAAGGCAACATGTAACATATAGCAGCTTGATAATGCGTTCTGCACACCTCCAGGGTTGACAGTGCTATCATAAAGTTGTACATATTCCCTTTCTCTGTTAAATTTTCCTGGTCAAAGGCATAAAGTATTAGGGTTGATTTCATTCAGATCAATGTATAAAGCTTTACTAGTACTGCATGTTTGCAAGGACTGTGACTCTTTGATCTCATTCTGCTCTTCAGTGATTACTGAATCTTCATCATATTGCTAAACTGCAGGGGTTTCTAGCAGGTGATGGGAAGGTTCAGATGAAATCTCTCTCAAATACAGGTTGCTTCACAGTAAAAATGTTGTTAATTTCGTATTGTAAAGGGGAAAAAAAAATACCTCCATAAGTACTTTAGCCAAGTAAGATTTTAGAGCATCAGTGTTCCACCCTGGCATCTGCCTCTGGTATCTCTGGGCTTCTGGTTTAGTCATTTAAACATCTGAAATTCACTTTTGATGCTGTTTGAAAGTCTGTTTTTTTGCAGCTTGGTACTTAAGTAGAAAATTCTGCGGGAAATGTGGTTAAAATAATCTTGAGACAATATATTTGTGTTCTTCCTGCTACCTTGAGCTAGATGTCATAGTCGGTGCTGCAGACTCATGTGGCTATTGAGTTTAATGTTGTTTTTCACCTAAGGTGGCTGCTCCTGAGGCCTGATTTATTTTTTTTTTTTCAAAAAACACTTTTAAAATACTAAAGGCAGACACAGTTGTACTGATTTTTTTTTTTTTTTTTTTTTAAAATCAACACTTTGGAAGTTATTACTGCTCTGCAGTTCACTACTGCCCTGCATTCTCCCCCCACATCTAGCAAGGCTGTCTGAAGGACGGATAAAATATTGGGTTTAATGTTATTTAATGGCAGTTCTCTATAGGTTCTGTGAGAGGAGGTCACACATAATAAGCCTTTCCTGCTGCTAGTGAGGTTTTACCTCATTGAGTCCATCAGGACTATGCTTCCTTTACCTGGAGTATTCTCTGAGTTACAGAAAACACTCCCCTGGTGGTACTGTGTTTAAATCTGATTGCCATGACAGTGGGAGCCTGAAGCTTAACCTGTATGCTCACTGCAAGGTTAGTGGTGCTGCAGGTGCTGGGCTGCCATTCATTTTGGGGAGCATTTTACAAGCATTGACATATGTGACCTTCTGGTTTTGTTGCCTTCACATGAGTTCAGAAAAGAAGAGCCTTAACAAAACCAGACTTTGGAGAAGAAATTATATATTTGTACATTGTGCATGTTTATTTGAGGACAAAAAAATATTACCAAGGGTTGTTTGGGGTTGGGGATGTGCAAAATCTGTGTCTCTCTTTCAGTGCCAGGCATTTGAAAGCAAATTGCTGCTGTTCCCCCCACAAGTATCTCAGATTTACACAACCTTTTTGCTTTTTGATGTTGCTGAAAGGTGACCCCATTCTTTCTTGCTCTGTTGCATTCAGAGTACTTTGCCTTGCCATCTCTTAAAATTGAGCAGTGTGGCAGTTTGTAGGAGATCTGGAGAGGGATTTTACATGTGGTGCTGGAAATGTGAGCTCTTGCTCTGTCACCCCTGCCTAGTTAGAGAGAGTGTGTTAACTGAACACTGCATCACAGTATCATTCCCTTATATCTGAAATCATGGTCTGGTTTTCCACAGCCCAATTATTCCAACGCCTTTCCTTCTGGAAATACTGCTCAGAGAAAATATTTTAACATTAACTCTAAGAAGTCCCCCAGAAAACCTTCTCTGAAGCTCTTTGCATGCACAAGTGAGCAGTAAAGAAGGCAAAACTTTATTTTCTGTAAAGCTCAGCTATAAATTACTCCTGAAATAGCTCCTGTGACTCTCTACAGCTCTAGGCTACTGCATCCATTATTCTGAATGTGAAACTTAACATCAACTCTTTTTTATCACTTTGTGCTTCAGCACAGTGCAGGAACCTATAAAATGTAATTCTGTTGATACTAGAATGATGATGTTAGAGTAAGTGACATACTCAAATGAAGTAATACAAAAATTCTAGACTTTTTTTTAATATATTCTTATTTTAAGATTCAAATACCTCATTGGAAAAATATTTAAACTGTTTGATGCTTGCCAAATGCATTAAATGTCCAGGGGAAACAAAACATCACTAGGGCTCTCACTCAAAAATTCTTGGTTTTGGAATGCATCCAATTTTATTTACTCATCTGCCTTCCCCTCTTATTTGGGGCCAGTTAAGATCATTTTGGAAACAGAGTGTCTATTCCTGTATACATTTAGCTCAGAGTTTCTTTGTCATATCCAGCCGATGAGTTTACTCACGAAAATGAACTCTGGCTTAATGCTTGTTGGATCTGCCTGGAAACGTGTAATAATGGATTTCTTGTTTTTCTGCTTCAACAATAGAGTCAAGGGACAAATTCCAGAGCTGCACTATTTAAAATGATTTTTAAAAAAAAAAGAAAGAGAGAGACAGCTGTATGAGTGGGAGTGGGGCTGGTGTACAGTCAGCTCAAACAATGGGCTGCTCTTAGGTAGATGAGGAGCAGGGGCCTCACAAATGGATATTGATGTGCAGCAGCTGGGATGTGAGGAAGGGCAGGGGAGAGCAGCGTGCACCACTGTTCCAGCTGTCCTGCCCTTCCACGGCTGACTGTTTTCCTGCTAAATTTCTGTTTGTAGTACAAGGCTATATTGTTTTCCTCTCGTATTTCATGTAGCTATATATGAGCATGTGGATGATAAAGTGTAATAAGCTTTATAGCACTAGGGAAGGGAAATGATTGATGTGGCTTCTTGGAATTTGATTGCAGCAGGTAAATATTCTGAAGTTATACACTCATCCTTTGCAGGAGTTGGTGGACAGTTAAAATATCTGGGGAACAGGCAAAGTTGAAAGTCTCTTCTATTGGATTTATTTATATGGTTATAGTCACATTCTTTTCCATTTGATGCTGCTGTTTCATCTCCTATGATACACTTAGTGCCTGCTATCTCCTCATTCTGCTTGAATTATTTTTATAGAAAGAATGTGAAGGGGATCTGGGAAATTCTTACAATTGACTGCAAAAGCAATAGCTGAGTTGAGGTGAAGTAAATTATTAGGTGAGATGTGGGAGCTTGACAAATGACAAATTGAGATTTGAAACCCTCTGGCAGAATTTGTTACCTTCCAGTTATGGTTACTAAAATGTTCCATGATTTGGTATTTCATGGATTTATTGTCAGGAAACTATTGTCTGTGTGGAACAGTTCAGCGAATAACCCTGGTCTGAACTGGTTTTAATGGGAGCCCACTTGAAATATGCTAAAATTCACTGTGTTGTGTTCCCTGAAACACTCTGAAGAGCTTTAAATAATTTTTCAATTTAAAATTTAAATTTAAACATAATATTTAACCCCTCCAGAGAAGAGGGTTATTTATAAATTAATCAAAAATGAAGCAGCAGAGCTCCAGCCAGGTGAGGGGGAGCAGGACAAGGAGGCAAGGCGTAGCTCTGTAGGAAGGGCAGAGAAGGAAGAGTTGCTCTATGAAGGCCACTGGCAAGGAAGAAAAAGACATCTAAACCAAACAGATGGGATAGGCAGTAAGGGAAATAATATTGGGCAGTGAAACAGATAACAGAAGGCCTTGGGAAGCAGAACTGTAAGGGGAGGAATCTGAAAACATAAAAGGGTCATTTGAGGACAGATTATTCTGGGGAAAGAAGTGAGATTAATTGCCCAGTGCTCTGTTGTGTTGGGTAGCAAAGCAAATCATCTGTGTGGGTAAAAATAGGCAGGGAGTTGTGTCTCAGCCACTGCTCAGGCTCCCCTCTCCTTATGAGCTTCCTGCCAGCACTGTTGGAGGGAGTGAGGATAAAGGACTCTGCAGAATACACAGAGTTAAGATGTTCTCTCATGGTTATGCTGGCTGAGGCAAGGGAAATGAGACAAAACTGTGCTGTGTTTTTCCTCACTTCCCTTTCTCCAGAAAATACTCCTCAGCAAGAGGGAAGGAGTTCACTAGGGGAAAGCAGGTGCCATTTCTTTCAGCAGGGCTTATATGGAGCAAGAAGAGTGTCCACAAGTGTATTGGGAAGGTGTGTGTACAGTGGTCAAGCAGAGGGACAAAGCTTGCTTTGGTGTTTTACAAGCATGTGAACAAAGATTGTTCGTGGAGTGCAAAACTGTCCATGGAAATAGCACGTTTGTAACACAAGGGAGGAACAACAGCACTGTCCGACTGCACCTTGTGCTTGATGAGGTGAACTTCTTCACAAAATAGGAGTAAACCAAAAGCTGAAATGTTCAGAGTCCCATATCCCAATGTTCCTGGGTAGTAAGATGAGGAGCGCCACAGTGCAATTGCTTTCCAAGTAGCAAATTATAAGTTTCTTCGGGTATTTCTTCAGGCACGACAGCAAGCCCAGCTGCGACATCAGATGGCAGAAGACAGCAAAGCAGAATATTCTTCCACCCTACAGAAGTTCAACAGTGAGCAGCACGAGCACTACTACACACACATACCAAACATCTTCCAGGTAAGGGACGCTGGCATGGATCCAGCCCATAATCTTGTGGGTAAGAACAGAGGGTCATGTTGCACATCACCTTCATTCTATGACCTTGACTTTCACTTTTTTCTTTTTTACTGTTAGCAAATTTTGTATGCAGTCTTCCACCCCAAGAGATGGTAGGATAAATTGTCCCTATTTCTTAGACTAGGTATCAAGAAATCAATAATATGAGGCAGGTGACATTGAACTGTCATGACAGATGATGACAGTCTTTGGAATCCTCCCAGTCTTGCTCTGTTGGACTCATGTGTCCGTGCAGCTGGGGATGAGAACATCATTTGCACTGTTGGAGCAGGAGTCAGCTGGGCATCCTTGCATCTCACAGCCCTTCATAACTTGTGTTCAAATCAGACTTCACAGATGTTTAAATGTAAACCACAGTAATACTGCAGTAGTGAATGCCAAAGGGTTTAACGCTGATTGTCTTCAGGTGCCTAAAGAAAAGCTGTAGAGAAAGAATAAAAAAGCCATCACATTTACACTGACTGAAGATCCGAGTTTGTGCTCAGCTGAGTGAATTGGGACTAATGTAGTAGAACAGAAGTTCTAAATGACTGTTCCACTGTGATGGGTCATAAGCATCACAAGTGGAAAATACAACCTTTTTGAGGGAGGAAATGTCACATGCTTGTCATCAGATGAGAAATAGCTGGTACTTGCGTAGCAGACACGCACTTTCCTACCCATTGCTGAAGCTTCTGACCTAAATGGACACTACCTCTTTTGCTTCGTGGTGTTTCAAACCAATGCCTTGAGGTAGATTATTCCTGGAATCAAATATAACATTTGTGCTTAACGGAGGAGCTGGTAAGCACTCGGATGTGTAGGTGAGCATGGGAAAGTCCTCTTCCCTATCAGTGCACCAGTGAGCTCTAGTACATCCTTTTACAAGCTGAATTAAGTAGTTTTGTAAAGAATTGATGTTCATTGTGGATCAGTCAAGGCAATGGGGATTTTTAAGCCGACCATGTTCCCCAGGATTCCTGCAGTCCGGTGTGAAACAGGCTGTTCCTGTTCATGCCCTTCTGTGTCCTGTTATAGTTTGTCATAGTATAACTTCACCACATCCAATTCCCTTCTGTTGTAAATGAGAGGCCTGTGGAATAGATGCCGGAGATCTTGGCACTGAATCCACTGAGCAACGAGGAGCATGTGTTGGGAAACCCTGGTGTGAACAGCACATGATGTATTGTAAATCAATACATCAATATGTGATATATTGCATTGTGAACTACACATGATGTATAGGACTGCTTGAAAACTAAATATTACCTTCTAGGGAAAAGCAGAAGGGGAGACATAATGATATTTATTTACTTGGAATCTGCAGAGGAGTGAAAATAAGATCTTTCAGAGCATGAACAGAAAATGAATTTATTGTTGCAGAAATTTTCTTAAAAGCCTTAGGAGGTAATCCTTACAGAAGTCTAAAGCTGGGGTTGTGACAAATCAGCGTTTTTCAACATAAAAAGTTAATTGAAAAATTCCCGGTAATAGTGGAGGAGATTACTTTTAGAATGGCATTTTGATGTTTGAGGGAACAGCACATCACTTGGTGCCTTCCTGAGAACAGCTGTCCTAGTTTGTCCTGAAAAATGTATTTAAACCAAGAGGTTTAAAACAGCTGAAATATGCTGGGAAGGAAAATTGGGTGAAACTGTGAAGTTAAATTTATGTTTTATCTGAATGAAATGTAATATTTTAGAAAATCCAAGAGATGGAGGAAAGAAGGATCGCGAGGATAGGTGAATCCAT
This sequence comes from Grallaria varia, assembly GCA_013396735.1. Lineage (NCBI taxonomy): Eukaryota > Metazoa > Chordata > Aves > Passeriformes > Formicariidae > Grallaria > Grallaria varia. The sequence continues at coordinate 157,668 of VWZG01000439.1, forward strand.
GAAAACCTTTGCAGACGTCGACCGCCAAGTGATCCCTATCATTGGGAAGTGTCTGGATGAAATAACAAAGGCTGCAGAATCGGTGGATCACAAGAATGTAAGTTTGCATTGTTGATTCTCATATTTAGTATTGATTTCATATATAGAGAGAATTAAATCCTGTGTCCAGGCTGCAGCATGAGAGCTTTGCAGTCATAGAACACTACCAAGGAACAGCTTCGTGTCCCAAGCTGCTTTGTCTGAGGCAGGATGTGCTCAGATTATTCCCCAAATCTACTTAACACCCAGAAATGCCTCTACTGCCACATGTTTTAGTTTTAAATTTTATTCTTTTTGGAATATTCTTTCCTTTGCCTAGGATAATTGCATTTTGAAATACTGTAATGGAAATATAGACTTCTGCATGGAATGAGATGGTGGTGATTTTTAAGCACCTGGAATTGTCCAACAATTCTTTTAAAGGTGGTTTCTGTCTCATAGTCAGAAAACAGTGTTTCAGCATTGTCTTCATTCTAGTTAGTTTTATGATAATGAAAATCTTTAAAGTATTGGCTGCATAAACCATTGCAAACAACTCTGGCAAAATCTTCCTGTGAAATCTTTCTTTGCAGATGTGAGGTTTGCTGGCAATCTGTAAATGAGCAAATCTTGCTTTCTGAACATCATTGCAGGATGCAAAGAAGCCTTTTGATAAAATGGTGATAAAGAGTTCGGTTGAGCTTCCTGATGTTCAGTGACCACAAGGGCAAATGTGTTTTCTATTTTGTTTGCAGAATGATCTGCTCCCTTCCTACATGAAGTGTCTGTTCTCCCAGCCCTTCTCATGGATCATATTAGTGCTTCAAATCCAGCATATGTCTTGCTGGCTGTTTGAATTTCCCATACGTGTTTTTCACTGGAATCTTTTCTGAGCTTTGATAGCTAAATTTACCAGGATCTCCTGGAAGCACCGTGCTGGCAAAAATGCGTTTAACCAAATGACTTATATCTGAACAATGGCAAAGGGTTTAGCACCTTCTATCTGGAAACGAGTCCATAAATGGTTCTTTTTTCTTAAAAATCATCTCTGCAATAGTAGTATCTTTCTTTCTTGTTTCTGATGAAAGTGTTGTGCTGGTTCCTGCCCTTCTGTGGCAATGCAGGTCCTGCCACTGTATCCAGATGGCCACAGGTGCACATGGGAGCAATTTAAAATATGCATTTTCTTTTTTTCAGGTAACGTACTGCTTTTGCCACTAATGCAGCGTGTTACCACAGACCTTTACCATCTCACCCCTTAATATTTCAAAAAGCAAGTTTGAGCTTTTAAACTGCCATAAGGAGAGTTTCTCCTTTTCCTCCAAATATTACAATTGAATCTTGTCTCCTTTACTCCCCAAGCTTAAAGAGCTTCGGATAGGAAAGTCCACTTGGGGTGTCCTGTGGTCAACCTTGAAAATGAGGTCAGATTTCAGGAGAGTTGACTGCAGGGACAGCTGGTGGTGGTGGAGCAGTACAATGGTGAGCAGACCCAGGAGCCTGCTGAGCAGGAAGAGCTCTGTGTGAAGCTCTGAGCCCACACAGACATGTGGAGCCCAGCTGGGAGCACATCTCCAGGATCTGGTAATCATAAACAGAAGTGCAGCATCACCAAACTCAATGTGTGAGGTCAGACTCTGACACTGCCAAAAGGCAGTGATGCAGTTGGTGTTTGTATTTAGCTCTTGGTATCCTTTGGCTTTAATTCACTCTTTTCTGCCCCATTATCACTGGAGAAGGGGAGAATGTAACTGAAACCTGCTCTTTTTGCATTAACTTCACTTCAGAAACCAGGGCTTTAAACAAAATAACCACAACTAAGAAAGGTCAGAAAGAAAAAAAAAAAAAAGGGAAGTAATTAGGGAAAACACCAATTCTCCTCGAATTTACCTTGTGTACTAAACCATGTGATGACTCTAGCTGAAAGTATGTTGGAACCTGCAAGTTCTGCAGCTTTTTTTGCTGTCAGTAAAATATTACCAGCTGACGGTAAGGTATTGCTGTTTTATTTTGGTTTTCTCTTTTAAAGAGCAGAACTTTGCACTTCGTGTTGGTATCTCAGAGCTTTTTGATAATCAGTTTTCAGCTTTGGGGAGGTTTGTTACAAACTTTGGCCAATGAAGTTGGCATTGCTATGGGATCTGTGAGCCACCATGATTTTTAGCATCAGAATTGTGTAGTACAACAGTAAGGCAGTGACTTTGAAGCTGCTAACTTTCCACAGCCCCCTCTGTGTTCCCTCTCTGCATGCTGGCAGGATTCTGGAACATCACTTCTCTTCCAGGGCCCCTATTTTATTGGGTAGTTGTAAAGAACAAGAATGACATACTGGGTCACATTTAATACTTTCTCTGCCATATTTAAGCTGCAAAAAATAGAGTTCTGCCTTATGCCCACTTGCACAGGGGCCACTCTTTCAGGCTTAGTTACTGAACGTGCAACCATGTAAATATGATTATTTATCGCCCTCATTGAAGTGCTTCAGATTCCTGCTAATAGCAACAGAAACTGTATTTAGTTGGGAGTACTGGTTAGCTATAACTGTGTTTCTGATAGTGTTAAATGTTTTCTTTTTTGCATTTCCCTTTTCTAACCACGTAAGCAACGCAAAGGACATGTTGCAAGGGTAAGCTGTGGTGACTGCCAGGTGAACCTGTGTAGAACCTGATTTAGAAAGCTCCAGCAGCAGATAAAACTAATTTGTTATGGACTTTGGAGTTCCTGTTATGACATTATGTCTGTGATATATGGAGCATGCTGGCTATTTTTAGCTCCATTGTAGTGGAAGGATGTTTTGACTAAATGGAAAGAAGACTAAAATTAAGAGGAAAAAATTAAAAGCATTATGCATAGAATAAAATACCAGTGGAGTCTTTAATATAACACTGTGTAGTGTCTTAGAATCATAGAATGATTTTGTTGGAAGGGACCATAAAGATCATCCAGTTCCACCCCCTGCCATGGGCAGGGGCACCTCCCACTGGACAAGGGTGTTCCAAGCCCTGTCCAACCTGGCCTTGGATTCCAGGGGTGGGGCAGCCACAGCTTCTCTGGGCAACCTGTGCCAGGGCCTCACCACCCTCACAGGGAAGAAATTCTTCCTAATACCTAATCTAAACCTACTCCTTTTCAGTTTGAAGCCCACTAGATTTCTCCTGAACAGCGTTTTACCTACAGACCACACAGAATCTGTGAAATGATTTCAAAGCAACAAGTTCATCTGTTTATGTGGACAGGATGGTGATGCTCTTCTCTAAAAATATTTGTGTTCTGAGGCACAGTTTGTGTAATGATCTTAGAAGAAAGCTGTTAGAGTATAACAAAATCATCTCCCCAAAAAACCAAATAGATGAGAAGTGTGTAAAAATATTTTTCGCTGGGCCCATTAGCTTTAAATGCATTTGGCAAGCTGAGCTCTGAATCTGAGCTTATGTATAATTGATTTTGTTTGTAGACCTGAGTAGGAAAAGTGCTAGTATTTGTTTTGCTTTGATTTGCTTTTTTTCTTCTCCCTCTGTCAAAAAAAACCCAAGAGCAAAGCCCTTGTACACAGTCTACAGTCACTGTAGCTGACTTACCTCCTCCTAATAGTGCCATAAGGGAAGGTGGGCCAGTGACCTTCAGTCTTTGTTACGAGTCGCCTGTTCAGATACTGAAGTGTGATAGATTTCTAGTCAGTGCATTTAATAAACTCTTAGTGTTTTTCACCAGTAGACATGAAAAGGCCTTTACAAGAGGTTTGTACCAGAACTGTGATTTTTGCATTGGAAAGGAAAGAAAGGGAATGAAAATATTGCTGGCTGTGGTCTGATTCAAGAGTTGTGCAGTTCAGTGGGAGTTGGAGTCAGGAGGCCTGAGGTTCACCTTCCAAAGCATCATCTTCAGTTACCTGCAATGAAGCTATGCTTTATGATAGTGTTGTATTATTTATTTTCCTCAATAGACCATAGACCATAGTCCTCTGCTTTTTATCTGTCCCATGGGGTTTTGAGTAACGACTCAGTGATATCTCTGTAAACTGGGCTGGAGTTTTGTAACAGCAGTAATGGACTATTTAAGACTAAAGCCACCCTTATCTATACAAATAAAGCCTTATTTCCATAGATTGACTGTTTATTTAGAGATCTGTGATGAAACTGAGATCTGTGACCTTGTATGTTCCCAGTTGTAACACATTCTGACAGATACAGGTTGGAGACTTTTGTTCTCTATGCGGTGGTTGTGTTCTTAACTGCATTTATCACTGTAGTATGTGGGAAGATTAAACATTACACTTCAGAGTGCCTTGTTTTGGTGGGACACTGTGCTGTGCCTACTTTGGGCTTTTTTGAAAGCAAATCATGGTCATGAAAACAGGGCCAAGAAAAATGCCCTCATCTTGGAGCAGAAGGTGTAGAGACTTGTAGTGATCCTGGGCTCCTGAAGGGTGTTAATTCCCAGGAATGAGCCTCGTCTTGTCCTTGTTCTGTTTTAATGTGCCACCGATTTGATGACAGCCCTCCCCTGAGATATTTACAATTTCCTTGGATCTCTCCCATTCCAGGATTCTCAGATGGTAATAGAAGCCTTTAAATCAGGGTTTGAGCCTCCGGGAGACGTGGAGTTTGAGGATTTCACGCAGCCCATGAAGCGAACAGTCTCAGAATCCAGCCTTTCCAACTCCAGAGGCGACGGCAAGTCAGAGCCGAAGTTTGGTAGCAAATCCAAGGGCAAGTTATGGCCATTCATCAAGAAAAATAAGGTACTGATTTGCAAACTTGAGCTTGGTGCTAGTATGTGTTTTGTCAATAACTTCTGTCTTGTCTAGTAATCCTGGCAAGTTCAGTTTTCTTAAAGAGAATTTTAGATTCGGAAAGTTAATAACTGATGTCTTAATATGGCGTTTTGTTGTAGTCTTTGGTTACTTAAATTTCTTTATATCTTTAATTTGTTTCTTGTATAATTTCTTTAATTATGTTGCAATTTTTAAATTAATTTAACTTAAGTTGTCACGTCTCTGCCATGGTCCATTTCTGTTCCTAACTCGGAGAAGGAATTGTAAACCACTTATCTAGTGCCTTGTGTGCCAACTAACATCGTTACCTGTGGGAAGCTTTAACGTGACGTTGCTGTTTTGACACTCCTAAAACTCTCCTTGGCTTTTCATTTGTGTTTCCAGTCTGTGCACTGGGGTAAGCAGGTGGGTGGCTGGGAACAGGGAACTGCTGCGATTCATTCTGAAGCACAACTAATGGAGCAGAACTAACCGAGCAGTTGACTTTTGAAGAAGACCTTATTAACTTATGTACCCATTAAACCTTTTTCATTCCACTGTCATATTTTACACCATAATGCATGGCAGCATTTATATGGGGTTACCAGGACGTCTCAGGGTGACTGCACTGAATCAATTTTCGGTAACACTGATGGAAGCCCAGAGTAGCTTCGTTGTTTTAACCTCATCTTGCTCTGACCCTTCACCAAACCACTTCTAATTAGAGTCAAAAAATCGACCAGCTCTCAAGGGGTCATTCCTGTAGTGCTGGTATGAGAAAAAAAAACTCAGCTGTCTGGTGTTTCCATCAGTGTAGCCAGAGAAAAAAAATCCCACCCAGGACTAACTCCTGAGCAAATCCATAGAATAATTTGTAGAAGTGAAGTGTGATGCACATCCTGAGGTATGATTTGGAAGCAGGAAGGAATGTGGTTTGTTGTTTTCCAGATAATAGAAACGCTACTGGGCACTAAGGTACCTTCCTTATCTGATCCATTTAAATTCAGGTATTTGAAAGCTCTATCCATATGCATTATTCCGAGCTGTCCACAGAGCAGAACAGGGCAATTTATGGGGATAGTGCTGCATGGAAGAGTCTGCATGAGCTTCCTTCAAAATACTTTTGTGTTACTCTTCAGTTGCATCACTTACTAAAACTTTCATTTATCACACTCTTCATTTAACACAACTCTAAACTACTGCTTTCTCCCCTCTTTTGAACCATGGCCTTTAATATTTAATTATTTAATTGTTTTTTTCTTTTTTTTACTCTAGATTTCAAATATTGGTTTTGATGCTTATTTTCGTTTTGTGTTTTATCTCTTTATTTTGGTTTTTATTCTATCACTTCTCCATCTCTTATACGTAGCTTATGTCCCTTTTAACATCCCCCCATCAGCCCCCTCCTCCTCCCCCTGCCTCTGCCTCACCCTCTGCTGTTCCCAACGGCCCCCAGTCTCCCAAGCAGCAAAAGGAACCCCTCTCCCATCGCTTCAACGAGTTCATGACCTCCAAACCCAAAATCCACTGCTTCAGGAGCCTAAAGCGCGGGGTAAGTTCTCCTCTGGATACCTCTCTCTCTCTCTCTTTTTTTCTCTCTTTTCTTTCTTTCTTGCGCTTTTATTGCACGTTCTGTTATGTAAAAACTTGTTTTGTTTTGTGAATGGTTCCATTGTGTTTTATCATAACATGCAGACAAATCCAAGGATTCCCAACCTATAAAGTGATTTGTAGTCAAAAACCCCACGGTGAAACCACAAAAAGTACATTTGCTGATGGAAATTACCCTATTTTGGGGGGTTTTGGAGGGGGAGAGATTGTCCAAAGTGTGGAAGGAGGAGATGAACATTCAGTAATGCACATGCAGAAGTCCAAGTCATAAGTTTTCATCTCTGCAGTGTGGTTTCAGCTCAATGTCTGTGTTAGAGGGAGAAGAGTAAATTAGCAGGGATTCTAGAAAGTAATGGTGATTTCAGTGAGTGCACGTTCAAGTGTTTCCCTGAAATGATGGGACACTTCTGCTGGAGCAGTGGGAACTTCTGCTTCGGGCACTTCAGGTACTGCAGTGTCAGTTTGTGTAGTAACTCTTGAGTGCTGAGATAAGAAACAGATGAGATGGGAAAGGTGAACTGATTCTGAGTGGTATTAGGGCTGTTTTTATGGTCCATGTGTGCTTTAAACCGGGGCTGCCGTGTTGGGAAAGACTGGGGAGGACACACCAAAGATACCTTGAATACAGTTGCCTCTAAATGTTTGGGGCTGACACTTCTCAAGGGCCCTAACTGCATCCTGTAGCATGAATTTTCAAGAAGTTTGGGATAAGGTTTGATTTGATTCCTGTAAAGAGCTGAAGTAATGAAGCTTCCCACCAAGTTTATCATGTCTGCCTTTGGGCCTCCTCGATCAGATGGTTTGGGTTAAGCAGTTTTTAAAGTGTCCATAGAAAAATGAAAATCCTGCCGTGCTCTTTTACTTTCTTTCTAAATAGTTTTAAATTATTTTTTTCCACAGTTCTTATTTTTGACACTTTAAATGTCCATGAAATACCTTTCTGAAAATACCAAGCTGAGAAAGTCTTTGTAATAGCCAGTAATAGCTGCTATTCTTGCAAACTGTGGCAAACTGAGAGTTTGCTAAACTTTGTGATGAAGCATAACAAAGCTGGGGGGGGGAAAAATCCATGCTTGGACCTTCCCATCAGACATTAGCATGCAGGATTTTAGGTAAGGACAAATCTTTCTGGCCATTTCCCGTGAAGATTTTTTTTGTTTCTGAACAGATTTTCAGTTCCCAGTGCTCCAGTGGACAGTTTAAAGTGGTATTCTGTGTGCAGAAGCTTTATCAGTGCAGTATCCAAGCTTCAAACCACAGATGGGAGGTTCGGAGGGATTAGGGTTTGGGTTTCCCCTGCCAGTGGCTGGAGCAGTGTGTTAAAGCTGCTTTAAGCATTGTAGTAGCTCAAAGCCTCTGTGACTGGTTTGGGGATTCACCCGGGTGTGGGTCACACTGGGTCAACACTTTGTGCCACATCTCCACCTTTCCAAGGGCAGTGTCCCTGTCTCCTTTGCTGCTGAGAGAGGAGGAGACATGGCCTGAGTTTTCCCAGGTGACTGCTCTGTTTCTCCTCCCAACAGCAGCTGTGGTTATATTCATAAACTGATATAAAGTGTTTGTGTTGAATCAAACCCTCCACTTGGTGTTCTTCATAAGCAGTAAATAGAATGGCAGGTCCCTGAGATAAAATTTTCCATTTTCCAAACAAAAATAGGACTTTATCTTCGCAGAACCTTGCACATGGCACAGTTGTGCTGAAAAATTGCTGGCCTAGCGTGGCTTTGCCTCCAAGGTGAAGGTCCTTGGAATTATTTTCCTCCTGCAAAAACTACAGTAATGGAGACAGAAGTGTTCAGTTTTTTAATGGTTTTTTAGAGCAGACTGTTACAGCAAGGAAGTGACTACTTTAAAAAAAGCCCAAATTCTGCTCCCGGGGCTGCAGTGACATTTAGGACTGAGGACTGGAGCTGTATAAAAGCAGAGATGATTTCAGTGGGGAACTTCAGTGGTTAGTTACAAAGAACTGGGAACAGTGCTGTGAACAATACACTGTCTCGTCTGGTTACAGACAATATAGTGGGGGAAAAAATGTTTTAAACAGTGAGTTTCAGTTCTTTGCTTGGAAATTGCCATTTAACGGGATACTCGGAACCTAAAAAAATCCCACTTCTGATGTATTTCACTGGGGAAGTGGGAAGTTTCTAAGCTAAGTCTGTACATGTCCCTCCTTAGTTGCAGTTCGGCTCAGAGAGTCTTGTCTCTGGTTTTCACAGGAGGAGACAGTTTTTCAATTCTGCTTGTGGTGCAGCAGGGCTGAGCATATGCTGGGTGGTGGCACCACTGCGAGGTGGGCACTTGGAGCCATCCTAGTGCTGGGCAGCACTGGCAGAGGTCAGGGGGTGTGTTGCAATGTAATGCTCCTGTAGCGCCATTCAGAACAGTATATTGAAAATAGTGCTGAATATTTCCCACTTGATTTAAAAATGCTAGTTTGCATTTCCATGGGCACACGACAAGTTTGTCTTTCAAATGTACGAATTCTTACTCTTGTGAGTATTTGGCCATTTAAGCAACCAGGACTAATTGCTTTTAATATTTCCCAAAGAAAGGCCATTATTTCATGTATTAACTATCTAAGAAATCCAAGCAAGCCTTCAAAATTCTTTTAAGTGCTTTGTGTCAAAGGTGAAATAATGAGAACAATGTCCTGTAGAATGTCCTCTGGAATCTGTCAATTTTCTGCTGTCCAAGGAAAGGTTATTGCTAAATCTTCATTTAAACCTTTCACTGTGTTCTTTTTCTGTTTCATTTCCGTCCCTTGACAGTTACCACGATGTTTGTATGTAAATACTTTTCCTGACCAACTTATCCCATGGATTTGGAGGCCAATATTCAGCTCATCATCTCTTTTTTTTCCCCAGAGGGATGAATTCAGGCCATTTGGTTCATCCAGAGATATGGAGAAGAGGCTATAAAATTCTGGCAGTTTGCTCAGTCTCATTTGAAACCTTTTAAAATTCCCATTTTAGAGTTCCTTGGTGATTTGTAGTATACAAATGGTCAGACTTGAAGATCAGCAAAGTGCCATATGACCTTCAAAATTAAAATAATTCTAATAAAGCAAAAGGGAAATCAAGAACCACCCACAAATCCTTTTAATTTATCTCGTGAAAAACAAGTGGCTGGTATTTGTTTCAGTTGTAGGACCTCCTTTATATTCAGTACAGCTAGACAACACTGTTAATTCTGCTTTAACTTAATGAAGTTTAGTAAGATTTCCTTTTCTCATCCTTTTCCACTCCCCTGTCAAATCCAAAATGACCTGAATTTTGCTCAGGAGTACGAGTGGTAATGTCAGGAATACTGGATTGTTGTGCTCCCAGGGAAGTGAGGCGATGGAGGGAGGAACTCTCCTCTACACATTTGGTCTGTACAGAAGTACAGCAGGGAAGCAACTTCTGGAAGGTCATGGAGGGAGCAGCAGGACAGCACAGGGGAGCAGGAGTTTGAATCATTTAATTTGCTCTGAATTCTGTCTCCGCACTGCTGGGTTTGTTCCTTGGCAGAATTCCACTCCAGGCACCTTCAGGGAAGGCCACGAGGCTCTCCAAGTGTTGTTATAGAGAATTCAACCAAATTTGCCAAGCAGGTCCTTCCTGGCTTTGTTGATAACCTGAACCCTCAACTCCTACAAAGCCAAGTAACAATGTTTACTCCAAAGGAAACAGGATCATACTCCTTTTTTTGCCCTGACATAAGGGATAAGGAAAAGAAAAGAAACCGCTTGACGTGAACAAATCCTTAGACCTTTACCAAGATAAATTCCAGCAGCAGAACTTCACGTTGTAATTGATCCTTGAAACATAACCCGTGAATGGATTCCCATGCAACTGCTCCATGAAATCTGTGAGATCAGGATGTGTCTGGAGAGGCAGTGTGTTTTAGCCATTTCCTTTAAAATTTTTGGTTTAGTATCTGACGTTGCGTTTGGAAAGAGAAATTGCAAAGTTAAAGCAGCAGAATCACTGGTGACTGTTAAAACTAATTATATAATTAGTTATGATATGTCCTGTGCCCGGTGCTGAGTCTGGTTTTAATTTTGCTTTCAAACCAAAAATCCAATGAATCTTGTTTTCATGGAAGGAAACAGATGCCTGAGCAATTTATAACAGATGCAAGGTTAGTGTGGAGGCGCCAACACCAGTATCAGTGGTCACTGCCAATATGAAATCCTAGTCTGTTAGAAAAAAATAAATTAAATATTTAGGTGCTGACTCTTGGTGGTGTCTGTGGTTTTCTAATCACATTTTTTTATTTTCCTCAGTTTTTACTCTTAACCCCAACAGCAGAAATGTCCATTATAGAGAATACCATAAAACTGTTAGAGCACTTATTATGGATCAGAGCTAGGAGAGGGGAAAAATCTCTCTTACACGGTTTTTGTGAGTGTTGATTCTAATAGCTCCTTACAAAGACACTAGAAAAGTGGTATAACACATCAAATGAACTTTGTCTCTTTAGGGAAGTTAAAGCCAGAAGAGTACAAAGAATGAGGAACCACTTACATAACTCGTAATTTCATTTATGCTTGCTCTGCTTTTTCTAATTCCATTTTGAGGATGAAGGAAACTGGATATTCTGCTGGTTGATATTAATTTTGTGTTCTTTTGTTTTATTGCTGTAGCAGCAGTAACATCAGCACCTTTATTTAAAGAGCAATCCTCCAAACTAACAACATCCAGGGGCAGAACTTACACCTTTGAATTGCTCCCTGTGCATTGTGTGGACTTGCCTTTCCTCTCCTGCCTCGGAGCCGGGGATGGGATGGAGCAGAGAGGATGCTCTGGGAGCTGGGACAGATTTTGCTGCCATTTCCCCAAGTTTCAGCCTCCAGGCGGTTCCATAAAGTACAAGGAGGAACTTTTGTGGTTTCCTTTTTAGTGGAAGTTGTTGACTTCATTACAATGTGATTTTATTTCCATTGCACCAGTTGATATTCCCACTCCCCGTCCTGTCTCCTCTGACACGCTGTGCAGTCCCGTCCCTCGACACAGAGCTGTCACTCTGCCTCAGTGAGCAGGGCTTTGGTGTCCTGTGAGCATGCAGAAACAGCAAGCCAACCACCCCCTCTCCTGTTCCCTGCCCTGGGAATACTTGTTATTCCAACATAAGTGTCTCTGTCTGTGCCAGGACTGGGATTTTTCAGTGGGTGGGGTCATTAAAGCCATGGTTTATTCTATCACATTGAGAGATGTTTTCTGACCTTGGTATCTAAGCAAGCATTTAAGACCACTATATTTTCTGATCTTTGTGAGCATGCTGAACCCTTTAATATTCACCTAGTTTCTAGGAAGCTCCCACTCTGCACTTTGAGGCTGGCTAAACACCAAGCTGCTTTTTGCTGTAGAAGCAGTAAAAACACAGAGATGCCACGCTCGTCCCCGGTGTAACCAATGTGTGTTTTCTCTTGCTGACTCACCAGCAGACACAGTCTTTGTATATTCACAAAGAACTCATGAAGAGGACTTTAGGGACCCCCACGTGTGCCATTGAGGCTAGGGAATATGTTGTAAGTCTGTGTATGGTGTGATCAGCCCATACTGTTGCTGCACAGTCACTAACCCCACTTACAATGCCGTCCCGAGTGTGCCGTGGGAATGTGCTTTGTCAAAAGATCCCAGGAAAATTTGGTGGGAGGCAAGTTGCAGCTTACCGTGTGATGTGCAGGAAAGACATGTCTGCAAGTCCTGGAAATGCTGAAATTGGCCCAAATGAAGTAGCTGGACCTGTTAAATCCGAAGTGTTACAAACAGGTTCTGCACGTTTATTCTAAATTCTTGAATGAATGAAGTCTTGAGCATCATGAGCCAACCCTGGTGGACAGCAGTGTGGTGACACATTCTGTGCCGTGGTGGTGGAGCACTCCCTAGAGCTTTTGGGAGCTTCCCTGAACTGTCTGTGATGATGATTGATAGGTCATGGAATCAAGATACATGACCTCTAAGTCTGATACTTGGATAAAGCAGAGTATTGGGAAACTGTTCCTGGGCCACTAAAAAAAAAAAAAAAGAGAGAGAGAGAGAGAAAATTACCTCTTGGTTGTATGGAATTCCAGTGACTGATTTCAGCCCTGTTTTCTGTAAGTGAGGTTAGTGTCTGTGACTGTCCAATAACACATGGACCTGCTGCCTTTCATGCTCTCTCATGTGTTATTGAAGCTTGTGGCTCTTAGACTCTTCATTTTTTTCCCTCCAAGACTAAGCTAGACATGGTTTAAATTGACAGCTTGAAACAGATTTGCTCATTTCAAGGAAATGTAACTTATTTGATAATTTGAGTGGAAAATGCCCCTGTTCTCCCAGGAGCTGTGAGCACGTTTCTAGCTGTGAAAACCCAACAGAATGGGCAAAAGTCGTTATGTAGTGTTTAATGCAGATTTATTTTCAATCTGCCTATGTTTGTTTCAAGAAACCAAATCATTGTCACATAAAATTACCGATATATTTCAGAAATGGAAAACTGAATATGACTTATTTCAGCATTTCATTGTTTCCAGTCTATGATCTGCTTCATTTATACTGGTTATAACAATCCCTGATGTACTTTTTGGAAATGCTATTAATAAATTCTCTATTTTTGTCATACTTAACAGCATAAGAATTGGGCATACAGTGTCTGTAATCCCTTTCAAATTTGCTGAATTCACAGCAAAAGAATAGTCTTGATGCAGATGATTCTCCGCAGTACTTAGTGCCTTTAGAGTGAGTAGTGTTTAGCCACTAGCGCATGTAGCAAACATTTGTGCCTTTATAGAGTGCTTCGTAGGTAAATATTTATTCTGCACCATGAGTCTTGTCTGTATATATGTACAAGAATCTCAATTTGTGCTGATCATGTCTATGCTAAAGTTCACAGGAGTGCTAAAGCAATGATGCAAACACAAGCTGCCTACACTGAATTTCTTCAGGTCATTCTTTCTCCTTCCTCTGTGATTATTCTCTCAAATGGATTGGTTTTGTTTGCCTTTTTTTTTTAATGACCTCTTTAGCTCCCAGTGAATTCTTCATAGCACTGTGATTATTACCCTGTGTTTTGTTCCTAATGGGCTGCACTGCAGAGGGGAGTCTCACTGCTGCCTTGTCCCTGAATGATCATTTCACTTGCAGCATTCCACTGTTATTTCAAGACCATTTATTTTCCTTGAATGACTGGCACATGTTGCTGTACAAATCCTGATGACTAATGGGAATTGCTGTTTTTGGAGGGGGGCAAAATTATTCCCTAAATTGTGCTGTCAAACATGTTGTAGGTGTGGAGCCACTCGTTATTTTAATTTCAACCCTAATGAACTATGGGTTTGCTCAAAATGGAGCATCTCTTGTAGAGCACTGTTCCCAGGAGCTGTTGGTAGTAAAGTAACAGAGAACTTGAATGGAAAGAGGTTCTGGAGTCTGACATCACAGCTCCTTGCCTGGAGAGTAGTGTTTTCCACCTTTTACATTTCAGCTGTTGCACAGAGTGTGCATTTCTGCTCTGGGAAGTTCATTGGGTAGTTTGAACATTTCACAACTGTCCCCAGGGAGCTGGTAGGGCAGCTCAGTGCTGATTGCTGGAGGAGAAGGCTGGGTGGAGTTTTGATTCTCCCTCTATATCTGGCTTCAGATCTTGAGCAGCAGCTCACTCGTGCTCCTTGGCACAGAGCTGAGCACTGTTAGTCTCCCTATCTCCTGGAAAACCTTCTCAACTGCAGCTGTTGTAACATCTTGCGACACTGGAGGAGGTTTTGGTAATTTTGGTGGTCAGGTTGTTCCCCTGGGAGTTTCTGGGGCCCTGCAGCCCTGCCCAGAGCTATGTGAGCAGGTGATGCTGGGCAGACACACCTCGCTGTGCGTGGGCTCCGTGGGCACCCGCTGCTTTCAGACTTGCTTCCCCAGAGTAACTAAAAGATAATGTTTTGGCTCTGCCCCAGGAAATGTGGTAACTTTGAAGAATTAGATCATGTATATCACTTAAGGAGCTTGAATAATGTCTTACCATGCTGTCATGGAACCAAATTGATGTCAAGAGAATAGACTGGGTTTTTTCCTGCTCCTTGGGCCTGACCTTGTCTGACTGTGGCCGAAGTACGTTTGAGTCTGAGTATTTGTTGTTGAATTGTTTGAGAATGTGAAATGACTTTCCATGCCTGCCCATCCAGCGCTGTGCAGTCAGCAGGGGCATTGCAGGGATGTTGTCCACTGGCCACAGCCAGAGAGCTGGGCACTCCCTGGAGATCCCACCGTGCTGCTGGGGCCAGTCCTGTCCCTCACCTGCCCCCTGAGGTTTGGCTCAGGTGTCACCCCCTCTCTGAAGCCCTTCTCTGAAGTGGCCGATGCATTTCAGCATGTTTTTGATCTAAAGCGACCCACGTACCTTTGCAAGCTCTGACTTTTGGCCGCATCAATCATGTTACTGTAATGAGAAAAGCCACTGTTGTTGTTGTTGTAGCAGCCGCTGTCAGTCAGTCCAGGGCAGATTTCCAGCAGCAGTGCCAAAGCACCTGTGTCCAGGTACAGCACTTCCCATTCCTGTTCCTGGCAAGGAAACGGCAGCTGCCTGAGCCCATCTTGTGAACTTTTGCACAGATCTCTTAGTGTTACCCATTTTGCCTTCCAACAGCAAGGGGATTATGTGTCATTTTATTGTAACATCACTTTGAAAAAGTTCCTCTTCTACTGATGCACTGTTGTTTTTTCTCTCTCCCCGCCCCCCCATCCTGTATCTCTCCAATTTTACATGAAGCTTTCTCTCAAGCTGGTAAGCACATTTACAGCATGCCTGTCCTCTGTTTTAATCACAATTCCCTGTGTGTGTTTGAATGTGCACTGTGCCACATGTGACAAGACACTGAAATTAACTGGTAAATTTGTTTCTTCTTTGTGTTTGCTTTTTTTGACATTTATCAGATAACTCTGAATACACAGGTCTGGAGTCTAATAGAGGTGATCAGAATTCAGTCTTCTAATAAGCTGCTAAATATTAACTCTAATATATAGTTTAGTTTTCACTTTTATAATCTAGGGCTATGAAAATGTAGAAAAACACCATGGAATAATTATGCTACTGTATAAGAATACATTAAAATGTTTAAAAAAAAAGGAAAAAAATTAAAAATAACAATCTCTAAGCTTGCTGGACTTTTTCCAGAGAGCAGTGCATGTCTTTCTGTGTAAAGTAGCTGCAAAGTTTGCCTTCCATGTCCAGGTATTACTGGAAATCTACACCATTATCACCTACATTTTACAGCCCTATGTAGTCCTTCAGAATAACCAATAATGATATTAATTAAAATTCCGTAAACCTTAACCAACAAGGTTAACTCAATTTGATTTGAGTTTGCAATGGAGCCCTATCATATCTGTGAATCCTAAATTCCATCTTGGATGCAGCTGGGAAGGTTTCTTGAACTGTGGTAAGATAAGTTGTTACTGAATTGGAAAGGGAAGGGGTGAACAGACTTGGGAAAACAAATTACATGCTGAGCTTCATACACAAGGTACTGTTTTGCTAGAGACACTCCACACCTTTCTATATTCCCGACAGCTTGTCTGCATTTCTTTGCCTTGGAGAGTCCTGTCACAAGGAGAATGCAGCTGGTTTGCTAACCCACCTTGTGCAAGCATGTCAGAGCCACAGTGACTAATGGCAGTTTTGGAGAGCCGCTGGATGCATGGGAGCACCCTAACTGTGTTGGCTTCCAAGTTCCCTTACTCCTCACCCGTTAGTTCCTTTGGGTGCTCTTTCCCTTCCCTGTGAGGGTGGGCAGGCCCTGGCACAAGTTGCTGTGGCTGCCTCATCCCTGGAAATGTCCTAGGCCAGGCTGGACAGGGCTTGGAGCAACCTGGGCTATGGAAGGTGCCCCTGCCCATGGGATGAGGCTTAAGATCCCTTTCAACCCAAACCATTCCATGATTCTACACGTATCTTGTTCCATTGTGGACCTGTTCTGCTCATGGCAGCTCATCCACAGGAAAGCGTGGACCATGAGCTGCCTGGAGTAGGTCAGGAAACTTCTGGCCCTGCTGCTGCTCTGGTAACACAGTGATTTGCTTGGGCTCCTTTAGCAACGTTGCTTCTCCCTGAAGACCCATGGTATAGGTCTGAGGAATGATGGAAGTGTCTGGAATACTTGCAGATTTTCTTTTGGCTGCTGCCAAGCTACTGTCCTGGGTGCCCAATGCATTTATATTGTGGATTTCCCCTCGTTTTCCTGGTCACAGTGCTAGTGTGTTGTGTAGCTGAGCTAAGGCTCTATAGGGATCAAACCTCTGGCCTTTCCTAAGAATTGCACAGATTGGAAAGGTGTGCAGAGAGGGATGAGACCCACATGCACCTCAGGTGGAGAAAAGTGGCTTGTCATTTCCTCTTGGATCCTGCCTGTCCAAGAGCTGAAACTGTGCCTGATAAATCTCATGCTCTCCCCACTTGTAGCTTCAGCCCAGAAACTGGTCCTCCTTTTTCACAGTCCTTCATCTTGGGACAATTTGCGTCCTAAATCCCAGTATCTTTATGCAAGGAAACCTTGTGAGCTCCAGCTCTGCTGGTCCTGTGGCAGCACATCAGAAACAGCACATCTTTCCCCTCCACCTCACCACTGCAGCATTTTTAATGTCCATGACTTGAGAGATAGGTAGCCCAGGTGTGTTTTCGCTTGAGAGCATGAAATGTGCCCAGCATGTGCAAAAACTGCTCCTTGACTCTCCCTTTTGGAGCAGGAACTGTGCCTTCTGGTGGAAATTCCTGAGCACGGAATAAAGTCAGAGTGGGATCAGCTCCCAGTCTCAGGTGCACAGCTCTGTGCAGCACTCATGCTTTGGTCTGAAGCACTGGGAACAGAGCTGCTGGATTCAGTCCAGCCTAGAGCTTTTGAATGAAGTTGAAGACTGAAAAACAAAATATCAAAAAGAAGATGATTTTCCAAATTTGCTTGACTACGTCTGCTGCATTCCCCTAATGTATAATTGGGGATATTTTCAAGTATATCTATCTCTTCTGCTTGAAACTGAGGAGAATGTGTCAGAATGTCATTTAGTCTTTCCTAAAACTGCTTGTTTGTTTACAAAGCTGCCTCCAGATACTTTGCCTTAAAAAGATATGTATGGTTTTGTTGTAGATTATCCATAAAACAGATTGAATCACTCTCGCATCTAATGTGATGTGGAAATTACTGTCAAGCAAAATGTTAACATTAAAGAAAAAAATAAGATAGAAATCTCCTCAACGAGTAATGTAAGCACTTCTAGGACTCCATGTGGTTAAAGTTTTGGAATCAGCAGAATTTTTAAGTCATTTATCTTAAAATTGCTTTCTCATTGTCTCATGAATGGAATTTTATGTATTACTGTACAGATGATCAAGGTTTACCTAGATATATCTGCTGTCTTTGACAATCAGTACAGCAGCAGTTTCATCAGGCCTGTTGTGTTATTTTGGAATGGCCAGTGCAGGTGAAGGAAGGTGACCTGCCTCCTGCTGTCCCTCAGCACTCTGACATCCACATCCTTTCTTTCTGAATAGCCTGTTCTGCAGCTGCAGAAGACAGAGTGCAGAGCCAGGGGGCTGGGGCAGCTTTTGTGGCACTGTGTCCACTAAATCACACGTCCTCTGAGAGAAATTCGTTGTTTCAGTAAGAATGATGTCCCAACCCTGCACACAGGCTTTTAACCACTGAATTTGGTTACTCAGCTTAGTGTGTTTTTACCCTTCTTTCTCCCCTGGGCCAATATTCCCCCTTAGAAATGGGACATGGAATGAGCAGAAAACAAAACAAGTAAAACTTGTCTAAATTCAAGATCATGCACAAGAACCTCAGTCCTTTATGGTGCAACTAATTAGTATTGATGTGTGTTCCATACAGCCCACCCAAACTGTCCCCCTTGCCTTCTGGCAAGACAAAAATAGGTGTCACTGTGAAGAAAATAGTGTGGATGTATTTAATGTGTCATCTATCTGCTATATCAAATTGAGGCAATCAAGAGGAGACATAGCAGTTGGAAGGCAGAAAAGGGCTTTTCAAGCAGAACCACACAAAGGTAACACTGTGGTCTTCACATTTTTTCCTTTGGTTATGATTTGAAATTGATTGATTCTGTGACTTTGATATAACTCCTGATTTTTATGCTAGTACAAGGGAGAGAGGAAAAACTGAGATGCTTTGGCATGGCATGTGGATCCTGGAAAGTAAGCAGCATGTTTTTTAAATTGCAGAAGGCAGTGCAAAGTGCTTCTATTAGCTTGGTGTGTTCAGGAGAGCCCTGACATAAATTAGCTGTGTTGGACAAGCAGTTAGTGATGCACAGGAGAAGTGTGACTGTGGCACTGGAGTAAAAGCCAGGAACTGCTTTTATGGGAATGCTGTCTGTGGCAGGGTGAAGGAAGGCAGGAAAGATCAGCTTTCCACGAGAAGGGAACTCTCTGAAGTAAAATCTGATGATAACTGTAGATAAAAATAGTTTCTCAGCTTTGCCTTTGAATTTTGGAATTCTCCAGTTGATTAGCCACTGTTGTGGAAGCAGGATGTGGTCCTGGGATCATTTCTAGGGCATCCAGATTCCTGACCATTCAGGGACTGATAACACAGTACAAAGGATAACAATACTTCAGACCACTGTAATTTGGCATGGGTTTTTGTGAGCTGTTTTCATATTGCAATCCCAAAGAATTCCTTCAGACTCTGATTATTATTCTTTCTTCCTTATTCCCTCCCCCCCCATTTCCACTCTGTGCAGGGAGCAGGGCCCGAGGACTTCAGCAATCTCCCACCTGAGCAAAGAAGAAAGAAGCTTCAGCAAAAGGTCGATGAACTAAACAAGGACATTCAGAAGGAGTTGGATCAAAGGTGAGTCAAACCTCTCCAATGAAAAATTAAGTAGGTCGTCTCCTATGGTACAGAAACAACTGCAATATAAGAAGGAACAAATAAGAAAAAGGCTGTAGGTTTGGTTAACGTGCAAGAAAGGAAGGACCAGAGTTTGCACATGGCTAAAAACACCTGAGTGATACAAGGCTCAGATTTTGAAATCAGTGATTTTATTTTGGCTGATGTAGGTCAGAGCTGGGGCAAAAGCTGCCTTTCTGTTTATTCCCTGCCCCCACCTCAGTGTAGTGCATTAGCCTTTGGAATGGTTAGAAGATCCTGGTATAAGAATGGGAATGATAGAAGTGTAACAATAGGAGACAGCTTTTCCTTCTTTAGGGAGCTGATTTCTTGGGCCTTTGAAGAGTAACATGCAAAGGTCACTGTTGGATACACTGAGGTTTTTCTTCATGTGAGCCATGGTGAGGGTGTTTTTATGAAGAACAGGATGCAAATACAGCCTCAGTGAAAGGTACAAGCACTGAGCAGAGCCCCTGTGTCTGATGGGCATGGGTGGATCCCAACAGGAGAGGCTGTTCCAGCATTATAACATCATCCAAAGTGCTGCTGCTTTGGTGTGTGCCTCAAGTCTCTCTGATCTGTAGCTTAGATTTCCTGGAAGCAGGAAGATAATGACTCTGGTGCTTTTGTGAATGCTTTTTCTACAAGGCTGCATTTATCATCCTGGTCAAGAATAGGGCTATTTTAGTTACCCACTTTTAATTGATTCTGGCGGCCTGTGTTTGTACTTTGTGTCTGTTCACATTCTGCAGTTGCATTAAAGATTCAGCATGTTTTGTTTGCAAGAGACAGAACTTTTCTTTCCTGAAGGATTTAAGGACTAGTCTATCCCTAAATACTGCTTTGTATTTGCACAGTTGTGCTGTTATCTTGCTTTCAAGAAGCTGTTTATTTTAGCCTACTAACCCAACATTTTTTCTTTATATTTTGGCTTGAATAAGAAAGGAAAATTGCATGTGGTTATATGATTTCTCATTGCTTTGGTTTTTTAACGTTGTGGTAACTTTAATTTGTCTGGACAGAATTTTTTCTTGCTCTGTATTGATCCCAATGTTAGAATCAGATAGGGAATCAGAGCAGAGTGTTAGTTTATTTAAAAATAGTTTATGACTGAGGAAATGGTACCATCAGTTAAATAAGGGTTAAACAAATAGTAATAATTGTGACTCATATGTTTGCAACATTGTCCCTTCAGGCTCCAAGCACAGAGCAGTCCCATTTCCTTGCCACCCACACTTTTTCCCAGTTTCCCCACATACAAAGCAAAGCCAGGCATAGGATTGCAATTGTCAAGAGTTTGGTGGGAAACTCTAAAATATAAAGAGTGTTAACTTGAGTCGTGGGACTCGCGTTAACCTTTCTCCCCCCCCAGCTAATGCCTAGAGAAAAACTGAATAGTTGTGCCAGGATCACAGGAAATCAGCTCATAAATCCATCTTTCTCTCAGATCTGAAATGTCCATCATCAGGCAGATAACTTTTGTGTGAGCTCAGCCTCAGTAGGACTCAAGTCAGAGGGAGCTCATCAAGGCATGTCCTGCATCAGTCCTGGGCTTGTGGCAACACATCCAGCATGGCAGGACTTAAAATCACCTTCTCAGAACCCCTGGACTCTTGGCACCGGGGCTGATGTGGCACAGCCTCGAGAAGGAGCTGGGTGAAGGTGCCCTGTGACTGACTCAGCAGGAGGCAGGGTTGGATTTTTTAACCTAAAGTCCATCTGTCTCTGCGCTGTGACAAATGCAAACCATCTGGAGTCAGCTTTGCTTTAAGCAATGTGAAATAAATATCTTACCAATTATTTGGGCTGTTCAAGACAAACTGCAACAGGCAGGGTGAGAATTTCTGGTTTGCACTCCATTTCTTTAATTGATACATCCATGTAGACATCTTTGTCCCAATTTCTCAACTGTAGGTCAGTCCATGGTGGATAATAATGATGCAACTGTTTGTCTCTGCCCCAAAAACTGGGATGATATTCATCTAGAAAGTTGGAGCTGTCATTCACTGCAATGGTTGTGAGATTTTTTTATTATTATTTTCCCCAGGGTTAGCAAGTAGTTGTTGTAGTACAACAATAACAGGCTAAAAATCAATACCAAATATCTTCTCACGTTGTAAGTAAATCACTGTTTTTCATATCTGACAGTGTAAATTCTCTTCTGGCAAGTGATTTTACTGTTGCTTTTTAATGGCAAAAGCCCCATCTCTATGTTCTTGTAACAGCTTAGGTTGAACCTCAGAGTGAAGAGGAGGCAGTTTACTCTCCTTTCATTGGCCCCATTTAGAGAAAGGATCTGCCCACACCTGCACTGACACCTTTTCTTTTTCTTCTGCCTCTCAGAGACGCCTTAACGAAGATGAAAGATGTGTATATCAAGAACCCCCAGATGGGAGACGCAGCGAGTGTGGACCATAGATTAGCAGAGCTTGCACAGAACATTGAGAAGTTACGATTAGAAGTTCAGAAGTTTGAGGTATGGGGAAAGAGATTTTGGTAAAAAGCAGCTCAGCAAGTGCTCAGGTCTGAGCAGGCACTTCATGGCTTTTCCAGGTGTACTGATGCACCTTCTTGCTGTGTGTGTGAAAGTGCTACTGGAGCACATACATTAATGAGGATCTTTGAGCCAATTTGTGTAATATAAACATGTAGCATCTCCTGTGACGGTCAGCCCACGGTTCAGTTTCCCACAGAATGCAGACTGGGCTAAGTGGAGGTGAAAAGATAAGGCAATGCTCTCTGGGCTGCCCAGAGGGGTTCAGATGCTTATTTAATGAATTAAATAAATTGAAACATCATGTTAAAGACATCTGTGGAAAATCAGTGTGACATAAATGCAAAGCACCGTTTAGACTCACAGCAAGACAAAAGCCATCAGGAATTGTCTGCCATGAACAGGAAGCTTCTTAGTGATATAAAATCTCAAGAGCTGATTGGGAGTGTTTATATGAAACCCATTATAATTACATGAGAAGCATTATAGGGCTGAGAAAAGACTTCACTTTCTGCATTACTCTTTGTACGTAAACAGATACAACCCATTAATTTTTGATGTTTCTTACAGTTGTGGCTTTATTATCCATTGTCTTCTTACCTGTTTGAAATCAGTGTCTCTTTGATTCTCCCCAGCTTTAGTTCTCATGCATTCGGCAGTCCCAGAGATTGCTGTGTCTCTGGTGTGACCAAGCTGCCACACATCTTTTTGCTTGATTGTGACTAGAGCAGCATCATCTCCTGGCTGCTGTTGTTAACTGCTCCCCTTGGCTCACTGTGTTTTCAGTACCCAGTGTCAAAAAAACAGTGAAGTTCTCACTGTGTTTTTTGGCAAGACCAATGGATTTGATTTACACAAAGTCCAGACACTGGGCAAACGACAACTGCCATGCAAAAGAAAATGTGAATACATTTACAACGGGTTTGAGCTGTAGGGTGTGAGCGTTGGCTGTGGCACAGCAGAGTAACAGGGCCGTGTCTCCCCGGCAGGGCTGGCTGGCGGAGGTGGAGGGCCGGCTGCCCGCGCGCAACGAGCAGCCGCGGCGCCAGAGCGGCCTGTACGAGCCCCAGCACCCGTCAGCAGTGAACAGCTGTGCCCAGGACCGGGAGAGGTACAGTATCTGCACAGGGCAGGCGGCTGCACCCGCTCGCCTTGGCTCGTGGATGGGGAGAACTGGAGCTCTGCAGTGCTCGGGGACCCCCACCACACCCACCGCGGGCACTCAGAAGTGGTTTGCAACCTGATTTTACCATATCCCAGCTCCAAGAGCTACAATTATGAGTGTGTTTCCAAACACGCGATGGCCCTCATGCTCACTGCTGTGAAGGCAAGTGAGACAGTGCATTTTTCACAGCTTTTAATGGTAAAAAAAATGATGGGTCTTGCCCATCTGGTGTCACGGCCAGCTCTGAGCATGCTTTGGAGTGGCTGAGCTGTTCCAGCTGAGGTTGCTCCCCTTGCCTGAAGCTCCTAGTAACTGAGTGGTCCTCTCTGCTCCTGAGGTCAGTCGCTATAGTTGCTGTGTTTTTCCTCTCTTGAGCAGCCCAGATGGCAGTTACACAGAAGAGCAGAGTCAGGAGACTGAGATGAAAGTACCTGCAACAGACTTTGACGATGAATTTGACGATGAAGAACCACTACCCACCATAGGAACATGTAAAGCGCTCTATACATTTGAAGGTATCACTCCAACTTTACCCTCGTTTCACTGACTGGTTTGTTTTTTCAGTTCATATGCCAAAAATGGGAAACCTTTGTTTAACTCCGGCAGTGCTAACAGCCAAAGGGCAAGTGAGGCCCTGGCGTGATTCTCTTTGAACAGAGGCACTAAATGATTTGTCTCCTGTTACACGGGGGCTTTGCAAGAACAACCAAAACTCTGGTGTCAGGATGACATTTATCTGTTTTTTTGTGTTCACACTGTTGACTCCAGAATCCCATGGTCCTGTTTTTGCTGCCAGTGATACAACAAAGGTTGTGTCCACCTGTGGTCACCTCATACTGCCCCTGGTTCCTGCTGTGCAGGACACCCTAAAATCCCTGTTGCTGTGTCTTTCAGGTCAGAATGAAGGAACAATTTCTGTAGCAGAAGGAGAGATGCTCTATGTAATAGAAGAAGACAAAGGTGATGGGTGGACACGGATCCGAAGGAACGAAGATGAGGAGGGCTATGTCCCCACGTCATATGTTGAAGTCTATTTGGACAAAAATGCCAAAGGTGCTATGACCTATATTTAATACTATTCTTTTTATTTTATTTGCTTCCAGAGAGATAATCCAACCCTGAAGCTGCTCTGTGTTGCAGATATAGAGCCTTTTAAAAGTCTATATAATGCCACCAAGTGCATTATTCCGTACATGGTCTAATTGTGGCTTGCTGTACTGCAAAACGTGCTTTTATTGCTCAGAGAAGGGTAGTGTGGGGGACTGTGAAACCAGAGGGGAAATGCAGCCTTTCTGGGCAGTGTTTGCTCAGCTGACACTGCCATTGCATGCCCAGCTTAGTGCAGGAAGCACAAAGCCATTTGGGGTAATACAGGCTCTCCTCAGATATCCAGGTGGCATCTCAGACACATTCACAGGTTGACTTTGTCCCAAACTCATTCAGTGGAACTCTGTGTAGGAAATATTTAGACTGCTGGTTTGTGTCTGTGTGGGAGCTTTCCAGAGCCTGTTGTGTTGTGGAGACCTTCAAAAGGTCTGGGCATCATTTAGTGTGTGAGGAAGGGGAAGGAGAGATCGTGCCAAAACACAGCACTCTGTGGTCCTTGATAAATGGGTAAAACATTAGGAAAGCTTCTCTGTTCTTTCCCACCTTGCTACATTTCAGATATATTTGCTGTTTCAGATGACCATAACTAATGGTTTGGTCTTTTGCTGACGCAAGATCAATGGAGACATTCAGAGTTTGGACTCTGCAAGCTGCTGTTTGTTGCTCTTAATTCCTCCCAGACAGGTGTGTTGTGTCAGGCAGCGGTGCTGCAGGGCAGTCCTGGCTGGAATAAATGACAGCACTCAACACCTGGGAATGGGATACACCAAGAAATCAAAGGATTTTAGTCCTGTTTCAAATCAGGATGTGTTAGAACTCCACTGTTAAATAATTTGTGTTTGTTCAGTCACTTAATCCTTCGGATTATTGTTGTGTTTCCTAGACCTTAGAGTTCTTGGTGTTCTTGTTCTTTATGGTGCCTCATCCAAGCCCCAAGAACACAACCAGTTTCCCTGGGATTTATGGACAGTAGGGAGAGAGGAGTGGAACTGTGTGTAAACCAACACTATAACCTGAGCAGTTGATGGTGTTGGATTTGGTGTTAATCAGTGCAGTGCCTTGTCTGCTGCAGGTGACAATCTGAGCCTTGTTTCAGTTTGCCCTAATACAGGAGTTTTATGTTTGTGTTGGCAAATACAGGGTCAGTTGAGTTGCAGAAGAGTGCAAGAAGCTTCCACTAGACTGAAAATGCAGTCAGTGCTGGGGGTGAAGGCTGGGACAGCTGCAGCAGCCACTTCTGCAGCCATGATGGAGGTTTTTCAGATAACTTTAACTATTTCCATTATTTTTCCTGGACTTCAGGAACAAAATCAAATGTATCTGTGAATATCTAATGTATAGGAACTCTAATGTTTACCTCTTTTATTTCTCAATTTTCTGGTTAAAAGGAAAAGCTAGAAGATAATTTTTCATAGAATGCAACAAAAAGATTTGGGGAAAATGCTACTTTGTTTAACTCTGTTTAAAAGAAAAACTCTGTTGCAAGCTGCAAATTTCTCATTTGATTTTTAATGTATTGGTAGAAGTGACTTGATTCAGTCCTTGAAATGGAAGCCATTCCTGAAAACAACACTGTAAATA
Organism: Grallaria varia; assembly: GCA_013396735.1. Lineage (NCBI taxonomy): Eukaryota > Metazoa > Chordata > Aves > Passeriformes > Formicariidae > Grallaria > Grallaria varia. The sequence continues at coordinate 183,256 of VWZG01000439.1, forward strand.
CATTTTGCATTTGCAAACTTTAGTAGTTCCTTCCTATTTTTGGAGAGAAGCTTGAGCAGCTGATACTGCTAAAGGTTGGCTGCAGGAGGGAGCTCTTAGTACACCTGTGAGTCTCCAGACAGCAGAATAACTCCTGGCTCAGGAATGCTAGGCTGTGCCCGTGCTGTGAGCCAGAGGCCACTGCTGAAGCTTTGTGAAAAGCTGCTTTTTCAGTCAGCTGAAGCCTGTGCTGCCAGGGCTCTGCTGCAGAACTGAGCTGAGTAGGACAGGTAAGTCGTGTGCTGCAGGTGCCCTCCTGACCAGAGACTTCCAGAAGCCCAGCTGGGTCTGTGTGCCCTGCAAATACCTGTATGAGGGCTGCTGGTGAAGCTTACAGAGGGTGTTGGCAAACCCTGTCACAAAAAGAACAGTAATGTCTATCTTGTTTTGCCTTTTTTTTTTTCCAGATGTGTACAAACCACTCCAGAAAATCTCTGAGTAGGTTTGCATAGGCCTGTCCACCCTTTACTCTTCTGGTTTGCTGCTACGGTTGTTTTAAGAGCTCTCTTTGACGAGGTTTTCTTTAGAAGAGATGAATGCACATGTCATATCTCCATCACTGAAAGACTCTGTTAGGTACCGCTCCCTCAGCTGATGTTGGTCAGGTCGCCTCTGAAATGTCAGTGTTCAGCACTGCCGAGGAAAGTGCTGGCCCAACAGTGTCCATTTAGTGCAAACAGCATTTTTGTCCTCCTTAATAGAAGTCAGAGCCACAGGGTTCCTTCTCATTGGGATTCATGCAGGAAACTATTCTGTGTAGCATCTTGCAGGGCTTTTCTGTACCTGTCTGGTGCTGGGAACTGTCAAGCACAGGAACTAGTTACTCAAGACTGACCATCCTGTGTCCCTGACTATGGTACCTCATCATCTTCTTGGGAACAAAACTGTCTTTCGCTGAGGGATGTTGTGAAATTGTGTGATACATAAAAAAACCCTGCATGGAATAACCAGCTTTGTGTAAACTCTGCATTGCACCCAACAAAAATGCCACCTTTCCCTTCCAGCAGAAGGCCTGGGTGTTTGGGTGCCATGCAAGGAGTAGGGACTGGTTTGTGAAGTTAAACTTCTTGATTAAAACTATTTTGGGGCCATGAGCTGATGAGCATTTTGGTTCCTTGGCCACTGTGGGTCTGTTCCCCCTCACCTCTGATATCAGTAAATCCTTAGGAAAGCACTGGGGTTCCCAGTGCTGCAGCTCTGCTCTTTGCTGTAACCATCATGCAGAGCCTTGACTTATATAAATAAATAGGTAAAAGTTAACCATGCTGATGCACTTTTTATCTAGGATATATCTGATTATTTAATGCTTGCCAAATTATTTAGGAATCAGTAATTATAAACTGGACTGTGGCTTTTTAAAATCCTTTTGTTAAATACATGCCCTTAGTTCTCTCAGTATAAAAACAAATGTATATAACATAACTTAAAAACTAAAGTTACTTGAATTTGAATTGTTTTTATCCTTTTGTATGTGTATAAATATAAATGGTTTTATAGGCTGTTCTTCTGCTTAACCCAGCTGTTGTTTTGGTAACTACTTGGTCCCTCTTATGTGGAAAAGTGTTTTTGGTCACTCAGCTGCCTGCACCTGGTTGGACTCGCATAGAAACTGCTGTTGTGTGTTAAGGTTTGTTAAATCTGGCCAGTGTGGTTGTCTCGTTTCCTTTCTTGTTTTTTAAAGAATCAACATCTGTCAGGAACCTCTTTATAGCTTGATGTACCATGGTGTCTTCTTCTAATAAACATTATATTTTCTCATTCCTGTGAGGTTTTGGTTTTTGGGGTTTTAATAGCAATTACTAGTAAGTGGCAATAATTAGTGGCAAAAAGTAGTGACATTTAACTTTCCTAAGGGACAGCAACTGTCCCAGAGCTGCTTCCCACACTAAGTACCAATGCAATTCCTGTTCAGGCAAAAATATTTTGTTGTGGCTCTTTGGAAACCTTTTTGTGCTGTCATTTGGAGGGTTTTTATGGAAGTGGGTGCAAAGCTCTCTGAAATGCAAGGGAAGTTTGGACTCACCCTGTGTTCCCTTGGATACAGCAGTTTGGGCCAAACCACACTCCTGGACTGTGGCTTCACGTGGCCAGAGGGAAAACTTGCCCTCAGCCAGCAGTCTGTGGGAACTGGGGTGGACAGAGGATGGGTTTGGAGGCTTTGGCTGGTCACTGACCTGTGTATTCCTGGGCTTCCCCTGGGACTGAAAGGTCTCTGCAGCCTGTGGTGGAAAGGAGAGCTCTGGATTCCTCTACGAACTCTTTATATTTTAGTTTCCTGTTACTCGGTAGCATTGACGGTCTCTGGAGCTGTCACTTGAACAGATGCAGTGCTGCTTTGTAGCCTGAAAATTAAAGAGTTGTTTGTTTTCTCAGTGGCATGAAGTAGGTGCTGGCAGGGTCCTGCTCCTGGAGGAAAGTCGTGTCCCTGGGCTGCTCATCCCCAGGCTGGAGGGAAGGGCTGAGGGATTGCTCTTAGGGTTGGGAGCCTTCCTTAACCCCCTGGAGCCCAGTAGCTGCTTGGATGCTCTGTTTCCTTTAACCTCCTGCAGGCAGTGCTGCTCTTAAGGGCTCCCATTTTCCCCAACCTCTTTCTAATCCAGTCTCTTTCTTTTTGTCTTTCTTATGTTTTAGATTCCTAAAGGTGTTTGTGCTGGTGCAAGAACCTCGGGGCGAGCTTGTCACAGAAGGAGAAACAATATGGTCTATTTACCCTGCAGGCAATTAAAAACACACCCATGGAAAGCCAGACTCCCAGTCTTGTCTGGAGTTCCCACTTGAAAAATTCAGACCTAAATTTCATCCCAGGACCATTCAGACGCTTGCTCTTTTCCATGGCATGCTACTTGTGGCTCGGATTCCCTTATCAACCTTCCCCACACTTCTGCCAGCTCGGCACAGCCCCTCTGTCAAATGTAACCCACACTTTCCCCCCTCCCAATTCCTCCCAGCTTCTGTGGGAGAACTGCTGGCTGCCCTTGGATGCAGAGGGCGGCCAGAGAGTCCCAAGCATGTGCTGGTCTGTCCTCTGTCCCTCAGTCCATCTGAATGTACACACTGGTCCCATCAGCATTTCACACGGTGCCTTTAGTGCTAATCCTGCAGGAATTCTCATCTGAGAGCACGGAAGGGAGGTGGAAAAACTCTGCTGGGCACAGTGTTACAGCAGCTGGACTGGACTCTGAATTTGCAGATATTAAATTTGACCCCCGTGCATTATTCAATATTCTGCTTTCCCCAAAAGGTCACTAATACTTATCAGCCTTTTTTTTTTTTTTTTT
>VWZG01000439.1:186692-245338 GCA_013396735.1 Grallaria varia
CTCCCTCTTTTTTTTTTTTTTTTTTTTTTTTTTTTTTTTTTTTTTTAAATCCAGGCTGATGCTCATCCCAAGTATTAAACCCCATTGACCTCGCTGTTTCCTGAAACCCTTTGAGCTCACGTGTGTATGCTGGTTTTTCCCGCTTGTTCTCTCTGCCCCCTCCTCTTACCCACCCTCCTCTGCCCCTCCTCTTCCTCACACACACACACAGACACACACAGACAGTGGCATTTTGGCTTGAAGCCCCATTTTGCTGGTCACAGGCCCCGTTTGGCTCTCGTTTCAGCCTGCATGCTCGCCCTGTTGCCTTGCCTGCGCCCACCTTCCTCAGGGTCACGTTATTTTGTGGCCCGTGGTTAATCTCTTTGCAGTTTTCTTTTTGTTGGTTTGTTTTTCAGCATTTCAGACCTGCCTTCTCTCTTTTTTTTTTTTTTTTTGCATGACCTCCTGTATGTTCTCATTGGTTAATGTTTGAATAACAGAGTTTTTTTAGATAAAAGAGGAAAAGGGGAAAAAAAAAATAGAAATCGCACTATTTCCTTCTTCCACCTTGACATGGACTGGACCTGGACCCGGCAGCCAGACAGGAGTTGTGACCACCCTCTTCTCACATGGTTTGGTTTGAAGCAGAAGTAGGATGATAAGTGATGCTGCACTCTGTCATGTCACGCAGTGGGGAGAGAGCTACAGGATCTCCAAATATCACATGATCTGGACCTCAGCTGCCCATGGAAGCATCAATTGCTCTCTAAACTTCTATATTCTAACTTGGTTTCCTCTCAGTCATTACCATTGCTTGGGTTTTACAGTCATCTTGGACAAGTTTGGGCCCTAAACAGCTCCTGAGGGCTGAATTTATTCATGGATCAACCCATAGTTTGGGGGGATCTGCTGGCTCAAATCCAACTTCAGAATTTTTTATATCGAAGCCACTCTGGGCCGTGACCCTAAAGTGAAACCTCTCAGGGTTAGTTTGCAGACAGACCAGGGTTGTTTTGCTGCCTGCTGTGCTGTGTAGGCTCAGCACATGGAAACATGTCCCAGAATTATGGACTCCCAGTGCTGGGAATGGCCTGGGTGATTCCCATGCAGGACGAAGTCATTTTTCAGTTGGGTTACATGTTGTGTTTAAACTCTGCCCCTTTCTCTCCATTCAAGATTTCAGCTTTTATCTTTACTAGCACAAAGTCCCTCGGTGCTTAATATCTGCCAGCATCAACCAGCAGCAGGTTTGTGTTTTAAACCACCCCAAGTGGCTCTGGAGCTGAGCACAGGAACACCAATCCATTCTGCTGCAGCATCAGAGGGTCGTAACCCATTAAATCACATCCTTATTGCTGCTACTGTGGTCACTGAGCTGCTTAGATCCAAGGGACTCCGAGGGATCCACAGAGTTGGCACCTGTGGCTTTGTGGCATCCACCTGTTGGGAGATCTGAAGGGTTGAGCAGGTAACAGGGGTGTGAAAAAAATACCCTTAAAATATTTTTAGCTGCAGTAATTTTATTCTCGTGTCCAATGCACTGTTGAACCAGCAGCTGAGAATTCATTTTCACCTATCGTTGTGCCATCTATGTAAAGTTTAGATCAAAGTTTGCTTTTCTATATTTAACCTGGGTGGACAGTATATTATTGTCAGCCTCTGTGGAACAATTGCAATGTCTGTGTTGCTAAATTGTGCTGTAGAAGGAGCATTAGCTTTAGCTGACTGATTGACTCCCGAAGTTTTATTGAAAGACCATGTATGGAGTTTTTATAAACTTGGCAACCAGTTCCCAAAAGCCTGGATCTTAAAACTTATTTCAGAAATAGTGACAGTCATGTCATAGCCTCCACACATTTATTCCACTGCTGTTATTCAGGGTAATGAATGAGTAATTTTTGTAGAATTTACCTTTGGCAAATGCTGAAGAACTAAATATGTGACTGGTTTATAAAAACTCTGCTTGAATTTACTAATCTTGCCCAGCAGCGTGGACTGTACATCCTATGAAATCTCATGATCCCCAGCAAAAGTCTCTAATGCCCTTTCTTAACACCTGTAAATAGAGAAGAAACATATTTACTGATACTCAAAGTTGTGTTTAATGCTGAGTATTTTTCAGAAGTTCCTTTAGTTTGCATACTGTTCTTTGTTTTTTGTTTTCCTGCCTGAAATGTCAGAAGACCTAAAAGAAGCCAAAATTCTATTTTAACATGATGATGTCGAGCACTTTTTTATTTGTGTATGTGTGTGTATGTGTGTTTGAGCACTGATCTCGAGGTTTCGGTGGCATCTCAGTGTTGTGATTTCATTGCCAATGTAAAAGGTTCTGGTGTTGCCCATTCATTTCTGGAGACAGAATTCAACCAAATAAAGTGCTTCCATTTGAAAGCGAATATTGACCTTGTAGCAATGAAACAAAGTCATCTGCATATTTAAATAAACATTTAATTCCAGAAATACAGTTTCACTGCACCCTTTTGATCAGCCAGACTTGTTGGTTTTGGGTTTTATTTCTTATTATTTCCTACTGGAATTTTCAGGCATTTGAAGTATTACTTTGGCCCTGCCTGTCCCACAGAGCCAGTTCACCTCAGGTTGCTTTGGGACAATGATTTTATCAAGCTTGTACCTTTCCAGCTGGCACTGGGGAGACAATGCAGTGGTTGGGTTGATTTTTTTCAGTTTGGTCCTCTGAGGAGAAAGAAACATGGGCTCTTCTGGCTGGAGTTGGTGTTGGGAAGGGCAGGTGGTTCTTGCTTTCCCCCCCTTTAGTAGAATCCACAAGAACTGGAAAGCTGGGGAAGGTATTTCAGCTGAGAGTGTTGTACCATGGAATGCCTTGGTTTAGCTGGGAGTCTTGGCAGATTTTATTGGATGCCGATTGGTTATATATTAAAACAACCTGTTGCAAGCCAGGTAAGTAATGGATTTGGGCACAGATATGTGTGGACATGCAGGTGTGTCAAACACAGCATTGCCTCCATTCACCAAGTAGTCCAAAAACCAGGCACATTCCTGTAAGCTGAGCTGTACAATAGCTTTTTAACATGCAGGGTTGGTGAATAGTGTGTGTCTCTCGCTGAGACAAAACCTCTCTGGCTTCTGCCCAGCTTCTCCATCTCCCCTTTGTCCAGTTCATTGGAAACATGCAGGAGTCATGAGGATTTGCAGTTGCCCCACTCAGTAGGTGACACCTGACCAGTCATAGTATCTGAGAAATAGCCACATTTATCTGAGAAATAATCTAGTTTATTTCTTTTTCTAGGATAAGGTTCCTTTTTTTTTTTTTTTTTTAGCAGGATTTCAGTTGTTCTTTGCCAGCACTAATTAACACCCTTGTCAGCTGAGGACAAATGGGGGCTGTTTGTGACAAGCTACTGCTCTTTGTGGTTTTGGGCAATAATGAATAGGAGGGGGTGTCCCTCTGGCTCTGATTTGGATTTATCTTTCACAGAATCTGCACTGCTGGCTTTAAATAGAAACAGCACAATGAAAAGGGTGAGTGAGGGCTGGGGGACTGAAACCAAGCTGAGCAAGAAGGGAGAAGAAATTAAAACGAGCTTTTTGTGTTTGGGCTGTCACTGATGTGGGGGTGGGTGGGGAGCTCCCACCCAACCAGGTGTGGCCTCCTGGGCTCAAGCAGGTGAAACTTGTAGGTATGTGGGTGCTGCATCTCCAGCGGAGGAGCCAATTCCCCTTCCCAGGGGCTGAGTGGGTGGAGGGTTTGTCATCTGTCTCAGCTCTGGTCTGCTCAGGAGGAGGAGCAGGAGCCCGGGGAAAGGGAGCAGATAATCTCCTACTGAGGTTTGCTCCATCAGTCCAACATACACAGAGTTCTTTCATCTCCTCTTTTGTCCAATCAGCAAGAGACCTCATAAAATAAAGGGAAAATGATTTGCAAAAATAACTGATAAGAGTTCAGCATTGGCAATGACTGCCAGAGCCAGAGCTCCAAATGCTGCCTCCTGCAGCTGGAGGAAAGCAAGGCTGCAGTGGGATTTCAGATGGAATCTGGATGCAGAACTGACCCTTGAGTGCTTGACCAGGCAGAGGGTAACACAGAGTACCGTTGTGGCTCTGCCAGAGCAGCCCTAGAGCTGTTTGTTGGTGTCTGCAGGAAGGGCTGGAGCTGTTCAGCAGTTGCTGAGGTGACGGGTTTGTTTGTGAGATGCAAGTTTTGCCAGTTGACTCCACGTTGCTCAAGAACAAGCTGCATGTTCTCCCCAGAGCTCAGTCCCCCTCAGCAGGCAGGGCAGGCCCCAGGCAGCAGCGTGTTGAATGCACATGTATTTATTGCACCACATTTTCAGCACAAGACTTAAGCACAGGAGTGTTATTACAGTCTGTACAGCACCCTCTGGATGCACGGACAACACAGACATGCAGCCCTGCAGGCTCTGCAGCAGAACCCAGGGCTGCTGCAGTGGGGAACACAGACAGCTTGGAACATTGAGAATCCCAACAGTGGCTCATTCTCTGACCTCCCCTCGGGCCTGGCTGGGTCTATACAAGCATCCCATAAACAGGAATTTAAAATTAATATGCTGAACCCTTTACAGACAATTTTTAAAGAAGCTGCCTTTTGCAGCAAACATTTGATCTAAAGAAAAGAAGAAAATAAATTGAAGGCCACATTTTTCTTCTGATTCTCCTGTCTTACCCCCTTCTATCACTAAGTCAAGGAGCAGCCTTTCCCTCCCTCTCCTTCTCAGGTGAAGAGCTTGGGAGGGCCCAGCCCCACGTGGAGTCTGGGATCACTAAGGCCAGACTTGATGCTGTGCGATTATCCAGCACCACATGAACACAGTTTGGTTCCTCAGGCCCTGGGAGACACCTCTTCCTTCCCTGCCTCCACTAAACCTCCCTCACAGGCCTGCAAAGCTTTTAACTCTTGCCTTTCTGCCTGACAAAATAAATGAGAATCTTTTTAAGAACAGCCCTGCTGAGAAAAGTGGAGTTTGGCCTCTTTTGCCTTCACTCCTGTCTCCACTGCCTCCATCAGCTGCTCCTTGGCTGCACTGGTGGCAAGAGAGGGGGGAGCAAAGTCATTAAACGAGCCACTGTATACACACAGGACATCTGGAATGACCTAAGCACACAGGTGGGGGCTTGGTTGCAGGAAGCAGCTCATTCCTACAAAGCTGCTTCACCAGCCAGGCCCCCTCCCCAGCCAAGGGTGACCCCTTGGAATGGTTTCTGTGGGAGCAAATGAGCCCTTCCTGAGCCTTCACACCCCTCTGCTTGTCATGACAGATGTGCAGACACACAGGCTGATGGCAGGGCCAGTTAGCAATAAGGGGTCCCACAATCTGCATCAGAGCTGTGCTGTGTCACTCTCCAGCCCAGCCTTCCCGGTTCCACCCCGTGAGCTGCATACCCAAAGGCTCCAGCTCTCAGCTCCACAGGGCCAGGGAAGGAAGGCACTGGGAGGGAGGACTCCCAGCTCTGTTCTCTGAAAATGTGCTGAACACATGAAATCAGACACAAGGAGACAATAAAATTCTGCAGGACCATGAAGGTGAAGTTTTGGGGAAAAGAGGAGAGAAGAACAGCCTCTTTCCAAATTTCTTGGTTGCACCTGAATTTGCAAGAACTCGGCAAAAGAGCAAAATTAGGAAGTTGTGACAGCTGTGCAGCACCAGCACGAGACCCCAGGGAGAGCTCGTGGCTTTCCTCAGCCTCAAACAACAGGTTTCTCTAGTTGCAACACTGCCTGCTGGAAACATAAAAAACGTTTCATTATCTTCATACGTCGGAGTTAAAAAGAAAAGTGCCAAAAGCAAACCCTGTGCACTGGGGACAAGCTGGGAGTGCTGGTTTCTTGTAAGCAGAGGAAAGGAGGAGGGCTCAGGTCAGCACAACCCTGTGCCATGTGGCTTCATCCAGAGGTGAGTTAGAGAGTCTTCTCCCAGTCTATCCCAGCACCACCCTGTGCTCAAAGCCACGTGAAAGGATGAGGAGGAAGCCTGCCTGCCCCAGGAGTTTGGCAGGAGCTGCACACACCTTCAAGTACCAGCCAAGAAGAGGTTTGACCCCTCAGGACTCCCCAGCCTTCCAGCCCCACACAGGTACCTGTGCCGTACCTTCCCTGCCCCAGCCCTGCACAGGTCACACCGCGCGCGTCTCCGCTTCGATCTTCTGCTCCCCGTGGTGGTTCTCCAGCTCCTGCACCTGGGCCACGTTCTGTCTGATGGCAATCTCTGGGCCCCCTCCATACAGTGTGCTTAAATAAATCCATGTCTCCTCAGAAATCTGCCCATAGTCGGCACCTGAAAGGGACAACAGCACTGAGCCAGCAGGGAAAGGCTGGGGCACAACAACATGGGGATGGATGTCCTGCCCAACCACCCCCTGCACAGCTCACCCCAGGAAGCACCACCAAAGCCCCCACAGTGCCACCTCCCACTGGAAGCACCAGGGCTCCAATGTGTCCACCAGTAGCCCACAGCCCCAGTCACCACATCTACACATCTTCTAAATCCCTCCAGAGATGGCGACTCCATCACCACCCTCGGCAGTGTGTTCCAAACCTTGACAACCCTTTCCATGGAGAAACTTCCTAATATCCAATCTAAACCTCCCTGGGCAAAACATGAGGCTGTTTTAACTTTAGAAGCTGCACCACAATAAATTACCAAGTCAAAAGCAACACAGGATCCAAGCAACTGCACAAAGGGGAATGGTGGGAGGGGCCTGGGGAGCAGCAAGGCAGGAGCTGGGGGGTTGCAGGAACAAATAACAGCAGCAAACTGGTCATGTAGGAGCTGCCACTGGAGAACTGACTTGCTCAGGACAGGAAGAATGGGGTTGGGCAGAGAGCTGTGATCCTCTGCAACACCACCTTGCTCTGACTGCTTCATTATGGACACCCAGACCCAGTGGAACAATCTCCTTCAGCTTTCAGGAACACTACAAGGCAGGAGCACAAGCCTTACCCTGCTTGACTTGCACGTGGCCACCTGGTTTTGTGAGGGCAATCTTGGTGTTGTCAATTGGTCCGGGAGGCTCTGGGGGAGAACAAACACGTCAAAAACCACCTGCTTTCCTCATTGCCTCCAGATCCAGCTTCTTTCCTGAGCTGGTTCTCTTGTCATTTCTGGGGGCCTGCTGGCAGTCAGGGGGCTGGTGTCTGAACTCTGCTCCAGGACCCAGCAAATAAACTCATTTCCATTCCACCCCTCACCCCTGCCAGAGCTCCCTGGTTTCCAATCCTTACCATTATCCTTCCCCTTGACAAAGGCTTCCCACTCACGGAACCACTGCATGCTGATACAGTAGATGACACTTGGAGACTCCTCTGCCTGGAAAGCCTTGTTCAGCTGGAAGAGCAGAGAACAGAGACATGAAGGAAGGATAAGTCACTTCTGAGATCTCAAGGGGCCCCTTCCATTAACTCTAAGGCAGCCCTGCCATTCTCCAGAGTAACCCTGTGTAATTCCTTCCTCACACCCTGTTCCTGCTCACCAGAGCAGGCAAGAGACAAGGATGGTTTCACACTTTGTGTCCACATGGCATTTTCATGCCCCAGCTGCCCCTCGCTGTGCTGCCAGATGGGGGAAACCCCAGGACAATGTCCTGCCCATGCTGCAGATCATATGCTGGAAAACTGGTGGTTTTCCAGGTCTCCATTCCCACATCCACCCTCTGCCTTGCTTCCAGATGCTTCCCCCACCAACCTTGATGAAGGTGTCGATTTCGATTCTCCTGCGTTTGGCGAGTGCTTCGATCTCCACTTGGCAAATGGAGCACACGTACAGATGGTTCACAGCAGGGCCACCCCCAAACCTGGGCATGGGCAGAGAAGGAGAGCAATGGGGAACTGCAGCACAATGGAAACCCTTCCCAGCCCTGCATCCTGCAGACATGGCTTTTGATACTTCTCCAGGCCCTGGGGAAGGAGGTGCATCTACAGCCGAGGGCAGAGCTGCCTTTAGTCAACCAGTGAGGGCCACCCAGAGCTCTGGGACAGGCACTGCTACAGCTTATTCTGGCTTAGATCAGGAGGCTCTACCAAATACTGGAAGAAAGAATGAAATGGCCACAATCACCTGTTGTAGAGATATTCCCACACGTTTTGGGGCAGAATCACAACCAGATCGTCGATGTAATGGTATTTATTAGGAGGGATCCCTGTAGAGGAAAGGCAAGGGGAAGAGCTGATCAGAGAACTCATTGCTGTATAAAACAGACATAATTAAAAAGGCAGGTTTTCCTTTCTGAAAACTGATTCCAGAATCTGTTTCCTTTGCCAATAGAAGACAGTCAAGAGTTCATCAGCTGTGAAGGTTCCTCAATTTCTAATCAAGTGCTTCATTTCCAGTGGGAGATTTACAAACACAAGTGCTCCCCAGCATGACTGAGGAAGCAGCAGGGAGTCAGACATGGTATCATCTCCCTTCCACAGCTCATGCTTCGTTCTCCAAACAAACCCCGAGGGCCAGCTTTGCTGACAGTGTAACACAGATAAATGCTGCTCTATCTGACTTCCACAGGTTTGTTTTTAAACACAGAGAACTGAAAACTGATGTTTCCCAGCACTAAACATGCCCCCAGGCCTCTGACCAGCAGCACAATGGGTAATTGTCTCATCCCTCCCTGAGCAGGCTGGAGTTTCTGCCAAAGGAGATCCCAGTGCAGCATCCCCTGTATCAGGATGGCAGCTGGAGCTTTTTCCTGCCCTTGTTAACTCACCAGGAAGCATAAAGGTACAGACCAGGGGTGCTGCTCCCAGGTGCAGCAGCCTTACCTCCATGGGAGCACAGAAAGGTGTGGTTGGTGATGGGCCCAGGCTCAGCAAAGGTGTTGAATTTATTGAGCCACTCTCGAGAGATGTAGAACTGGAGCAAACTGTGCTCCTTCATGCTGGCCAGGGACACGACCTTCTGTCGCTCCCGCACGGCCTCCTCACTGCTTTTCCTGGAGCAGGGAAGAGAAAATTAAACAATTCCTGAGAAGTCCGTTTGCGAGGGGCATTGCCAGGTCTGCTGCAGCCGGGGCTCAGCCCACCTGTAGAACAGGACATAGGCCTCTGCGTTCTGCACCACGGTCTCGTGCACCTCGGTGACGTACTGGTCATCGAACTCGTACCACTGGCCATTGATGACGTTCTGGCAGTAGGCAATGTAATGGCCACCTGGAAGAGAGAGCACAGCACTGCTGGGATCCGCAGGGCAGACAGAAGGCAGGCCTGGGATAATGTCAGCAGCACAAACAAGATTAGCTGCTGGCAGAGAACAGAGAGACAGACAAAAAAAAAAAAACCCAACACAATAATTCCTGTTCAGGCAAGCTCTGCAGGAGCAGCAGAGCCTGGCACTGTCACCCTGATTTGCCTTCCTTGGAAGAGCCTCTCAGCAAGACTGAACATTGGGAAAGGGTTTGAGCCAAGCCCCTGGTGAGGCTGAAATAGCTGCAGGGTATCTGTCAGAAGTTGCTTGGTTCACTTTTCAAAGGCTGGGAATGGAGGGGGCTGGTATGACACTGTCCTTCAGCCCAGCAGAGGTGTTGGCTAGTCCTGAACGCTCATTGTCCTCCCAATTCCTGCTCCTTGCCCATGCTCCCAGCAGAAGGACTTACTGCCTGCTGTGCCGTGGTGACAGATGACTGACAGGAGGTCATAGGTGGTGATCTGGGAGACACACTCCTTGGCCAGGAAAGGTCGCAGATCCAGTCCCTCCAAGGGGAAGGAGACATGGCTGTTGATCTTGAAGGAATACATCACCTCGTGCCGGAACCGTTTCAAGTGGATGCAAAGAATCTGAAAGAGCAAGGACAGAGGACACCAAAGCATTGCCGTGGGTGCTCCAGTAACACAGCACACTCTGCATGTCTGATCTTTGCAGGAGTTCTTAGTCTGTTACTTATGAATCCTGATGGGAAAGTCTCTTCCGGTCTAGATACAGGACCTTCCATCGAAACAAACTGCTGGTTTTGTTCTACCCCTGGCCTCCTCACCACCTCAGAGCTCCAAACAGACAACTAGAGAATGAGGTGCTTCTCCTCACCTCTGGGAGCCGGAGCACTTTGCAGTACTTCACTCCATTCCGCAGCCTGAGGGAGGAAAAGAAACGAGCTGTGAGAACTCTCTAAAGCAACAGGATGCCAAAAAGCAAGGCAGGGTCTTACTCACTTTGGAATCCAAGACAAATCCTGAATTCCAGCAGAAGAAATGTCCAGGCAGAGCAAAATATTTGACAACAATCCAGAGAAATAAAGATCCAGAAAAGCAACACATTACAGATAATGCAAACTTACTTCTTACACCGTTCACAGCTGTACATGTTGTCCCCTGCAGACAGAGAGAAGAGAGCCATTATGCAGTTGCTCAGAGCACACAAGGCTGACACAGCTACACTTCCAGCAAGTGCACAGAAACCATGTTAAGAGCCTCCCGGGGAAGCCAGGGTGAGAGGAGATCAAAACAACTCCTCTCAGTAAGTGCAGGCAAGAAGAGAATGCAGCCAGCAGGAAAGTATGCAAGTGCCAAGCAACACCACACAAACAGCAAACCGAGTCCTCCAGAGCTTAAGTTGATGGAGAAAGCAAAGAAACTAAGAAGTCACAGGACTCAACCAACCAACAGCTATGTCTGCCCCTTGCTGAGGACACTCCCACCCAGATTTCCTCATTCCTGAGCAGGTGGGAAAACTGTCCTGCTCAGAGATGCTGAGCTGCCAACTTTTGGTACTGCCAGTCTCTAAGTGACATACTGAGGCAGGATTTCCAGGAGCTTTAATCTGCCTCCAAAATGCAGAAGGAATGCTCCTCCATGCTGTCACAAAACTCACCCTTCAACTCATCTGCTGCAAAAAAGGCAGCAAGGCAATCCTCCAGTGTCACCACAGGACCCCAAAACCAGCTAGGGATACAGGACACCAAAAACCTGCAGAGGAGAAGGGATTAACAGTTATATGTAAAATAGTTGAGTGCGTTGGTGTACAAAAACCCAAATGGATGATGGGTTCCCTTCTAGCTGTAGGTCCTCAGCTCATCCCACATCCCAGAGGAGCAGGGAAAGCATGACTGCTCTCAGATGATGTTTCTACTGTCACTGCTCAACCTGGAAGTGATTTGGAAAGCTACTCCAGGAATTAATTTGCTCTGGAGGGCAAGTCTGAGCTGAAGGTAGAAGTGAGGGATGATCAGCTGCACAAGAGCTCTCAAGGTGTGTAACAGAACTAGGGGAGCAGTAACAACTGGTTTACATGAAAAGGCTCAAAGCCCTGTGAGCTCCCACATATTGTCCTAAAAGGGATGGTTCCAACTACATGCTGGTGGTGGTTAGGGATAGCTGCCTTCCAGCACTGCAGGACAAATCCCAGAAAAAAGAGGTCCTGCACAGGGAACACACCTCCGGATGCGCTCCATGATGAAAGCAATCCAGCCTTGGGAGGCATAGTTGTCCCCACATGCTCCTGTCTTGGCTGGTACATTTTGGTAGATGGCAGAGTGCAGCTTGGCTAAGTCCTCCTTCCCTGGGATTGGGAGTGACAGGTCCTGGAATGTTTCCACTGTTGTAGAAACCTGGAAATATCCAAGAGGAAGAGGTCTGGGTTTCCTGGGTGTGTAATGGAGCTGGGACCTGACCTTCATCACCTTTTATCACTGCTTGGATTGTGTCTAGGCTAGAAACCTGAGCTGGCAGCAGGAGCAACTTGCTCTGGCTAACTATTCCTCCCTACTGTCAGCACACTGACTTCTGTCAGGTTTTCTGCAGCACTGGATCCAGTTTCCTAATGTAAATATGGTATGCGGGGCCAACTCAGTAACATGGACTAGCAAACAGACCCCTACAGAGATACAATTCCTTGACATGGCAGGTTCCCACACCTCCCCTGCATTACCCATCCCTGTTTTAGCCGGCCTCTGCATCCCACAGGGTTTGGAAAGAGCAGCACCATTCCCCAGGAAGGGCTCTCCAAGCTGGAAGCCTGTGCTGTGTGACTGACAGGGCCCAGGAGACTCACCCTGTCACAGGTGAGGCACTGCACCAGGCTGAGGATGGAGCCATCAAAGATGTCAGAAATCACACTGCGGTAACGCAGCTCCTTCTTCTTCTTCCCAGAAGCCTGCACCTGGGCTGAAAGACAAGGAAGGCCCATCATGGAGTAACTCCCCCTCAGTCTCCTGTCTCCACAGAGTCACACAGTCACACAAACAACATGACACAAGCACTGCTCTGATGTTCAGACCCCACATGCACGACAGGGAGATGGTGGAGACTGCTGTGAAGGGACATGAAGGTCACTGCTGCTGTGTGTGGCATGGGAAAGGGAGAGGCAGCCAACTGAACCAACATCAGCGTGCCAGCTCTCAGGAGGCAGAAACTGTCTTACTGGAATTCCTGTTTCCATTCCCTTACATGTTTAGAAGCCTGGCCCTGCCACAGACAGTCTTGTGACATTTTGCTCTAAGCTCTGTACTTCACCTCCTCTCTTGCCTGTGTACTTTGTCCTGGTTTTTCCCCTCTGACCATGTGTTCCCCAGGTTTCCTGCACTGGAGAGGATTCTGCACATCAGGGACTGGCCAAATGCAAAGTTTTGTTTAATAACAAACCCTCTCCCCACACACACGTGCACGGAGACAGAGTGCTTTTCATCCAGCCACAACATCTGCGGCTGTGCTGATCTCACCCAGGGGGCTGGGACACAGCTGAAGAAAGAATGTCCTCATGGAACAGCTGTAGGGACAGTGGTACAAGTACATGCCATTGTGTTTGCAGACTATGCAATGCAGAGGGATTTTGATATGCAGTTTGCTTTGGGATGAAGAGACCGGTCTGATAACAACCAGGCTCCACTCTGCAGCCTGACAGTGCTCCCAGCACTGGAGGGACATCTGCAGCCTTAATTCCATTCTTTTGAGCCCAAGATGTCCAAGAGCCAGGAAGCTCTGTCAGTAACAACATCTTACAGTTCTCTGGCCCATGTGCTATGAAATTCAAGTCTGGCACACAAATGTTTATCCATCTCCCCACTACCCTCAAGGGACAGAGCTTGTGCCTGGGACTTCAGAGCCTTTTTATTCATGACAAACACAGCAGATGCAGACACAGAGATCATTTCAGGCTCCAATGTAAGAACAAATTAGAACATTGTTGTGCCCAGAGCTTGACTTTACCTGCAGGTTTCCTGTAGTCTTTGCCAAAGACTATTTTAGAACACACAGATGTCCAGGGGAATCAGCACTTGTTACATCTCTTTATCCAGAATCATGTTCCCCCCTTTGCCTCCCAGCAATCCCTCTTTGCACTACCTTTCTTGAGTACGTAGGAAGGTCCAATCCTGGCAGGACTGGAGCGAGGGGGGCTGCTGGAGAGCTTGGAGTGCATTTCATGATGGACTGGACTGCAGGGGCGCGAGGAGCAGCGCACGTAGGCATCGTTGTCAGGTTCTGCTTGGGAAAATGGGGAGGGAAAAGGGCACTGGTGAAAACCCTGGTTATGAAAGGCAACCCCACTGCCATCAGTGTCAGCCCAGCTCTGCATTCCAGTGTGGAATCTTTCCCAAAGGCACAGTTCAGTGCCTGTTAACTGTCCTGCTTGCACAGGCCGGCAGACACAGCTCCCTCAGTGCACGGGTAAGAGTGCACACAGAGCTATACCAAACAGCTAATAAATACATGCTAAAAATCCCCAAAAACCAACCCGCCATTTTTTCACACTTCTGACTAATTAGGTTTTGCAGCTTGCTCCTGTAGCCCTAATCCACACAAACAGCATTGCTGCCTTCAGTGCCAGCTGGCAGAGTAAGACTCTTACATAAAGAAGCGTTGAAGGATCGGATATGTTCAGCGTGAGGTGACTCCACAGTGTTGCTCTTTTCCCTCAGACACAGAAATGCACAAACTGTGCCCCTCCTTTTTCTCTTCCCAAAGCCCACAGTCTCACAGTAGCAAATACCTCCTCCCATGCCTTTTCCCCAGCCAGTATTTTCCCAGGCCAGTGCATCAAATAAAGCAACGTACACATACAACACCTTTTTTCTTAAAAGGCATAACCACAGTGTTTGCAGGTTTGGCAGAGGCAGGTAAAGACACTGCTGTGACTTTACTCAGCTCACAAAATTTTAGCCTGGCTAAGTACCTCTCTGGCTCACCCAGTGTATTTTCTTACAGAAATTGTACACAAAGGCAGGACTGAGGAAAACCTTGGATGCAAAAATTTTTGGAAACCCAGAGAAGGAACAGCCACGTTATGTGTTGTTTGCCACAGCGCCACACAACAGCCCCTGTGCAGGATGATAACACATCCACTCAGAAATATCCCAACAGGCAGAGGTACATTACCTGGTGTCCTACAGGGGCTAGCAGGACGGGGAGCTGGCAGCATCTCAGGTGAGGCTCTGCCATCAACTGGCATCATAGTAGTATCAACATCTGCATCCTCATCCACCTGCTCCGAGTTGCTGCGCCGGTGGCCACAGGAGAACTTCCTGTCCTTCATCCTCTCTTTCTCTGAGATTCCTCTCCCTGCCTCATCCTGGATCAACAGCTCTGTCTCTGCCAGGGAGCCACTGCCCATGCTCCCTGTGCTCCGACTCTGGCCCTCGCCTTCACCCCTGTCACTGCTGGAGTCACAGGACAGGAACTCATCCTCTGAAGGGCTTCGGTCCCCCTCCCGCTTGTCCTCCTGGTCAATGGTATCCAAATCCCTCGTCTCTGCAACAACTGGTTCCTTCAGTTCTTCATGGAGCTGATCCATCAGGCACCGCAGGAACTCCTGGGTGTCCTGAAAACCAAGAGCGATTCCACATTAGTATCCATCCAGAAATGGGGCACAGGAGAGGGGCAAAGGGGCTCTCAGTCTATTCCAACATGGCCAGAAAGGTCAGCCAGCTCTGCAGCACACAAAGTCCCTGCTAAAGCAGAGAGAGCCACAGCCATGTATTAAAGGGCCTCTCTGCTACAGAAATGCTTTTAACTCCTGAATAATAAAAGGCCCAATTTTTTAATCTGAATATCTTAAGCTGAAAGACATTGAAAAGCCAGAGAGCAGCTTGCAAACCAGGAGCTTATTTGTTAGGGGGCTGCCACTGATAAGAGCCAAGAGACAAGGAAAAACCTGATGGCAACAGCAGGCCCTGGAGGACAGACAAACACCCACAAATAAATTTTATGAACACTGTCTGCTCATGGCAATCCATCTCTTAGAGAGGGTAGATAAAATCTTTAATAAACAAGGAATGGAATCAGAAAGCAAAGGTCTAGGTGCAAGCTCCTACATTCATAATACATGGTAAAAGAGCTGATACATTGGCTTCAAAGGAGCTGCTGGAAAGCAACTCGGTATTTTGACAACTCTAGAAAGTTAATTATTATGTTTGTTATTTTATGAAGTTTGGCTTTTAGCCTGCCCTGCCTTCCTTTCAATTTTATCTCTTTAGAGATGAGTTTTCTAACCAAATGCACTCCACATCAAAGACAGATATAAAAGTTCTTTCATTAGTCGTTATTTTTGTCCTCTGTTTTGATTTCTTGTCACTATCACAGTTTAGATGTACTGTCACTTCTCTTGTAAATGTTCTAATCATAGGTTTTTGTTTACATTTTATTCTAAAGAACAAACAGAAGAGCTACATTGATAAAGACTTCAAAGAAAAAAAAAAGGATACTATCTTTATATAAGATTTCGTTTGCTGTAATTCCCCAGAAAAAAAGAATATAGAACACTCGTATCTCTGACTTTTTAGTACAGATGTATCCAGGTCTCTCAGCTCTGATGTAAATAAATAATACCAAATTCTTATATAGCAGGTGTCAATAGGTCTCAAAGTGGTTTGTAAAGGATCTGACCATCATAATTTGAGGTGAGCAAGCTGACTCAAGAAAATGAACTGATTTGGAACCAGCAAGAACCCAGGTCTCCCAAATCCCACCCCAGTGCTCTACCAGATCACCGACATTGACACAGAAAGGCCATGACCCCTGAGCTCAAGCCCTTCCTTCTGAACACAAGCACCACCACTGCAGGAATTAAAATCCCACCATCTCTGGAATAATGGCACGGGTTTTTTCAGGCCCCACCTGCTGTGCATAGCCTCGGAACATGGGGTTGACAAGTTTAATTCCATGAGACAGACTGCTTGGAACAACATAACTCGGGCTGTTTAGACATGGAAAAAGAAAAAAGAAGTTAGTTTGCTTAGCAGGCCTGGAGCCAGCTTGTCTAATAGGCCATAGCAGAGGGTGCGGTAATTAGTTAATGAGGACAAAAGATAATTATGCACCTGCAAAGCCTGGGCATAGATTTCTGCATTAGCTGGATGACATATACACTAAGAGACAGAAAACACCTTGCAGCCATTTCTGTCTGTCCTTCCAGAGAGACACTCCCAGAGCAGATTTCACTTACAGCTCTGAACACAATCTGAATGGTCTCAAGTGATTCTTTCCAGAGCAGGGCTTGGCGATTAGTTACTTGGTTTGATTATGCAGCACTATGTCTAACTCAATATCTGGGTGGGCTCACCACCTAGTAAATGGGGTAAATCAAACCAGTATCAAAATGTCATGATATTGCTTCAAAGTCTACAGCCTCTTCCTCCTCCACAAAGGCACACTTCACTTTTGTTCTGTATCTTACTAATCCCTCGTTAAAAACAAACATGAGGCAAACCTGCAATGCCATTTAAATTCCTAATTGGGTGTGTTTCAATGGATTGCACAGAGCACACCTCTTCAGATTTAAACAGAATTGCATCATTTTGCACTGTCCTTTGAACTGGTCTAACTTTGAACCAGTAGCAAACATTTCCCAAAACGTCACCTGCATTTTCCACTCTCTTCAGTAAAAATACCTGTATAAGTTTTTCCATCCAAATCGTCAATTCCTCTGTTAATCAAGAGGACTGCATGAGACAGCCACAAGAATTCCTATACTCCATCACTTTTTCTTCACTGTCAACAAGGAAGGTATATTTAAAAAAATCTCTTCCTTTAAAAAATTTTAATATTAAGAATGTATTCTTTTCATTGACATCAACATCCCTGTTTTATCACCAGCAGCAGGACATGGGATCTCACAGATACAGGAGAATCCTCAGATCCCCATCCATGCAGGCTGTGAAATGACTGCCTTAGACAATGCACTTGCCCCTAAGATCAGATTTCCTCTTCTGATGCCAGATCTCAGAACTAACACATCTGTGAAACCTGGCTAGGTTAGATTAAGGGTGTCCACTCACCGTTTCTTGTGCCAAACCTCAGACACCAACTTCTGGTAACTTTTGCACAGTGCAGGTTTCTTATCTGTACGGACCAGTCCACCACATTCCAGGAAAAACTGTGTGAGAGGTGGGCTACAAGGGAAAGAAGAGAAGGATTCAGTACACAGAAATCTCTCCTCCGCTTCTTCTTAAGGGTTTATTAAAATTTAAATGCAGGCTTTATCAAAAGCATGCTTAAGGTACTGTTTTTAAACCAAGGGAGAAGTGATTCCAGATGCAGACATGACTAGAAACAAAATGAAAAGGCTGATCTGAACCTGTTCCCAATACAGAGAAGAGATCCTGGAATTAGTCCTCAGCAGGGTGGCTAGCGAATATTTTAGGATATGGGTTGTTAGAATGATATTGCTGGGGAAAATAAAGAGATGTGACATGGCTTTTCACAGGATATATACTTTCTTTTGCAACAGAAATTACGAAGTTTTACTTCAAGCAATTTCCTACTCTAACACTTCTGTTGCCCTAAACAAATTCTTGTTTCTGCCCTTAGCCTGGCTGATCTCTCTTTGCAAGACTCATGAAGGTTTCAGACCAGAGGTGACACTTTTGGTGCTTAGTTAAGTTCAGTAAAGATGCCACTGAAGGCCCTAACGCCTACCAGTTAGAGAGAGCCTGAAGTGCT
This sequence comes from Grallaria varia, assembly GCA_013396735.1. Lineage (NCBI taxonomy): Eukaryota > Metazoa > Chordata > Aves > Passeriformes > Formicariidae > Grallaria > Grallaria varia. Next base: position 204,526 of record VWZG01000439.1, read on the forward strand.
GCATTCATGTAGCAGGAGTTTCCAAGATTTTTCATTCCAGTAAGGCCTAAAGCACAAACAAGAGAGGGATGAATCACTTTCCAGACATGTTGCTTTCTATATTACTCCCCATAGGGGCAGGAATCCAGGCCTTTCTAGGCAGTCTCCACATTCTGCTCCCAGTGCAGGTCCTACAGATTGCAGAGTTGCCCTCCCAGCCCTCTCATCAACATGATGCAAAGTTACCTCTTGGTTTTAAATCATCATCCTCTGATTCAGATTCACCTTCATCAGCCACTGCAATTGGAACAGCTTTCAGAGGGTGAGCAAGCAAAGGAGAATCCTACATTAAAGACAGAGAACTAAGTATCAGTGAGAGGAATGAACGATGAGCTGTGAGAGATATTATCTTACACATAAATGGAGCCAGCCTTTTAAGAAAAGCACTCTGGAGAGAGAAGAACCAGTTGCACTGTCTACCCTTCTCACTAATGCCAGGAGGGAGTGGAATAGTACCATTATTGCTTCCAGTACACACGATAAGAGGCATCAGGAATGAGCAGCAGTGTCCCAGTACATGTGTTTCTGGTCTGACAGCTAAAACTCCCATGGGGTATGCATTGAAAATGAATATGGCACAGCTGCAGTGGTTCCTCCCAGATGCAGATGCCCCATGGAAGAGGCAAGGAAAGGGATATTCAAGTCATAGAATCGCAGAATGGTTTGGCTTGGAAGGGACCTAAAAAATCATCTAGTTCCCACCCACAAGTTATCTGGAAGTCATTTTGCTGGGAGGTCCTATAAGGCCTACTGGTCCTCTGGCTACTTTCAGTGAAAGAGTTCCTATGGCAACAAAACCTGCACAACAGCAGAAACCACTCAGCTAATTTTACACCAGGCAAACAAAACCCCTGCCAAGCTTTCAAACCTGGCCCCGTGTGACAGACCCACCGGTTCAGTGAACTTGGCTGGGGGGCAGGGTGGGTGTGCTGCCAGCCTCTGCTCCAGGAACACTTCCTTCTCACAGGCGTAGCACCACACGCGGAAAGTGGTCAGATTCACCGTCAGGTTGTGCTTTTTGGCCTAAAAATTAAGAAGATGAGATAATGGATCTCCTCTGACAGCTGGCACAAGGACTACCAGAACAAGGAATGGGGAAAATCCAACCCTGTCTTGTCTAAATGTGTATGACAGAGGAAAGCTCACCTGTGCATGAAGTGTGCTGTGGTCAGCAAAGGACTCCCCACAGCCAACATAAGGACAACCAATCTAGAGAGGGAAAAGAGCCAAAGCACAACGGGCACATCAAATTAGAGCCTTCACAAAACAGTCTGCACCTCCAGTCCCACCAGCAGCTGCAGCTTCAGAATTGTCTTGCCAGTTTTCTAACCTGCTTTTTATTCAGGGCCCCAGAACAAGATGGAAATTTAAAATTAATGGAAATTTAGAAGTGATTTAAGAAAGAAGACCTGGAACCAGGTTTGCACCCAGGTAAAGGCTCCATTCCAAGGTCATTGCTCTGAAGAGCAGCTCATCTGAGCAGGCTCAAAACACCTGGGGATTCCAGTGCAGGAACAAACTGCACTTTCCCACCCTCCTGTCCCGTGGCATTCCCTCCCTCCTCACTGCCCTGAGCAATGTGTCACCTTCCAAGGTGTCACCCTGCAGTCCCTTCACAGGTGCCAGCAGAGGCAGCACCCAGCCCACAGTCAACACTGCACATTTTATTTATTCCTACTGGGAACTGCAGGGGCACTTTTTTATTATTTTTCAGTATAAGTGCTATTCAAGTCCCACCACATCATGCACACAAATAACAAGCAATTCTTACCTGAAGACAAGCCCAGAGGTTTGGTCCCACAGCTCCACAAGATTGGCAAGTTCCCTGCATATTCATGACAAAAGAAGGTTTGTTTGCTTGGTTGGTTTTTAAGTAACCAAGTCCTCCAAGGATGGGAAACCTCTCTCTGAGACAGCCCTCACCAACCTGCAGCTCACAGTATTTCTCTCCTTAATACCACACTTCCAATCAAACATACATTTTTCAACTCTTTAGCTAAGGGACACATTTAAACTGGATAAAATGCTGGAGAGGAATAGACCAAGTAGGGTCACAAAGGATGACTTTATGAGACATGTACAGGGTACATCAGGGTGGGAAGGAGAGTTTCTGCCTCTCCTCTGCAGACAAGGCAGCATTTTCTTTGAAAAGCAAACATGCAAACCCATGGACACAGCTAAAAGGGAAAGGACCAACAACCACAATACCCCGTACCTTGGATTTGAACAGCAGATCATCCCTGGTCACCTCTCCTATGGAATCCAGGTGAGGACAGATGTCTCTCGTTTCCCCCATTTTCACCAATGCTCACCTTCAGTGAGTGTTTTCCTAGGAGAAGAAAGGATAGTTCCTTTTACCAACAGGTCAGCTTTGCTCTCACAGATTGTAAGAAGACACATTTGTGTTTTGCATATTAGAGGTTACATATCCCCCTTTAAGTTTCAGAGATTGAAACAAATCTAAACCTGGAGCCATTCACATGAGCTGGCACAGTCTGACCCCATTGCTGAGTGGCTGCGTTGTGGTACCATAGGGGAGTGAACAAGGCAATGGGGAGGAGAGGGAAATGCACAAATAAAGCTAATAATCCATGTCAGGGAATGTGCCTCCAGAAATGCAGGAAGGGGCTCAGCACACAGGCACAGCTTCAGCTGTAAAGGTACAAACTTAATTAGCTCTTTTCCATGAAACTCAGATGAAAAATGAAAGGGCACTGCAGCCCAAGACACCAGTATTTATCCTGTGGTGTCTTCGAGCTTCCTGCACCCAAACTGTGCTGACCTGAATCTAACACTTTGCTGTTACACCACTTTGTCAAACACTAAAAATATGATTAGTTCTAAATGAAGCTTGGCAAGAGGGAAATGAACTTAAATGAACTGAAACACCAATAACCAGGCTTCAGTCTCTGAGGAATTTTACCACTTGATAGGTAGATTTTTACCAGTATGAGCCACACAACTCTGAGATTGTACAAAACATAACGCACTGTTCCACCCAGCTCATATGTTCAAGTACCACAAGAACAGAGGATTTCATAGCTGTGTGCTTATGAGCACAATAAACATTTTCATGGTGGTCCATGGGTATGTAAAAGACTTTAAACACATCTCAGTAACACACAGCTATAAAAAAAATGAAAGGACTTTGTGTTTCTTAAGCATAACTTCATTAACCTCACTCACGGCTGTTAAAAAAATAAAAAAAGAAGACAAGTATATTAATAGCACAGACCAGGATCCAAGATATTACTGTCGGCTGGAAATGAAGCAGACATGAAAAGCCCACATCACTGCAAAAAAGAAGCGGAAAAATCTGATGAACTTGATGTTAATGACTCCAAGGCTGCTACACTAGGGTTTTTTCCACATTTTGAGGACATTTGAAAGAATTCCCAGTGTTATCTGGTCTGAATCACTGACAGTGGGGAGAAAAGGGGAAAAAAAAAAAAAAAAAGAGATCTACATAGAAGTCATATCAGCAACACTTATCTTGGGGGTGGAAAAGCTTGCCTAGCACCTTGCCTTGGCAGAAGACAAACCTCAAGGATAATTTTACAATGTTTTCCCAGCACTCTTTAGAACTGAATGAACTGACAGGAGGAGCAAAGCAAAACTGGAGGGGAAAGAAATCATGTGTGCATGGGAGAAAACACCACAGTGGTGCTGACCTGGATCTCAGTAACCTGCAAAGAGATGCTTGACAAACAATGGAGCAATTTCATGCAGCCTCATAGAGAAGGAAAACAGCACCATGTAACACGTGCTGATTTAAAAGACAAGTGACAAGAGCACAGTAGCTTTGACTAACACATAAAACTGGGACATTTCAGGCTCTTAGTCCCTTCATCAAAACTGACCCCATTTTCCCAAATGCATCAGCTGGTCCAATTTAAAAAAAAAAAAAAAAAAAAAAGTACCAATGCCACATTTGCTGTTTCACCCTCCTTTATTTATTCTCTCTTTCCCAGATGTTTCCCATACTGTTTTACTGTTCCCAAAAATACTGTTTTAAAATTAATTCCAAACCCCTTGTCTTCACTAGCTAAGCAAACTAGGAACCAGTTCTGGAGCACACGTGTTAATTCAGTCTTGTGGATGGGGATGGTTTCAGTGCACTCAGTGGGACAACCCCCCTGGTCAAAATTAAACCCATGCCTTTAGTCTTTCCAGCCCAGGGTGCTGGTCTTTCCACACAGGGTTTCCCTTTTTTACCAAAACAAGGAAAACCTCATTTTTGCCTCTCAGCCCTGACAGCACACGTCAGAAACAGGTTCGAGTTGTGACTGTTCAGAAAGAAATATTCAACCTCTGCCTTCCCACGACTCTGCCCTAAGAGCTTTAGCTGGCACACACAGCTCTAATGCTGCTCAGGAAACCAGGAATTTCATGAAAGCACTGCCAGAGAGCTGAACTGTGCTTGTCAAAACATACTGCGTATGATGGGAAGAGAAGTTGCCCTAAAACAAGTCCTTCAGTGTGTCTTTCTCAAACACCACTGTGGAAGAACAGCACACGATCATGTCAGAACAATTTCACCGCAACTGCAACCTACTTTCAGTAGATTAAATTGCTGCCAAACCCGGCGTCTCTGCCTTCTACAGGAACTGGGTTTGGGGGTTTTTAGCTCAAAAAACCCGTGTGGTTTTGCACCAAAGCTAGAGCCAGCCAAAAGGAGTTTCAGCTCCATGCAGACCGACAGGCTGCAGAGTGACGGCACAAATAAAGCAAATCTTTGTGCTGCTCACCCACAAAACAACTACCAGGTCCCGTCTTGCATAACCGACCAAGAAAACAGAGTATCTGCAGTCGTTCCCTACAACATTTTATGCTTGAGATACTAAAGAAATATTTACTGGACTGCTCTACTGACAAAGCAGAATGAGAAAGCAGATGCTTGTGACTCGCTGCTGGTTGTTCACACGGCATCAGACACAGGAAAGCCAGGAGGTTTATATGGAGCAGGCAAAGGAGAGCAGGTTTGAACGCTGATTTATCACAGCAGGTCACAACACAACGGCCCACCTGGAGATTAAGCTTTCAGGCAAAAAACACCTCTATTCCCCGCTACGCCGTTCCTCGCGCGCGGCGGACCCCCAAAGCACAAACCCTCTCCTGGCATACGCCACAGAGGCTGAACAGAAACCTCCAAACCTCGCCCCGGGGAAGGCAGCGGCGCTGCCCCTGCGGGCCCCGGGGCCGCTCCCGAGGGTCCCCCGCGGCCAGGCGGTCGGGGCCTGGCCCTTCGCGGAGCGGCGCTGGGGGAGCCGCGTCCCCCCTGCAAGGGCCGGGCTGTTAACGTGCGTGTGGGCTCGGCGCTCCCCACGGCGCCTTCTCTCCCCTGACACGCACCGGTTCTGAACGGAGCGACCCCCGTGACTCGCAGGGAGGGCACCGGAGGCTCCAGGGCCGCTGCTGCCCGCACAAGGTGCTGGCAACGGGGCGGGGCCGCGCGGCTTCGGCGCGCCGCTGTGGCGTCATCGCGGCGCGACGAGGCGGCGGTGGCGGCGCCAGGGGCAGTGGAGGCCGCAGCGATGCCGGCCCAGAAGTCCTTCCGCCGGCGGAGGGAGGACGAGGAGGAGGAGGAGGAGGAGGACCAGCAGCTCGCCGAGGAGGTCAGGTGGGTCGGGAGCCGGCGGGGAGCCCGACCGGGCGCAGCGGTCTTGCAGCGGTCAGCGGTGGGGACGGGCCCCAGACCCGGGGTCTGCCTTAGTGCAGCGGTGCTGCGTCCGGGCGCGTCGCGACACGGTGTCGTGTCGTCATATCGTTGTGTGGTCGCGTTGGGCTGTGCTGTTAGGCGTCACGTCACGTCATATCGTGTTGCACCGCTGTGTGGTCGTTGCGTCACAGCATTACGTCACACCGTTACATGGTCGTGGCGTTGCGTCACATCAGCGCCGGCTCCTCCAGGGTGGCAGCTCCGTTCCCAGGGATATCTGTCCATCTCCTCCCACTCTCCGGTTGTTCTGGCAGGGGGCGCCCCAGGAGCTGTGCTTGGACACACCGAGAGCCACCCTGACCCCACGGACGCTCTGTCCCTGCCTGGCACCTGCTCCTTTGCTGGCCTTGCACCCCGACTCTGACATTCACTGGTCATCCTCTTGGAAATGGGCACTCACAAGGGGTCCCTTCTGTTCTCAGGTTCTTTCATCCCAAACAAGATCTTGGCATTTCTGATATCTGGGAAATATTTGCTGATGCACAGTTTGTGGTGGGTATTAAAAGACATGTGATTAGGGCAAGTCTGAGTATCTGCAGAAGTTAAGGATGCCCATCAGTTTAGAGAGAGGCATTTGGGATTTCAATCTACCATCACCTTTCTTCAGTGTCACTCAGGCACTGTTGTGTCTCAGGTTGTTCTTCCCAAACTGGCTTCTTCTTAAAGCCTTTCAACATTTGTGTGCTTCCTTCCCAGCTGAGGGAAGGCATCTGGAAGGGTCAAATCCAGCAGGTGCTTCAGTTGGAGTTTTTTTTGTTATTGCTTAAATGAATAGAAAATACCTATTTAACCTGTTACCTGAAAAGTGGATGCTGATATGCAGAGGTTTAGGGGAAAATCTGATGAGAAAATTTCGTGTTAACTGCAGAAAATAAAATTAATTAGTTAAAACCAAATCATCAAGTACTAAGTCAGATGTGGTTTTTTAATTCAGGTTGAAACTTGAGGAAGCCAAAGAAGTTCAGAGCCTCAGAAAGCGACCCAATGGGGTGAGGTAAGGAATGTGGCACTGGGGATGGGAAGTTGTGTTTTGTCCAAGGGTATGATGTAACAAGGAATTTCTTGTCATTTGCCTCTTTCGAGTACAAACCAGTATGTGTCAGATACTGCCAAAACCATGTTCTTGACAGAGGAGTTCCTATGTTAACGCCTGAGGATGGAAAAGAGGGGGAGGCTTAAAAAAGGATAAGGCAATGCAGTATTGTTGGTTTCCTTCCACTGAATTCCATTTTCTTTCTTTACCTGCCTGACCAGCGCTGTAGCTCTGCTTGTGGGAGAGAAGTTGCAAGAAGAAGCAACACTTGTGGTAAGTGCTGGACACTTCCATAACCTTGGGGCTAAGATGTGATGGTGGGAAAACATGGGTGCAATTCAGCCAGTGACTCTGTGAGTCTGAGGTAGGACTGATGTCACAGCTCAATTCCTATCTTTTCTGTGCTTTTATCCAGATTTTGAAGACTAGCATTAAACTAAGGGAAGCTTCAGGGTTTCTCGTTGTTCCTTGTTTTATAGGATGACCCATTTAAGATAAAATCTGGGGGAATGGTGGACATGAAGAAGCTGAAGGAGAGAGGCAAGGACAGGTGGGTGAATGTGAGCTCTGACAATCTGTCTGGACTAGTATTAAATGACAGCTGGTAATGAACTAACCAGATGTTGTGTCCCTTTGGAGAGTTTAATATAATGCGCTTCAGCCAGCTACTTTTACCCTAACCTGTTAAATTAGTTTAAAAAAACCCACCATACATACTTGCCCAAGAAAACAAACAAAAAACCCCACTAAAACCTGTAAACATTGTGGTTTCCACTTAGGATTAATGAAGAGGAAGATCTGAACTTGGGAACTTCCTTTTCAGCAGAAACCAACAGGCGGGATGAAGATGCTGACATGTGAGTTGTGCTGTGCTGTGTCTCTGATGTTGAATCATGAGAATTGGGTGGCCCATCACCATTTATTTTTTTCTGTCTTGAATTCTGAGTAGTCCCAGAATTATCTTCCCAGTTCTCACTGAAACTTTCCCTCACCCTTTCACTTCCTGCACGCCAGACTTGAGAAGGCTTCTTAATGGACAAAGCTTGGCATTAAATCCCAGTGGGAGCCTTCCTTGCCGGCAGTGAAAAAGCGTGGAGGATCTCATTGTTTCTTGGGCAATTGATTCTTGCTGTTGATGTTAGCTGAGTTCTTTTGGAGAAATCACTCTTTCCTCTGTCCCAGCTTTCAGGACAGGGATGCAGCTGTGCTCAGCAGGGCTGGGACAGAGCACAGGAACAGAATTAAATGCCATCTGTCCCTCATGTGTTGCTGTTTAGGATGAAGTACATTGAGACTGAGCTGAAGAAGAGAAAGGGAATTGTGGAGAATGAGGAGCAGAAAGTGAAGCTTAAGAATGCTGAGGACTCTCTGTACGAGTTGCCAGAGAACATCCGTGTCTCCTCTGCCAAGAAGACTGAGGAGATGCTGTCCAACCAGATGCTGAGTGGCATTCCCGAAGTGGACCTGGGAATTGAGTATGTGGTTCACAGATCTGTGGGTTATGGCCAGAACTTCCAGGATGAGCAACTGTTGGTTGGCAGGGCAGTGCTATGGCTGGATTACACAGCCCCAGTTTGGCTCTGGGGTGGGACTGAGCCTTGTTCTGGATTAGTGTGGTAACCAGCATAGCATGTCCTACACAGTGACAGGGCTCCCTGCAGCTCCATTGTGTGACCTGGGGGAAAAGTCTCTTAATTTTTGTGACTTGACTCTGGCAGCTTTCTGGAGAACCCATGTGTACCCTGCACTGAAAGGATGCACAAAGATGGGAGCTTCCCTTTTGCTTTTGAAATGAAACACCTGTTTCTATAGCAATGCCTCCTCTCTCAAAAAACACATCAAATACCATGGCAGTGCTGTTACTACCCCCAGACCCGTCCACTTAGCACTTCTATGCCTGCTACTCTGAGTATTTTTTTCTTTCTTTCTCTTCTAGCGCAAAAATCAAAAACATCATCTCAACTGAAGAGGCCAAGGCCAAGCTGCTAGCAGAGCAGCAGAACAAAAAGAAAGACAGCGAAACTTCCTTTGTTCCCACCAACATGGCTGTTAATTATGTCCAGCACAACAGATGTAAGTCTTGTGCAGTTCTCCTGACCCAGCTGGGACAGAGTCTGATGCAGGAGAAATTAGCCTATATATTGGCACAAGCAGCTGTTACATTGGTTTTCCTGGGATGCTCGTACAGACCACATCTGGCATGGTCTTTTTCTTCTTCCTCTCAGCAAGGAGAGGGACTCATACTGCTCATTCTCATGGCTGGACCTTCTGAACTCCCAGCTGACACTGCCTCCTAAATTTCAAGGTGTTTTCTTTAAGTTGTGCCTTGAGCTGGTGCTGGAAACGCCTGCCCTGTCTGCAATGATAAACGGTGGTTTATAGTGGAGAGGGTCCATTTTTTAGGTTGCTGGAGCAGACAGGTGGCCAAGCAAACACAGACCTTACTTGACAGGAGACAGGAATTAATTTCCGGGAGAGCCTCTCATACCAGAGCCATCTGGAGGAAAGGCAGCCTTCTGCTGTGTCCTCCCATGCTTTCAGGGGTGATTAGGGGTCAGGTTGGTGTGTTCTGAAGGAAGTGAAGAGTGTTTGGGCCACTTCTGATGAAGTAGTGCTACTGAAATTTGCTGTACCCATCTTGCCTATATTGATTTATCCATAGAAACCAGTTCTAAGAATGGTTGTTCAAAGCTGCTGTTGTTTCTGCTAAAGATCACTTGTAACAAATGCCATATGAATTTGTCCATCTGGATGAGCGTGCTGCAGATAATATTCCCTACCTGATGTTTTCCCTCTTCCAGTTTATCATGAAGAGCTGAATGCACCAGTGCGAAGGAACAAAGAGGAGCCAAAGCCCCGTCCCCTGAGAGTGGGGGATACGGAGAGACCAGAACCTGAGCGTAAGTTCTGAACTGGAAAGCTTGTAAGGAGATACACTGAAACTCCTCAGGGGTCTTGCACTGAGAAATGATCTGGCTCTTTTTACCTCCTTGGGATGTCCTGAGCTAGTAGGGAAATGGAGCAATCCAAGTCCAAGAGAGCTGGTTGTTGCCATTGATGTACCACTGCTGGGTCACACCTGAAGCCCCTCTGGATGGAGGATGCCTTTAGAGATGCTCAGAGGTGGAGAGGTGAAGGTCACAGCTTAAGTGTGTTGCCACAGCTGTCTGATGAAGGTTTGGTGGAAGCTGGAATGGCAAAGGGTGCAAGGCTGGGGAGCAGTGACAGCTGAAGCAATAACCTCACATAGCAAGGGGCTGTATAAGGGAAGTGCTGGGGTTAAGAAAATGTCTCCTGTGGAAGGACAGAGAAAATAATATTTCCTTCACTCTCTTTTGAAGGGTCTCCTCCAAATCGCAAACGTCCCCTCAATGAAAAAGCCACAGATGATTATCACTATGAGAAGTTCAAGAAGATGAATAGGCGATACTGATGAACGTGGACTGAAGCCCTTGGAGCTGTTTGGATTTTCCACTAATAAAGGATTTTGTGTCAGTGACCTGCGATGGATGTTGGGAAGAGTCACTACCTTCACGTGCTGATGTTACCTACAAAACTTTTCCTGTGTGATCTTGTAGTAAGTCAGTTTGCAGGTGATTGTGAACTCTTTGGTCAGTGAAACCTTGTATATACTATGTTCTTATAAATGAAGTTTTATAATGGAAAATAGCTTTCATGGTTGGCATTCTTTAGTGAGAAAACAATCTTGCTTATATAGATTTTTTCACTCTCTTAAAAACTAATTAAAAAAAGAGATCCATTAAAAGCATCAATGCTGTTTGATTTGTAAATGTAAAGCTCTTGGGAGATTTATATTTAAAATGTATAGCTGGTGCAGAGGCCAGAGGTGCCACAGCCAGCCTGCACCATGGAGGTACAATGTGGGTACTTGTAGTGAAGATTTGTAACTTTAAAAATAGTAAAAGTGTTTTTAAGTTATTAAAAATTATATTTTTCCTTCTGGGATCATTGTGGACGGTCTGTGGGTGCTGGTGGTGCCAAGGGCCAGGCTGTCCTGTCAGCTCAGGGGTGGCAACTCCAGGGCAAGGAGGGACAAGCTCAGATCTTACCTTTTTTTCAGAAAAGGGGCAAAGTCTCTGCCAGACCATGGACAAGTTTGTCCCTGAGCTCAGCCATGGGCGACTTTGGCCCTCAGCCTTGCCCCGTGCAGGTCAGGGACCCCTGAACAGTGAAACTTAAGCTGAGACAGAGGAGATTAGATTAGATATTAGGAAAAAAACTTTTACCGTTAGGGTGGCGAGGCATCGGAATAGGTTGCTCAGGGAGGTGGTGGAGTCCCCATCCCTAGAGGTGTTTAAGGCGTCTGGATCTGGTGCTGGGTGATGTGATTTAGGGGTTACAGTGTGTTGACTGTAACTGGACCTGATGATCTTAAAAGCTTCTTCCAACCTCGATAAGTCTACGGTTCCATGGCTCCGTGACTGTAAAACCTGGAGACACGGCCATTAACAATTAGTAACTCCACCGCGCGAGGCCGCCGCGCCGCCCCTCAGAGGGGCGGGACCGCCCCAACATGGCGGCCGCCCCTCAGNGGCCGGGCAGGGCAGAACCGGGGGCCGGGCAGGGCAGAACTGGGGGCCGGGCAGGGGCGAACCCTGGGCCGGGCAGGGCAGAACCGGGGGCCGGGCAGGGCAGAACTGGGGGCCGGGCAGGGGCGAACCCTGGGCCGGGCAGGGCAGAACCGGGGGCCGGGCAGGGCAGAACTGGGGGCCGGGCAGGGGCGAACCCTGGGCCGGGCAGGGCAGAACCGGGGGCCGGGCAGGGCAGAACTGGGGGCCGGGCAGGGGCGAACCCTGGGCCGGGCAGGGCAGAACCGGGGGCCGGGCAGGGCAGAACTGGGGGCCGGGCAGGGGCGAACCCTGGGCCGGGCAGGGCAGAACCGGGGGCCGGGCAGGGCAGAACTGGGGGCCGGGCAGGGGCGAACCCTGGGCCGGGCAGGGCAGAACCGGGGGCCGGGCAGGGCAGAACTGGGGGCCGGGCAGGGGCGAACCCTGGGCCGGGCAGGGCAGAACCGGGGGCCGGGCAGGGCAGAACTGGGGGCCGGGCAGGGGCGAACCCTGGGCCGGGCAGGGCAGAACCGGGGGCCGGGCAGGGCAGAACTGGGGGCCGGGCAGGGGCGAACCCTGGGCCGGGCAGGGCAGAACCGGGGGCCGGGCAGGGCAGAACTGGGGGCCGGGCAGGGGCGAACCCTGGGCCGGGCAGGGCAGAACCGGGGGCCGGGCAGGGCAGAACTGGGGGCCGGGCAGGGGCGAACCCTGGGCCGGGCAGGGCAGAACCGGGGGCCGGGCAGGGCAGAACTGGGGGCCGGGCAGGGGCGAACCCTGGGCCGGGCAGGGCCGAACCGGTGACCGGGCAGAGCCTCCCCAGGGGCCGCCTCTCTTTGCCCCCTTGCCCGGCTCTCCGGGGGCCGCCGTTCCAGCCCGGCCGGCCCTTTGCCCCCTGGCCCAGGCGGTGCCCGCCGCTGACCGTGTGTGGTGTCTCCGTCCAGCTCTGCAGCAGACCTTGGACAGGAGGCTGTTCGGGCAGCACCTGGTGAGCAGGGTGGTGGTCAAAGCCGTGAGGGGCTTCCTGAACAACACCAACGCCAAAAAGCCTCTGGCGCTCTCCTTGCACGGGTGGACGGGCACGGGCAAGAACTTTGTCAGTAAGATCGTCGCTGAGAGCATTTATAAAAAGGGTCTGCAGAGTAAATACGTCCATCAGTTCGTGGCAACTTTGCACTTTCCGCATGCTCACAGCATCAACCTCTACAAGGTAAGAGTGTGCTCTGCTGCACCGGGTTATAAATGTCATGGCATGATCAGGACTAACAACCTAGATGTCATTTTATGCAGTAACGTGTATCCCCTTCCACTTTTGGAGTCTTCTCTACAGGCCTGTGTAAATCCTAACATCCATCAGGACTAGTTTTCCCATGAATGTTAAGTTTTTCCACGTGTATTTTGAGCCTCTCTCTAGGGAAGAGGTTTATGGTCTAATTTTCATTCTCTGCTTTGCTTGGAAATGTGACTGAGTTGAGAATAAACATGATTCATGGTTAGGTGGTATGTTGGTGGGCACTGCAAAAAGCCCTAAATAGTTCATGAGTCTGGGGAGCAACCCAGTGACCTCCAGGTGTGTCAGGCACCATGGCAAGCAGAAGCTTGATCTCTCAGGCATCGGTGTGCTTTGCTGTCAGTTCTCCTGCACACTGAGCAGGTTATTTAGTGGGGTTTTTTTGATCCATTTCCCAGCTGTAAAGCAAAATCACAAAACAATCTGTTGTCAGAAAGGTGCAGGTACAGGTATTTGTAACTGTCAGTTTGAAAAGTGTCAGTGCAGTTCTGTGGGCAGGGGGATGTCATGGAACAGTAGCTCAAGTGCATATTTTTATGGGTTTTTTTTTGTTTTAACTTTGTTAACAGCAGAGTTTGAATGAGTACTGCTGTCTTACAGTACTGCATATTTATACTGTTTGTTAAAAATGGGAACACCATGGTCTACAAACCTGATTTCTAAATGCAGGAAATAGATATTTCCTCTTTCACAGCTACTTTTCTCCTTCTTGTAGCTGAGCTCTTTCAAAGTAAAAAGAATGCTTTTGAGTTGAATACAATTGGGAAACTTGCTGCCCAAAGCATTAGGAAGAACTATTACCACTCATCCCCAATACACCTGCAGCTCTGTGACTAAATAAACAGTGAATATAAAAAAAGTGATGAATCATTGAAAATTGTCAGAACAGTTATTTCTCATCTGTCAGCAGAGGAACCCTTCTTTTAACCCCAATTAATTCATTATGGGTCTTGAATGTAACACTTGAGAGAAACATGTAATGCTTAAGTAAGAAAATCTTTCTTGGTGGGGCCCATCCTTTGTCCTGCTATGCACTTTAGTTTTTGCTTTTTATAGGAGTATCCTTCACACAAAGATTTCCTGCTTGTCCCATCCTGTATCTTGGTGTCTGAAAATTTTTCAGAACCAGCATGAGATTTTGTTAAAGTTTCATTTACAACTTCTAAGTTTTGTTCAATAAGCCAGAGATATTAAAATAACAGTTGAAATAACTCAGGACAAAGTTCAGTAAGCATAAGTGCTATTTTCTGTCTTTTCAACACAAATCCTTTCAGCATCTTTCATTTCTGTGGCACTCAGGACCAGTTGCAGTCGTGGATTCGGGGAAATGTGAGCATTTGTCCCAGATCACTCTTCATCTTTGATGAAATGGATAAAATGCATGCGGGACTCATTGACTCAATTAAGCCCTTCCTGGACTACTATGAGCTGCTGGATGGGGTGTCTTATCGACAGGCCATCTTCATCTTCCTCAGGTAGGAAGTGCCTTCTCAGGGTTGCAGTTCTGTGCACTCAGTGCTTTTTAAAACTAACCCCAGCTACAATCTTTGTTTTCTCTTTACTTAGCAACGCAGGAGCTGAGAAGATAACAGAGGTGGCACTAGATTTCTGGAGAAACGGGAGGACAAGGGAAGAAATACAGCTCACAGATATCCAAAATGCACTGTCTGTGTCTGTCTTCAATAACAAAAACAGTGAGTAAAACTGGGATTGCTTTTGAGCAGTTAAAAGTTACACAAAAGGGGTGGACAGTACCTAGTTGCATTCTTACAGCTATGGTTTCTACTCAAGGTGGCCTCCGGTTTTTGGCTTCTGAGGAGCCACAATGCAGTTTTGGGCCTGCAGTGAGATGAAGTGATGGTTAAGGAGTACCGTGGCTACCAGTCTCTTTGTTATCTATTGGATTGCATAGGTTGGGGGAATTGCTTCCTAGGTTTCCTTGCACAGGACTTCTGGTGAAAAGGGGTTTTAATATAATTACACTCTAAAATTAGCATTGGAAACAAACTTACTGCACTTCAAAAGAAAATTGGTGTGGGAGAGCTGATAAGAGAAAATCTGTTTCTTGGTGAGAGAGGGGAAGGTGTGAAACCAGCACCTGGAAAGCAAAGCTCCAACACAGTCAAAATTCATTCATTCAGCCTCCAAGGTCCACTTTTATGTGTCTGCCCAAAACTTTATGCATGAAGTACCATGAGAAGGGGTTTGTATTGACTTGTGCATTACAGTGCCCTAAAAACCCAGATGAATTCTTACAGGTGTGCAGCAGAGGGCTGTGATATGCCTCTTGCTCACTTGTAGTGTTTAATTAGAGGAGTAGTAACAAACCTCTTCTCTTTCCCTTTGCAGGTGGATTTTGGCACAGCACCTTAATTGATAAAAATCTTATTGACTACTTTATCCCTTTCCTGCCTCTGGAATACAAACATGTGAAAATGTGTGTCAGGGTTGAGATTGAATCGCGTGGCTATGCTGTGGATGAAGACATTGTAACCAGAATAGCCGACGAGATGACCTACTTTCCCAGAGAGGAGAAAATTTATTCAGACAAAGGATGTAAAACTGTGGATGCAAAGCTGGATTATTACTATGACTTCTAATGCTTCATTGCTACAACCTGCAAAGAGGCAAATTTAATTTAATCACAAAGTGGGGAACCCGAGACATTTCATTTTTAAGTACTTTTTAAATGAAGGAACACTGTTTTTTAACTGGTGTGTAAGCAGCAGTGCCTCTGCGGTTTTATTCTGTCACCAGGCACGGCTCCTGAGTTCTTCAGCCTGGTGCTGTGAAGGTAAGAAGGAACTGCATTAAGAATTCCTGAGCCCATGTCTGATGAGGCTGACGACTCCCTGGATCATGTGTCGATCACTGGAACCGTTTGGCAGATTATTGACAGGTACAGAAAGGCTGAAACTGTGACCTAATTTTAATTGGATTTTGCTCTGATGTGGATGATCTCTAGACAATATTGAGAATTTTAATCAAAGTTCCTATGTCTGTGAAAGCCTTTATTGGTCCTGTGTGGGAATATGCATTAAAAATAGAGTATGTGTCTTTTCTCTTTCAACAGCTTGGGTCCAGTACAGGTAAGGGAGGGATTCTGGAAGTTAAAAATCTAGGCTCTTCCAACCACCATCATCTAGTGCCATTGTCTTTCTAAAAACAGTGGTATAATTTGGTCTCCTGTGTGTCAAGCCATATGAAACTCTTTGTTGTGAATAGTGTTCAGAGAGTAGACTTAATATTACAAGGAAGTGAGTTAAAAATCCTTGACTGCCACATCAGTGTAATTACTTGCTATTTTTGGTTAGTTTTAATGTATAAAGTTGCCCACAGTATGCTCTCCCAGGAGTGGTCTCAGGAGGGAGAACAGTGTGCCCCTCCTGGACTGGTAAGTCAGCTCCATGGAAAGGGTGTAATATAGTGGGAAACATGTACAGAGTAAATTTTATGCCATGGAAATGGAAAAGAGGTTTCTCTTCACCTACAGGACAAATTCAGAGGCAAGCTTGCAGGGTTTTCCCTTTTTTATCTTCTCACAATCCTGTGTGCCTTTGAGGCAGGGATGGAGACAGATCTAAAGGCATTTGGAAAAAACCAAATGTGTCAACCGGTTACTGTGAAGGGTGTCGGACTTGTGTCTGAATGTGAGCACTGCAGAGGCTTTTTTCACTCCAGTTGCTGTTCAAAATAAACTTTTCTCATCAGAAATTTATTTCTCAGCTACCTTCTGGTGTTCTTTGCATTCAGCAATTTGATGTTGATTTTGCACAAACTTACTCCATGATGAGGAACAGCTCACTACATTCCTGGCTGTTCAACCCGTGCTTGAGCAGAGGTATTTCCCTTTTTGAGTTCAAAGGGCACAGATAGGAGATGTGACTCTGCTACCTGGCAAAAGAGAAACAAATGAAGCTTGAATGGAAACTACACTTCTGGACCATTGGTACTAATTACACTCACATGGTTTTTGTAGAGGCAAATTTCCTAGATGTGTGTGCTCAATAGTATCATAGGGATGAACTTGGGAGACTGGTTCAAACCCTGCTGATTTCTTCCTGCTGTGGTACCACTGCCTGAAAACCTGCAGGCTCCAACTGAAGCCACCCAGGTTTTCAGTGGCAGCATCTTGAAGTTATTCTCTGCAAGGTTAAAAAAAGGGCCAGTAAGCCTCCAGCTATTCAGTTCTGCTCTGAAGGGGTATGATGTTTAAATTACCAGTCCTAGTATTTGTCAGCAAATGAGTGCTTTGAACTCAAGCATTTTTCTGTTTCTTTGACTTCCTGATTATAACAAATAATGGAAAAAAGCAGATTTAATAATGATATGCTACTGTCTAGTACTTTCTTTCTCCTCAAGAGAAGCAGTACAACCGAGCAGTATTGTGACTCTTCCAGCATTAAATACTCTGCTTTGTGTGCCATTGCAGCGTCAGTATGAGCCTTTGACATAGATTTTGTTGTATCACAGCCCTAAATGGCTTAGGGTAGATGGAAGCTTCCTCTGGAGGGTGTAGAAATTATGTTCAAAGATTGGAGACTGGCTCTGTTTGGTCTCTCTTCTGTTATGCAGCCCTGGCCAGGAGCATCTCCCATTTGGGGAAAATAGGTGTGCCTGAAATCACTCCCAGATTTGATCCTTCTGATCCTGTCATTATTCCTCCCCTGTGGACTGTATGGTTTCAGAGCTAAGACCCAGTCACAGCAAGAGTGAGGACAACTTTGGCTGTTATTCTTTTTAATAGGCCATTTGAAACTGGATCAGGCAACTTAAAGAAAAACTTCAAACAGGGGTGTCTATGACAAGGGGGAAAGGTCTGATGCTCAGAGTCTGTTGGCCAGGTGAGATGAACTCACCAGTCACTAACACAGAATTCTGTTCTTATCCGAGTCCAGGACAAACAGCTGCTGTTTTAATTCAACCTTCTGCAGGGAACCTTCTGAGATCTCTTGCTGTGGTCATGAAATTAGAGGCCATGGTTAAATACAGTAGGTTCTGCTCTCCTGCCAGCGAGGCAGCCTGGCCCTGGAGCCTGGTGTGTGGGGACAAACAGCGGAGCTGTCACGTGTGCAGCACAGGGCAAAGTCCTGGTGAACAGCACAGCTTATGCTTCCCATGCAGGCTCGGGAGCATTTCCTTGTGCATCCTTGGAGCACAACATGTGCACAACAGCGTGAACCGCTGACTCTTCAGTGAGGTGACAGTGTCGGTCTCACTTGAAGTAAGGTGTTACTTACACACGGGCTTCTCAGTGCTAGAGAGGCTGTAGTCCCATCATGTCTTTGCCAGCTCAAGGAGAGGGGAAGAGGCCACACTGAATGACCCAGCCAGAGATGAGGAATAGTTAAACAAGCTACCTGGGATGTGTTTGTCCTGCAGTGCCTGGCAGTGTGGTAGGAGAGATCTGTTAATAACCATGAAGCAGAGCAGGCAGAAACTTTTAGGCTTTTTCATAGGTGTTTGTTTTACTGAGCTGTGTTTAACAGCTGAATTCCCTTGTGTGTTGTTAGATGAGTCAACATGTTTGAATATCAACAGGCTATTAAATCTGCTTATCCATTGTCATAAACATCTTTTTAAGAATAAAGAAAGCCTAACAGATATGTGCAGTGCAAACTGCCTAAATCAGTACTTTCCTATAGCTGAAAATGATTAAACCAAGAGAAAAAAGTAACTTAAGATTTATTCCAACTGCAGTACAGTAGTTACAGTGTTTTGAAATGGCACAAGTACTTTGTTTGTGGAGTAAGTGAAAGTGGATGCAGTATATACAACTATGACTAAGTCAGTTAATGGGCAAAACATCACACTGGAAAGTGACAGTCCAATGTCCCAAGGTTAATGGCTTGCTAGAGTTTGGCTCTGGAGATTGCATCAGTGTGAACAGTTTGCCAGCATTCCACAAACTCCACATGGGGTTGTAAAAGGCAATTGACACTTTTAATTTAGAGCTTAACATAATTGTAATGAGACTTGTAATTCCTAAACTTCCTAAAGGAAGTTTAAGTACATGTGCGGGAGTAGATGCTGCAGCACAAAAATAGGCCAATCTCTCGTACCAATTTAAAAACCACAGTACAATCAACCAAGTGAAAGGCACTTCTGTCTTTAACTACACTGTTTGATCCACAAGTGATGGATGATGAAAGAGTTAAAGCTTGCAACAGAGTTTTAAACCCCAGCCTCCCCCGTGGGTGAAGGTTAAATCGATCTTTCCCAGCTTCTTAACTCATCACTCACCCTTTCACACAGGCATTCTTTAATGCCAAAAGCTACCATAAAACATACTTAACTAGTGAGGTAGGGGATTGTTGCTGATGCTCACACTTCAGCATAAAAATACACTATGAAAAGTAACTTCTTCCGTCAGTGTCTTCCAAGCAAGGTGAGAGTGGCATTATCCACACCTTAACCATTGAGTGCAGCAGGGATTGACTACTAAATATGTTACAGACTTCAAGCTCAGAAGCCCACAAACAGATTAACAAGATGTAACAGTTAAATCTTCATGAGAGATTTTCCTAATTAAGAAAAGAAGACTTGTTGTAATAGATCCCATAGATGGATTCCTCTGCTTATGAAGACCTGGAGTCACAAATTCACTTAGACCGATTCAAGAATATAGTTTCTTTAACAATTCCTTTTTCCCCAGAGAAACACGGGCCAAGCAGTTACTCTCCCTCCTCACACCCTCTATTATTTAATAACACATTTGCTGGAGCTCATAATGACTTCCCATGTTTCTGTAGCAGGATATTGGGGATGATGTCACACCTCAGCCACTAACTATATTCATGCCCTTCTGTCCCTGAAATGCATGTCTGTAGAAGCCACAACAGCATCAATCTACTGGAAGGACAGGACAACTTCCACAATATCATCTTCTTACTAAAACACATCAAATTCACCCTTGTGGACATGATCATAGTCCTAGAACATATCACGTATCCCTCCACTTCACTGTGAACATGAACAGGATCACGTAAGGGAATATGACTGCCTGGAAGAATTCCTCTGTTCTCCTTTAGTGTCATTTTTTGTGGAAAGAGGAGCTAAATACTTAATAATCTTAGCACTTGGAAGAATAAAGCAGGAGAGGCTCTATCCAGCACAGTCTGTGTCTCTGTAGATTAAAAGAAAACTAAAGGGGCAAAATTTGGATTGTTCAGAGATGAACAGTGGTTCAAGGTCAGGTTGGAGGGGGCTTTGAGTGGTGAAAGGTGTCCTGGCCCGTGGCAGAGGATAGAACTAGATGATCTTTAAGGACTCTTTCAACCTAAAATATTCTGTGATTCTATGTTAAGTTAAAAAAAACCAAAACTTAAACCAATAACACACAAAAAGTTACAAAGCCCACAGGACTCAACGCTTAGTATTTTCACCATACTCCCTGCAACAGTAAAAAAGCCTAAGTGCAAATACCCAGATTTCCAAAAGCTCTGAAACTGCTTTGGAAACTTGAAGGGGAAATCAACCCCTTGCTCTCATATCACTCATCACAAGGTCTTCATGAATATCTAGCTTGGCCTGTACAGTCTTGCAGCCTTTATCAGAGTAGATTTTCTGCTCCTTGGGGAAGTACGTCATCTCATCAGCCACTGCCTGAACAATCTGCTCATCCACAACGTAGCCACGGGCTGCCATTTCAGCCCTGACACACATCTTCACATGCCTGTGCTCCAGGGGCAGGAAGGGCACAAAGTAGTCGATGAGGTTCCTGTCGATGATGCTGCTGTGCCACAGTCCACCTGGAAGAGTTGGGGCAAAAAAAAAAAATCATAATAAGGAGTTTCTCTAAACTTGATCCTGCACACAACAGGATCCACAGGCCAGGCTGAATTCTCAAAGCACTTTTGTCTCAGCCACTGAGGAATGAATTTCCTATTTTTCTGAGCAAAGTGACTTACTATTCTTGTTGTTGAAGACTCCTACAGACAGGATGGGCTCCAGGTCTTTCAGCTGAATATCTTCCCTGCGCTTTCCACTTGTCCAGAAGTCAAGAGCTGCTTTATTAATTAAGTCACCCCCTGCATTGCTGGTCATAAAAGAAAAATATACAGTGCTGAAATACAGACACAACTGAACCAGAATTTCTTTTGCAGCCAGTTACATGTATTGTTGATATCAAACAAATCACCAAAAGATAATCCTGTACTCCAACATTTAGGGAAAGTCTCTAGTTCTTTAAATAGCCATCAGTGTGTGGTGTGCTGTCCCCAGCCAGCAGCCAAGCACCAACATGGCCATTTGCTTACTCCCTCCTGCCTCAGCAGGATGGAAGGAGAACATAGGAAAACTAGAAGTAGGCTTCTGGGATGGAAAGAGGAGGAAAAACCCCAAGGAAGGCTAAAGAAAATCACTAAATCACTAACCACTCCCACAGTCAGACCAACACTCAGGCGACTCCTGAAGAAGCATCACCTTGAAAGCTGAAACACATTCCCCCCCTTTTCTCCACCCATTTTTATTGCTAAGCATGACATGACACTGTATTGAATAATCCCCTGGGCAGTTCGAGTCATCTGTCCAAGCTGTGTCCCCTCCCATCCTCCTGCCCACCCCAGCTTACTCTGGGAAAAGCCTTGAGGCTTTGAGAGCACCATCCAGAAACAGCCAAAACATTGGTGTGGTTATCAACACTGTTTTAGCCACAAATCCAAAACACAGCACCAAGCTAGCTGCTCTGCAGACACTCATGATCCCATGCCACCCATGCACAGTACACAGTGCACCCATCCCAGAGGACTTCCCCAAAATGTGAATTCTCATATGATCTACGCTCTGATCCAGGCTCATGAGATCCTGCACAGCATGAGACCTGCTCCTCTACAGCCACAGGCCATGCCTGAGCTCAGAGTGCTCCTCCCTGTCTTTGCACAGAGGGTCTTCACTCCAGAGTGGCTCCTTTGCTATTCTTTGAATGATGTCCCTTAAGAACATTATCATCATAAACAAACATTTATCTCAGTAGCTCAAAATGACAGAAATAGGTGCCACAGACCTGAGGAAGATGAAGATGGCTTTTCTGTAGGACACCCCATCCACCTCCTCATAATAGTCCAGGAATGGCTTGATGGCATCGATGACACCTGGATGCATTTTGTCCATCTCATCAAAAATGAAGACAGAGGAGGGGCAGGCACTGACATTGCCCCGAATCCAATTCTGCAACTGTTCCTGGAACAAAGGGTTGAAAACCACTGAAAAACGATGTACTGCAAGATTCTTGTACATGACAGGTTCTGGGCACACCCTGTCAAATGTCAGTATCCCACACTCACTGGCTGTCCTTTTTCCTGAAGAAAGGACCATGATCTCTAAGACTGATCCCTCTGATATGTGACACTGAATTTAAATGTTAAAAAGACTTTCTAGTTTCTTCTGCTTTGTGTATGGGTGAGACATGAAAACCAGGCTGAGATGGGAAGTATTAGAGAAATCCTTTTGTTTGTTTAAAAAAATCAGTTTCATCCTTCATAGAGAAACTACATCTTATCAGTACACGAGTTCTGGGTTCCTTCAAACATTTAAACATGAAGATCAGAATTCTTCAATGTTGAGGAATGAAGTCCCTTCGAAAACCTCTCCTGCAGGCTGCACTTTCTCACTGTACAGTGTGTGGTGAGTGCCCCAACAAGCAAACAAGCATTCCAACAAGATGGGGGGCAGAGAGGACATAGAATAGAAGGGAGAAAATTCAGGACAGTTGGATAGGTGATGGAAAGAGGAAAAAGCAAAGGGAATCACTCAGAGACCAATGCCCAGCCAGAGCTAGAGCAGCAACCACCCTGGAATCCAATGTCCCCCCACTTTTTCCTTCTTCTGTCCCAGTTTTATGGCTAAGCACGACAACATACAGTATGGAATGT
This sequence comes from Grallaria varia, assembly GCA_013396735.1. Taxonomy (NCBI): domain Eukaryota; kingdom Metazoa; phylum Chordata; class Aves; order Passeriformes; family Formicariidae; genus Grallaria; species Grallaria varia. The sequence continues at coordinate 227,045 of VWZG01000439.1, forward strand.
TCCTTTGGTCAAGTGGGATCAGCTGTCCCTGCTGTGTCCCCTCCCAGTCTCTTGCCCACCCCAGCCTGCTCCATGAGTGGGAAACACCAGCAAGCTTTGAGGCTGTGCAACCACTATCGTGTACAGCCAAAGCACTGCTGCAGTATCAACACTGTCCTAGCCATGAATGCAAAACAGAGCCTCGCAGGGGCTATGGAGAAGGTTCCTTCCATCCCAGCCGGGATACTCAGTTGGGATGTCGGGACTCTCCTAGCAGCGAGCACAGGAACCAGCAGATGGCATCAGTGAGAGGACAGCGCTAGGAAATTCTCTCACATTCGATTTCTCGGCTTTTTAGTCCTTTTTCCTTTTTGCGCAGGAACTTCCTCCTTCGCCTCTCCTAAGCGCCAGCTTTGGACCACCCAGCTGCACCCCCCCATCTGTCAGGGCTCTGGAGGGGGAGACGTGCAGGACAACCCCCTCTGCCAGGGCGGGTTTAGGGACCGGGTCACCGCGTGCCCCTCCTCACCTTGTAGAGCTTCACCTGGTCGTGGTGGGGGAAGTGTAGGGTGGCCAGGAAGAGATGGACGAACTTGCTGCGCAGCCCGGCGGGGTGGACGTGCTCGGCCAGGATCTGGCTGAGGAAGTTCTTGCCGGTGCCGGCCCAGCCGTGCAGCGACAGCATCAGCGGCTTCTTGGGGCTCGGGTTGTTGCTGAAGCCCAGCACCGCCTTCAGCACCACGTCCTTGGCCAGGTGCTGCCCGAAGAGCCTGTCGTCCAGCTGCGCCTTCAGCGCTGCGGGGAGAGGGACAGCTCAGCGCGGCCGGGCCCCGCACCGAGCCCCGGGAGCGGTGACCAGGGCAGGCCCCATGTGAGGGGTAGGGGGGGGAACCACCGGGGAGCCCCTCCCGGCCCCGCCGTACCGCTGGCGTTGAGGCGCCGCCCGTCGCGGGGGCAGCACTCCACGTAGCTGCAGTAGAAGCGGGGGTGCGACAGGTAGCCGGTGAGCGCGGAGGCCACACCGATGGCCAGGCCCAGGCTCAGCGGCTCCAGCGCCGCCAGCCCCGGCAGCGGCAGCAGCAGCGCCCACAGCGGCGTCGCCCACCGCACCATGGCCGCCCCGCGCGCGCCGCGCCACACCGCGCCTGCGCTGCATACGGCCCCGCCCACCACCCCGCCCACCGCACAGCACCGCCCACCGCACAGCACCGCCCATAGTACCGCCCACAGCACCGCCCATGGCACCGCCCACCGCATGGCACCGCCCACAGCACCGCCCACCGCACCGCCGCCATCTTGGAGACGGGCACGGCCGCCTTCAGTAAGACCCGGAATCTCCGATCCCAGAATTTCCAATCCCAGAATCCCCAAATCACTTCTAGTGGCAGGAACTAGCTCATCTTTAAGGACGCTTTCAATCCCAGAATCAGCCAGGCTGGAAGGGACCACAGCAGCTCATCTTGTAAAATGTGGAATAAGTAAAAATTTCCTTAAGAAATTGTTCTTTGGTGTTGGATCTGAGGACACTTTCAAGCCTAAGGCTGTCCAATAGAAGATGGAACGCTAATTAATAAGAGCAGGAGTCATCCCAGAGCACGTGGCACAGGATCGCATCCAGGCAATGCAGACCCCACACCGTCCCTGGACAGCCTGTCCCTGTGTGCGGTCACTGCACGGGGACGAAATCCTTCCTGGGCAGCGCTTTGTGCCCGTTGCCTCTCGCTGGCACCACAGGGCACAGTTTGGCTCCATCTCTTGGCACCCTGCTCAAGGCATTTTAGATGTTGAAGAGGTCCATCAATGGAATTCACTGCCCTGCCGGTGGCATCAGGGCTGGTTCTATACGGACAAAGGGGCACAGAATGATGGGGAGGATGATGGAGAGGCGGGCTCGGTGAATGTAGAGGTTTCTTCCAACCTCAATGATTCTGTGATTCTCTTTGTCCAGTCTGGGCGGGCTGGCCTGGCTGTGTCCCCTCCCAGATTCCTGCGCCCCTCCTGCCCTCCCATGGGAAAGCTGCAGAGCCCTTGCCTCGGTGTAAACGCCACTCACCAACAGCTAAAACCTCACTGTGTTATCAATATTATTCCCATACTAAAGCAAAAACACACCGTACTGGGAAGAAAATTAACTCCATCCCAGACAAAACCAGCACAGCCCCTTTCTGCCAAACATCAACCAAGACACCAGCAAGGGAAGGGCTCCAGTGCTGCTGTGACAAGGAGGGGACACTTGTGGGTAAGAAATACTGGGTTAGTACAGCCCCTGGAGACACTGGGCGGCAATTCTTGCACCAAAGGGAGCTCTCACCACGCTGGGATGGAACGACTTGGTTCAAGGTGCCCTTACCTGTGAAGTCCAGAGTGTCATTCCTATGGCAGCACTCCTGGAAGCGACACTTGAGCCAGGAATCGGAGGAGAGGAGATGCCAAGCCAGGGCAGCGCTGCACGCCACGACTGAAACGCTGAGAGGGTCAAAAGCCGGCGTCAGAGTGGGCACAAAAATAAGCATTAGAGCGGCGCTCAGAAGCTTCATGGTGGGAACTGAGCGCCACCGCGGCTCAGCAGGAAAAGAAACCAAAACTGAAACTGCAGAAAAACTTCCTGGAGCATGGAGCTGTTCAGGGGGACGGGAGCCAAGCCTCCCGCAAGCTGGATGTGTTAATGAGGTGACTGAGTTATCGCAGCGCTCCGGGAGAACGGAAAGTGTTGGGAACAAAGCACTGCGAGGGTTTCAACAGAACAATGCCAGCACTTGAGCGAAGCGGCGCTGGAATCTCGCCGCACCTTAAGCAAGGTGCTAATTGGGCTAGTGATGAGCGGAGAACAGTGAGATGCTTGTTTTGGCGGCGTAATTGCCCGGGTGGGTGCGCACCCAGCATCACACAGCCCCGGGATTTCCGTGGCAGTGCCTGGAGCTCCGCAGCTCGCAGGGCTGAGCGTGTCAGAAAGCTGCTTTAATAAAAAAACAAGTTCTCAGGGCGGATTTTTTTTTTTTTTTTGTCCTGACAACTTCGCGATCCCCCCACCGCCAAAAAACTGTGTTTGCAAAGGAGGAGAGACACCGAAAATGCTTTGAAAAAAGGGTGTAAAATCTCATTGAAAAAACACTGAGCAGCCTTGTGTAGTATTCCAAATACACGCTCAGGATTTGACGTCTTTCTTGGAGCTGCCGAACTCCTGGAAAAGCCCCGTTGTTCCCTATTGGGAAAGAATTCACGGCGGGCACTTGGCTCTTGGCTTCTTATTCCAAAGGGAGTTTGCCCAGGTTTCCTCCAAGCTCCGGGATGGGCTGCCGAGGAGCTGACACCTGGGGAGCTGGACTTCCAGGGATTTCCAGGTCCCATCTCTCCCTTGGGACACCCAGAGGCTGCAGAGAGGCCAGAGGAAGGAATTGGCACATCCTGGGATGTGCAGGATTCCGTGTTGCCTGGGCTCAGTCCGAGCTTTCTTGGAGACAGCTCAAATAATTTGTGCTGAAATGATAAAAAATGAAACTATCATTTTGCAAAGGTGGTTTAATACCGCTGGAAAATGCTGGGAATTTTCCAGTCCCCCCTTTTCCTGGGATGCCCCGCTGCATCTGGCAGTGCTGAACGCTAGATGGGGCGTCAGACACAGGGTTCGGGCCGGGATTTACGGGGAAGAACAACTATTTGCGGCGAACTGTGTCACGTTTGAGAAAACCAGACGAGAGAGGAGTGCGGGCTCACATCTGCAGAGCTGACCACTTGCGTTGTGAAAAGGGATTTCTTGGGATGCGCAACAACCCCGCCACGTGGCTGATGGGGGTTCGCGGAGAGCAGAAGCCTCCTGGCACCTTCATCAGGGGACTGAGGACAGCCAAAGGAAGGTGGAGAGTTTGGATAAAGGAATCAGGCCGTTTGGCTGGGGTCTGGCCGTCGGAATTAAAGGTGCGAGCAGGGTGCCATGCTCACCTCACAGGCTTCAGCAGGTATTTCATCGTTCCACTGTAGGATCAGAGCATGGCCCTGCAAACACAGACTGCCATCCCTGAATCTCTGTGACGAAGGGTAGTGCCAAGTTGTGTCTCTCAAAGGGGTTTCGTGGTTTATGGTCCCCCCTTTCAAAGCTTGGATGGCACTGAGTCTTCTCTGACTTACGTGGGAAGGGGGCAAGGAAATATCCCTAGGAAAGTTTTTATTGTGCCGTTGTGTCTTTTCACAAGTTCTCCCCAGCCTGGAATAGACTGCATCTCCCAAAACACGGATGGGAAGTGCAAAGTGCTATGATAGAAACAGCACAGAGAATGAAGAATTATCACATCTGTGCAAAAAGGAGTAGCAGGGACAGATCTATAGATCTCCATTCCATGTGGGAGGGAGGTGGCATATATTTCCTATACAACAATAGGACGTATGCTGCATAACAGGTACCAGATGGGTGTTTAAATAATCTTCAGCTGCAACATGTCATGCTGTTATCTCATTATCCGTTACAAGTTAAATGGGTTCAAGCTGGGCCTCGACATGGATGAGATGTCTTATAGTGGTGGTGAGGCTGACATTGATGGCAATTTCCTCGAACAGCAGTCTGGAAGCTCCAAGTGGAGCACAGACCCTCCAACACACAGTCCACAGTGCAGTGTCTTGTTGCCTGTTGTGCTGTGTGGATGAACACCTTGTTCTTCAGTCTCAACACCCTCCTGTGCCCTGGGCACAGAACTGGCATCCTGTTGTGTGTTTACATTGCCCTCCTGACCAGCACAGGGGGTGGGGGTGGTCAGCCAGCAGCAGATCATCTTGAATCAACTACCACAAGCTGGAGATACTGAAAATTTGTAGCAGAGAAGAACTCGGGAAAGGTTTTCAGTGTGCAGTAGGCTTGGGGTGTCTGTGATTTAGGGGATTGAACAGCACTGGAAATGGTGTGGTGGGAAGGTGAGGGTGTGGGAGAGGAAAGGACATGGCAGGGGAATTACAGGGCAGGGAAGGGGGGGATTTGGATAGCAGGAGTATGTGGGGTGTTTGCAGTGAGTAACTGAGAGTGCTGAAGCTGTTATGGTAGAGGAGGCAGTGCAGGTGATATGCCCATGTGGCAAAGGGAGAGATAAGGAATCCAGAAATGGAATATTTAAGGATGAGGAGAGAGGAAAGTCCCAAGGGACAGTTTTGCCTGGCCTTACCCTGCTTTTGGCGTGTTGAAATTTCCTGTCACCCACCTGCAGTTTGATTCATTTAAATCAGTATTCTCAGGGCTTTGGGCAGCAGAGAGCCTAGAGAATTTGGGATAAGGCTTTCCAATCCCGAGGCAGCAGACATCCCAGCTGGCTAATGAGCCAAGGAACGTGTTTCCAGCCAGGGGACAGGGTGCTAGGAATCAGGGTTGCAGCCCTTCCTTGAGTTCATGGAGTGCAAGGGGTTTTCAGGTAAGAATGCTTTTCGCAGAAAAAAAGTCTGTATTTTTGTTGGAGAATGCATAAGGTCCTCACTATTTCTGAGTGCTTTATGAAGGAGTTATGGAAATGTGACTGCTGTGTTTTGCTGTGCTGTCAAAAGGTTCTCGCTGAAGATTTCTAATTGAAGAAGAGCTAGGAGACTCGTTTTTCCCTACATTCAGTTTAATGTCTACATAGTCTCTCTCTGCCTTATGACTCTGGCTAGACATTCTCTAATGGTTGGAGTTTCTCTGAGTGGACTTTGGTTTATTTTTACCCATTTTTTACCGCCCCCCCCCCCTCCCCGTACATGTGGTTTAGCTTTGTTTTCTTTCCCCGCTCTAATTTCAGCATCATCTTTCAAGTGTTCCTTATCCCAGACACAGAGATGAGGCAGTGACAGGAAAGGGCTGCCATGCTGACGTACATTGGAATCTTTTAAGAGTGGGATTGTGGTGGGCTTTATCCAAATACAGGGCCTGGCTAAGGTCTGAGGACTACACTAATGCTGTGGAAAGGCTCTGACTCATGGAATGTGTTCATTGACCTTTCTATAATGTGACAGTAGCAATAACACAAAACACCAAAATCTACATTAATGTGGAGCAGACGTTGTCTAATCCTAGAAACACCCAGGGAGTCAATAGCCTGTCATCCTTCTCTTGCAGGTAGGAAAATTGAGGTTTGTAGATGATGAAAGTTCTTCTTGATATGGTAGTTCTCATAGCAAAGGTTTTAACATTTCTGTTGTGTCTTGAAATCTTTCCCCAAGAGCCTGAGCCATGATTTGCCTTGGGCAGGCTTAACAATCCTTGTCTGGGGTACAAAATCACAGAATCCCAGTGTGCTGCTGTGTAAAGGATAGTCTCACAGGGAAAGGTAAGGATGATCTTGGGATCTGGGTGAAATAAAATATTATATACTTGTCCAAATAAATCTGCCCATGTGAAATAGTTCCTTTGATCATGTCTGAACCCTTGCAAAATTCTGATGTACCATTAAGGGTTGGCTTTTGCTCTGGTTGCTGTCTCTGAAAAATGCAATTGAGAGGTCCTTCCCTACAAGAGAAAAGTGTTTCCCATCTGGGTGCCCAACCTCAAATCTCTTTTGCCTGAGGCTGAACTGCAGTCAGAGAGCAGAAACTTGCTGTGCTGTAGGATCAGGATGAATAACCAGCTCTGAGGACCTCACAGGGTTAGGATGCAGTGCTTGTCCAGACCAGACCAGAGCTTTCCCTGGTCTGCACCAGCACAGCACCTCCGCAGAGCAGCTGGGGACCGAGCAGGGTTTGTCAGTGCTGTCGGTCCCCTCTGGCTGTGGTCAGTGCTGGCAGTCTCTGCAGAGGGAGAATAATGTGATTTTTAATCTGATATCGAGTGGTTTTCAGCAGGTGGAGCTACGGAGATCGTGTTACCTGGTAGGGCTGGGAGTGAGAGGTACATGTTTGTAGTCATGCTTGATCAGCATCGGTGTGGGTGAGGGAAGCTGCTGTCTCACATTTCTTGCCTCCCGTGGGAACTTGTAATGTTTTATAGATAAGCACAAGGTGACAAGCTGGCAGGACACTTCTCTGCTCTTTATGGAGTGAGATCTGATGCTGGAACCTGTTTGATCTTTCAGTCATATCAACTCCATCACGCATCGAGGGATGGAGATGGCCTTTCTCAGAACAAGCACAAGGAGTGATTTAAGTGCCTGATGGCCAAACTGGCTCTGCTTCTCCACAGGCCACTGTGTGCTGCAGAGGGAGAAGGGATGGAGAGAGGCAGCCCTTTGGCTTTGGGAAAAAAACAGAGGTTTCTGTTCATAAGAACAGGAGCTGCTGGGACTGCCATAGTGGCAGGCTTTGAGAAGTTTTTTAATCTGTAGCTGGGTGATCTTAACAGGTGTCCATTTTTCAAATGGACTTTAATGTCTTGCACACCCTCCAGGCTCGTATTTTGGTGCCAGGAATAAAGAAGTTAAAGATATAGTTTGAATTAAATTGCTGAGAGTTTAAGTACCATTTAACTACTGTTAACTACCAATACTTCGAGGAAAATAGGGCTCAGTGAGTGTTTTTTGTGCTGGTTTGGGTGTCTGCTGTTGCAGGGCAAGAGGACACAGCAGCTCAGGGTCTGGTTCACCATCACTGGAGGTGTGTTCAGAAGTCGTGTGGATGTGGTTTGGTGGTGAACAGGGCGGCGCTGGGTTAAGGGTTGGGTTTGAAGATTCTAGAGATTCTTTCCAGCCTGGATGGTTCTGTGATTCCACGCTCATGGCAGCACCCAAAGCCAGGTGCAAATAAGCAGAGCAGCCACCTCTGGACCATGCACACCCACCCAGGCTGGCAGCTGAGAAAGGCACCCTTGGGGCAGGAAAGCAGGAAAGCAAAGCAGGGTGCGGGACGTGCTTTACCATTTGCCAGCCTCGCCTTTTCACCCCTGGCTGCGGACCTGGCTCTGCTCCTGCCTGATTGCCTCCGGGTTCCAATTGCTGGGGCTGCGTTGTGCAAGATCGAGATGAATAATGGATGAAGTGGTAGCGATGGAGCCTGTGGATGGGCTATCGATGCTGGCAGTTAGGCTTTGTTTTGACTTGTAACTAAACATTCCTGGGGCAGACATCCTCTGTGGTTTAGTGATTAGATCTGAGAACTGACTTTGGACCCCAGGGGTCAAGTCAAGGTGCTGTCACCCATCTTCCAGCAACAGTCTTAGTTACATCATCTGTTCCTGATCCTCCGCTTGTCTCCATAACATGAACAAGAGGGGAAAGAGATCCTATTAAAAGATTATTATTATTATCATAATCTCCATTCAGATTGTGTTTCATTATGGAACTTATTGTCCCAGAATGTAATTTAGTTTGAACGGTCTGGACGGTGAACTTGACATGTGCAAATATTGAGCATCCCCACCATGTATGACAAGAAATCTGCAAGAAAGAGAATTAAACCTTGTGCTGTAGGTGTTCATCGATAAAATGGGGACACTGTGAGAGTTGAACTTCACCTGCCTCAGTCCTGCCTTTGGTTTTTACTTTTGTTTTTAAAATTCAGCCCAGAATCTGAATCTGGAGACTCTTCCTGTTTGGCTTTGACTGGTTTCCAGGATCTACACTCTGTTTTTGTTCTCCTGGAGTGGAGTAGCTCTCATGTGAGCCACTCTGATTATGTAGCAAGGGCTCTCACTGAGAGAACAAGAAATAATAGGGAAACTTTAGCCCATATTCTATCTGAAATAGAATTCGGTTGTAAATAATAATTTAGGGATAAAAACTGTGTGAAAGAGATGAAACTTGGACTGGATGAAATAAGAAAACACTCTGCTCACATGGTGTGGGAGGATTCCTACAGGAAGAGGATTATTGGGCATGAGTAATGCTGTGCCCTCCTCCAGTCATGGGCTCTGATGTGGCCCGTGGCTTGTATTTCATCCAAAGCACATAAGGTGGTGATGTTATTAAGAAGACAGCCCCATCCAATGCTTTCAGACCCTGAGGTGAAAGAGGATTTCAAAGCGCTCAGTAGGTTTTGGGTTGGACCAGAATCAGAGGCTGTGTTTGGCTTGGGCTTTGCAAAACTGAACACGCTGCTCTTACACCCATCTCCTGTGGAAGAGCCGTAAATACAGGTCACTAAAATTAGTCTTGCAAAGCCGCTGTTCTGACTGGCGCCTCTGCTAGTCCTGCTCCTCTGTGTCCAGCTCCTGCCTGAATCAAGACCTCTGCCTGGTTTTCATCAGCTCTAGCTTTGGCACTGAGGAACAGGTCGGTTCACCAGGAGAAAGTGACTCTGTGCTGCTGTAATAGCTTCCCTGTTTGTTCAGACAGGCCTGGTCTGGCGGCCCTGGGAAGGCTGGGGAGGTTATGGAGCCAGGCTCGGTATTGCCAGCTGGTTGCAAGGCCAGGGACGGTGACTAAGGGACAGTGACTAAAGGGCAGCACAGGCTCCTGGTTTGCTCCAGAGCCTCAGAGGGATCTGTAGCCAGAGAACAGCAGGCACCAGCACACCTGGCACCGGCAGTGGGGTGTCCTGGGCAAGGAGGGACGTGCTGATTTCTGTGGAGACCCCAGTGAGGAAGCTTACTGGAAATTGCACCTTGTCTGTCCATCTCTGTGGTTTAGATATGAGAATATCACTACAGGACAGCCAAGGTATCTCTCCTGTTTAGTGACTTGCCATGGAGAGTGTTCCAGTCTGGCTCTGCCCCGTGTGCTGTCTCTGCTGCCCCTGGTGCTGGGAACAACTGGGAAGAAATCTCCAGGAAGTAGCCAGGGCTCCAATGCAGAGTGAAACCCTGAGATGACAAACTATTGTGCTGCCGTTTCCACCAAACAAAAACAAATGAAAAGTGGTTTTCTAGGGCCTGATGTCATCCTGTTGCATGTGTTTTTTGCGGGTTTTTGAACTGACAGTCTCGGGCCCATTTTCCCTGTGTTCTCTACCTTCCTTTGCAGGGTACAGCTCTGCCCTGCCCATGCTGGTCTCTCCTTGCACTGCAGGGATAACTTCAGCTCCACAGTAGCTCAATTCACTCAACCACGCTGTTCATCTGACAGAAAAACAAACAAACAAACAAACAAACCATCTTGTGGTTTTTCTAGGTTATTTCTGGTTGGTTTGTGTTACCAAAAGAGAGAAAAATAAAATCCAGGAGAAAAGTTTAAAATATCTACATGTGCTGAGAATTTGGGACTTAGGAGTATCAACTTGAGGGACTGGAAAGAGGCACCTGTAGGAGTGTGTCCCTCTAGTTATGCAGGATCAAGTGAGGGTTATTTAATTCTTCCACTTCTGCAATGTCCAGCTGCAGAACTGTGAGGGCCATTAATTTATGCCTCAAATCTTGCTCTGAACGACGTGGGAAGTATCATTTCCATACAGACTCATCGATGTTAAACAAGGATGGAGGGTGAGGAAGGGATCTAAAACTGTTAGGGCGTTTTTTCCAGGAGATGCGTTATCTAACAGGAAGAAAAATGTACTCTGCTAAAATAAAGGTTGCCTGCAGGGCTTCAGTTTCTAGCTATTGTTAAAATATGTGTTTGAGAGCTGTGAACCCTGTGGGCAACAGTGAGCTGGAACCAGTTGAAAACAGGAGAAGGGATGTGCTCTGCAAGAACAATGTGAAGTCCGTGCTAACAGCACAGTGAGAAAGGAGACTGGCTGGAGGATGGGAAAGGCCCCGAAGCAACAGGGCTGAGCAGCCCAGATCTATTGCTGGATAGCTGTGAGTGTCCCGGGGCTGTCTTCTGCAGAGCATAGCTGGAATTCCTTCAGTTTGGGAGTAGCCCCTCCAGAGTACTAAATAACTTGCTATGGAGTCATCCTACACCCCTCAGTGAGGATTTAAAACGTTTAAAAAAGTGGCATTTAAAAGAAAAATGACCCTTCAGGAAGCTGAAGGACATTTGGAGTGCAAGAGGTGAGGGAGTTGGCAGTCATGTGCTGGTCATCTGCTTGCTTGGAGGGAAATATGAAAGTATGACTGGGATAATCAAAAGCATGGAGAAATCTCCTTTGAAGAGAGATGAAAGTGAGTGGGGCTGTGGTAAAGCTGAGTAAGAGGTGCTTCACAGGCATGTTTTGAAGGAGGGGAATGTTAGGCAAAGCTGAGCAAGAACTGTTCTTCCTAATTCCCCTGTGTGTCTGTCTGTGACATGCGCAAGAGGGGAAAGAGATCCCATAAAAATATTATCATCATCATCTTACTTTAAATTGTGTTTCATTGTGGAATTTATTGTTTAAATTATGCTTCATTGTGGAACTTAATTGTCTCAAGAGGTAATTTAATTTAAGCAGTTCGGCCGACAACTTTGACGCATGTAATTATCAAACATTACCATCATGTATGACAAAAAATTTACAAGAAAGAGAATTAAACCTTGTGATTCAGAGCTTAAGTTAATCTCTGATTTCTGAAGACTGGATGAACCAGGGTGAATGGGGCCAGAGAGCCTCGGTCCATTGGTGTCTGCCATGGAGGCATGTCCTACCTTCAATCCACGGTGTGTCCATGACCCAACCCTGCAAGGTCCCAGCTCACGTGAAAGAGCAGTAGCTCCTTTCACCACCAAACATGCACACCAGGCTCCTCTGATGTGGTCCAGTGCAGCACAGCCCCCTGCCCCTTCCTGTTGGCCAGATCTCCTCGTGGGACAGCTCTGTCCCCACTGATGTGGTCATGGCATCCCAGAGCCTCCTGTCCCCATACCCTTTCCACAGCTGCCTTCCCACCCACATCCAGCTTCTCTCCTGCTAATGGGGGAACACTTTGGGCTGAGTTGGTGGCTCTGTTAGCAAAAACGTGCTATGCGTTCTGCTGCTTTGTAAATATTTGCCAAGGGCACGTATCTATCCCCTCGTGGAGGGCTGGGGAGAGCAGTCAGGGTTGCATAAACACCGGCTGGAGTGGACTCCTGGGCACGCATGGTGGACATGGGGATGTAGGCTGTAAATCAGGAGAGCAGTTGAAGCGTGGGACCTGGGCAGGCTCCTGGAGTCCTGCTGAAGGGTCACTCAGGCAGAGAAGAAAACTTGGGATGGTAAGACCAAGCATCACTGCCTGCAGAGTAGCGTGGAGAGGTTTCTCTGCTTCCTTGTCTCATACAGGCCAAGTCCTGCTCTAGATAAAGTCAGGGTCAGGCAGCCCGGGTCGTGTTCTGTCGGTGCTCCCACTGCTGTGAACAAGGGGCCAGCTGAGACAACAGCACAATGAAAACCTTCCAGGCAAGGGGGACAGTAAATAATGCAGTTAAATTACTCCCTGCTTTCCAGGCTGATTGTATGGAGGGGGTTTATTAACAACTTCAGAATTGAGACCTGGACCACCTTTCTGCCTGAAACCAGGCCCAATACTCGTGTTGTTCATCACGCAGGGCAGGGAAAAGGGAAAGTTTTAGGATGCGTCTGGAGCTGGCTGTGGGCTGACCAATGACTCAACTCATAAAACCTCCAACTGCCGAGAAGCTCTGACTTCTGCCTGAGTCAGGTCTCGTGAGAAGGAGGCCCTGGTCTCTTCTAGGAAGCACAGTTGCCCTCCTTTTGCCCAAGACTTTGCTCTTCGAAGTGAGAGCATTTAAAAGATCGGCATGTGCGATAAAGAGATTTAGAAGACATGACCTGTAAGGAAGGGTGGGAGGAAATGCTGCTGTTTAATTTAGGGGTGATGGAGGGGACACAGAGAACTCAGGGTTTTAAAAATAGGTCCTGCAATTTGGAAGGTTTTGTGGTGAGTGAAGCTCTATGGCAAGGCCATGGAGAAGGGTCTCCTTAGAGTCAGTCTCACCAGGATGGTGTAGCCCCTCTCAGTTTGTTTCAGGGACAGGCAATGACATGCTGACCTTTCCATTTCCCTTTTGTCCTATATTTTAATGTCTGCGTGACAACTTGAAAATGCATTTCTGTTGAAAACAGGATTTAAAAGACTTTAAAATGAATGAGCTCTGCAGCCTGTCCTTCTTGGGCAGCCCAGGAGAGAAGAGGTGCCCACCTGCCGAAATAGGTCCCTGTTCCTAAGCTGGGCACTCCACTGCGCTCCTGAGAACGAGCAGAGCCCTGTGGATCAGCACAGCAGGAGATCCCAGCCCTTGGACAGGCACTGAAAAAGGCTGTCTTGGTTTGTTTTCTACTTTTCACCTTGAAGCTGCTCACCTGCTGTTGAATGACAGGTCTCTGTAAGGCTGGGTATGGGACCACAGCTGCTCTCTCCCCCAGTCCTGTGTTAGTGACCCAGCTACAGCTCTCAATGCTGTAAAACATGGCCTGGCTCCCATTTCTCCATAACACAGCATGTGGAGGCAGGACCATGCAGTACCCTTTACCTTTGCTGTTGCTCAAGAATCTGCATTTGCATTGTAGTTTTGCAAATGCTTGGAGTCTAGGAAATGTTTCCCAATTCTGAACTTTTTTGGAGCTGGATTTGTTTCTCTTCTCTCTCAGCCTGCTGGGGAAACTCCCTCTTTTTGGGCAGCAACACTGTCTTTTTTGCCTGTTGTTTACAACTGATGGGATCTGGTTCTTGGGAAGCCAGACACATCACGAGTTGCTGCGGTGTGGCTGAGTGATGAGGCTGAGAGATGCGGCTTCGCCACACCCCAAGTCCTGACCCCCATCTCCCACCTTTGCCCTGTGACAGCAGTGGCAGGTGCAGCTCTTAAACAAGCTGGGGCAGAGGGAGAAAGCAGGTGAGAGGAGAAATAACTTCCCTCAGCCCCTCTCCCAGCGGATTTGCATCCCTGAAGGCATAGAGCAGCCTTGCCAAGGAATTCTTTCCTGTAAGAGAAAGTCCAGGCATGAATCCATGTGAGGCTCAGAGTAAGAGAAAACAATCTACTTCCCACACACTCATAGCCTGATGTCCTGGCTACTAGTGTCTCCTCACTGTCACAGCAGCAGGGGACACAGTGGCTCCCCCGGAGCCAGGGTGGGTATGACAGTTTGGGGCAGGAGGGTGTTTGGGAGCAGGGCAGCAGCCCAGGAGCAGACAGGAAGGGATGGTGAGTGGAGCTGGAGTGAGGTGACGTGCCACTGCCTCTCACTTGGCCCTGGGCCAGTTCTCTGTCCTGGGACTGGCTGAGGAACAGCAGCTCCCTCCATTCTGCTCTGCCTGAGACTCAAAGCCACCACAGCCCTGCCCCTTCCCCGGGCCTCTCCCGCTTGGCTTTCTCCTGCTGCAGGCATCTGGTCTTCTGAGTGTGAAGGACAATTTGCGAGAGTCTGATCCTACATTCCTGGTGCCTGAGGCCTTTCAGATAGCTCCAGCCAGCACCATCACTCTAAAACACAAACCAGACAAAATCTGGAGTTTGCCAAAGGCTGAAACGTCCCGTTTGTTTCTGGAGATGCTAATGCTGGAGGCCAGAGATGATGATGGTTCCATGCTTACTGACTTTGCAGTGCCTTCTGTGTCCTGCTCGCTGCAAAGAGCATGAGGAGCCCCAGAGCTTGGGGATGGGGAGCTGCCGGTGAAGCAACAGGATTTCACTCATCCACAAACAAGGTGTGTCACAGTGGTTGGAGTTTTTGTGCAGACTAAGGAGTCAACACAGGTGGAGTGCCCTTGTCTCTAATAAATAGTCAAAATGCTCATGTCTTTACTTGAGAAGTATTTGTGTTTGATTCCACGAGCCAGCGCAGCCTCCCACGGACAGCCGGATTTCCCGGGGTGGTTGCAGCCCAGGGAAATGATCACCGGGATATGTGGGCAGGCTCCAAGGCTTTGTGCCAGGAGCAGCAGGAAGAAATGGCTGGGAAGGAGGGTACTGGTATCCACAGCAGCATTGAAGCACGCCAGGAAGGTGGCTCAGCTCTTCTTGGAGCTGTGGGCTGAGCTGTATACCCAGAGCAAGCAAAATCCCAGGTGGGCTCTGCACCTTTTCCACCAGCATGTGGGAACACGCTGGAGAAGTGCCACCCACCTGCCTTTCTTCTCCAGCCTGGAGCAGTCCCCTCGGGCTCTTTGCCTAGCCCTGGCTGTGGGATGTAATTGCTCCTTTGGGAAAATTTGGGGGAATCTGAGCTGTAATTGCCCAAAGCTGCCCTTTGGGATCGGGTTGGAGCACAGGTTGTGCCACCCCAGCGGACGTGCCGGTGTTCCACTGTGCAGGATTTGTTACACAACCAACCCCCATGTGTTGCTGCCGCCAGGAAATTCCCCAACACAGCAAGAGCAAAGAAACGTAGTTATATAGTGTAATTCAGCTGGTGAAATAAGTAACAACCCGTGTGGGAACTGAGGGTGATTTTTATTCCATAATCTTTCCAAAGCAAAATTGCTGTTTTCAGGCTTCTATTTTAGGCCAGTGCTGTTGATTTTGGGTGAGTCTTGTTCTGGGCTGAAAGCTCTCATGCTCAAGTCTTTAAGACATGGCTCGTAGTTTGTCCCCTTCAAGCAATGAAGAATGTGATCTGTGGAGGAGGATCAGACCATTAATATTAACAGCCCGTTTCCGCATGGATTAATGGGATGGTTGAACATGCTTCCGGCAGCTGCATTGCCTTGGGTCCCCAAAAGCCACGAAGGTGCAGCTGTGGATGTGTCCTACCCTGCGTGAGACTCCTGATCTTGGGAAGGAGGACAGGAGCTGGGATCCCGGGAGCATCACACCTGCCTTTACAGGCAGCTTCTGCCCCTCATCCCCATCCATGTCCCTCCCCACTGGGGTTCCACAGTGAAAGGGTCTGAAATGCATAAACACACAGAATAAACAACTTTCCTTGCCCACATGATTTTTATACACCAGGGAGCCCGTTCAGCACATCCATGACTGAGTTTGCCCTGAGAGCTTATTCCTACACAAACTGTGCTTCTTGATCTCTCCATTCAATTTAAATTTGTGCCAGTTGCTGGTGCAAATTGCCCAGGGCTTCCTGCCAGGGTTTGACTAACACCAAGGAGGAGAAGTCTGGCTGGCTGGCAGGAGGAGTCCCGGCTTGTCTGCAGGTGCATATTCCTGCTGTTCAGTGAGGCATGGTGTCCTTGGGAGGGGAAGAAGGTGCACGAAGGAAAAAGGTCTCGCTACTGAAGTCCCCGTGGGTTGGATCCTCAGCTGGTAAAAAACGGGAGCCGCTCCACTGAGGGTGTGATGTGCTGGTGGAGGGTCTGGCTGCCTGGCCTCTCCAGGCGCCTGGGAATGCTGGGGAAGGGACTGCTGGGGGAAGTCTTGTCCGTGCTGCAGGTCTGGCCCTGCATCACCGCACACCTTTGGCACCGAGGTCTTCTCTGCAGTGCATTGATCCCTATCAGCTGTGGAGAGGAGAAATGGGAGGGAGCAGCTTTTGGGATGTGGCTTTGCTGCCAACTGCTTAAGCTTGGCATTACGGTGTTTGTGATACCCTGCCGACCTCCAGGGAGATGTGGGTGGGCTTGGATGGGGTTTGGTGGAATCCACATGGCTGCTGCGTGTCGTGGTGTCCCAGTTGCCAGCCCCGGGAAGCAGCCTGTTGGAGGCACACATCCCTGGGCTGTGCCAGGGCTTGTTCTGCAGCTGCGCCGATGCCACGGTGGTGGTGACCAGCTGCAAGTTCCTCTCCCATGAAACCAAGTGTTTGGGGTTTCCAAAGGCTCTCTGCCCTGTTGCAGAAACTTAACCACAGGCCCGTCTATGTTTCATAGACTGTAGTGTGTGAACTGTAGGTCGGGTTCAGGAATAGCACAATTTATTGAGTGCAACGTGTGTGGTTCTTTCGGATTGCTGGTGATAAATGCATTGACTGCAGAGTAGCTCTACAGAGCACTAACAATGTGATTGCAATCACAAGTTTGATTTCCCCGGGTCAGCACTCAGAATAGCTGAGGACACAAGACTTAGCAAAAGGCAACCCTTCTGGGGAGGGCAGGAAGGATAAACCTGTCAATCTGTCCCTGCAATTTTATGTCAAATTCTCTTCCTCCAGTTAGACACAAAACTGAGGCGCTATTTACACCTTATTAATCACTATGATGCAAAATGGGACTGTGGTCAAACTTCCTGTTCTTTGTGGGCGCATTGTGCGGAATATTTCTTGGTAGGAGGTTTGGTTTGTCAAAAACTTGGTTTGTCATAACATTTCTGGGTATCAGGTAGAAGAAGGAGGTCACGCAGCCTCTCCCCCGCTCCACGTTCCCCTTGGATGCCGTGGCAGCACAAAACCACGGGATCTCCACCCGTTTCTGTGCTCACACCACAGGCCCCATTGGACACTGAGCTTTGCATTTTCTTCACTGCTTTGTGCTTCCAGCATCCTGGGGACAAACCTGTCCAGGGGCTGTAGCAATGGGACCAGAGCCAGGTCCTGGGCTGAGTGCAGTGTTCCTATTGGGATACTCTGGACCCTCTTGGAAAGGACAGGATCTATATTTGCTCAATGGCAGTTAAGAAGTTAAAAAACCCTGAAGAACAAAACCAGTCCTAGAGGCATTGATGCTTCAATAGATGGTTTTGTAAATGACAAACCTTACTTGGTTCACCATTTCTTGAGGCTTTTTTTTTGTGGCTTGAAACAAATATTTTTATTCCAACATGTCGGTTCATTGAACTGCTTGCATCCTCAAAGCATTAATTTTCCACTCAGTCTCTGAAAGTTTCCATTTTCCTGAAATAAGTATTTCACTTATTTTCTTTTTTTTTTTTTTCTGTGTAAAGGAAACGAACACCAAACACAGCCCTTCCACACTAACAAACTTGAAGATCTCAGGTCAGCCCACTGAGGTTTGCTTGCTGCCAGCACTGGGGCCAGGCTCGGGGAAGGAGTTAAAGCCTGGAGGAGCATCCCAGCTGCCTGCCAGAGGCTCACATCCCGCTCTTCCATCCACAGCGTTTGGTGGCTGAGGAAACGACAGCTCCAAATCCGCGTGGCGTTTCCTAAACCAAGGACAAAATTACACCTGGCTGTCTTGATTCATCCTCTCGGGAGAAACCAGGACGAGCCGCCTTCGGGGCTGGGCAGGCTGGTCTTGGCTTCTGCTTGCAGTTTTGGGGCTTTGCGGTCCAGGACCTGCCCGCTTGGGGTCCGGGCTGGTCAATCCCGGGCTCCCCTGCCAGCCGGGGGTGCAGGGGCAGCCCGGGCTGCAGCTGGTGGGCGCTGCTGGGCCAAGGGACAGCTCTGTCCCCTGCCCATCCATCCCTCGGCAGGTGGATGTGTCGGGGACCCTCCGCCCAGGGCAGCGCTCGGCCGGCACTGGGCGGGACTGGGGCGCGCTGGGGTGGGCTGTGGGGCTGGGGGATGGACTGAGCGCAGG
The DNA here is from genome assembly GCA_013396735.1 of Grallaria varia. Lineage (NCBI taxonomy): Eukaryota > Metazoa > Chordata > Aves > Passeriformes > Formicariidae > Grallaria > Grallaria varia. Next base: position 245,127 of record VWZG01000439.1, read on the forward strand.
AGCGCGGGGCTGGATGGGGCTGAGGTAGGTGCCTGCCTTCCCCCTAACTCCTCCTTCGAGGGCCGGGCAGCTCCCGGCCCCGGCTGAGCGCTGCCTGGCCGCCCGAGGGGATGCGCTGTGCGGCACAGGCGGGAGGTGGCACGGGGCGTCGGGGGGCGGTTGTAGGCTGGTTTAGGGATGATTTAAGGCTGTTTTAGGGCTGTTTTAGGGCT
>VWZG01000439.1:245408-283759 GCA_013396735.1 Grallaria varia
GGCTGGTTTAAGGCTGGTTTAGGGCTGGTTTAGGGCTGCAGGGTTAGGCTGAGCCTCGCTGTGGCCCGCAGGGTGGAGGGGGCTGTATCCCGGCTCGGAGCATCCCCAGCCCCGCGGCGCTGGCGGTGGCGGGGCAGGACAAGCCCGTCCCTTGTGCCCCGTCAGCCCGGCGCGGGGACAGGGACGGGGGCGTTTTACCGGGGCAACGAGGGGATCTGCCGTGCGCTCCAACGCTGCTATTCCTGCCCCTCTCCCAAGGTCTCCACTGGTTCCCAGCGCTGAGGCGACCGAGCGGCACCTTCGCCCAAAATGATGGAAAACCGAGTGTTTCTGTCCTTCGCGTTCTACAGCACAATTCTGATTTTAAAAATGTACGTCGTTGCCATCATTACGGGACAAGTGAGACTCAGAAAGAAGGTAAGACCCAGTTTCCTTTTCTTTCTTCTCTCTTTTCCTTTGGTTTCTGTGGTTTTTCTTTCTTCTTTTATTTCTGTAAAGATCAACAAAGTTTTCCTGAAGCAAACTGAGATCTTTTTTTACTTTAGTTGAAAGCAAAACAAGCTTCATAACTGCAGCAGATAAATATCTCACTTCTCTTTAGCCCTCTTTGTTTGTTTCTACCATCTGTAGCTTGATATTTATAATTTCTGAAACCTAATCTAAACAATGAACAGATCTAAAATGGCAAGCAGGTGAGATGCTTCTAGGAAGAGGCTGTTTACAGTTAGTTTGCCATGTCTGGAAGAAAAGGAGGGGGTAAATAGAGTTTTAAGAAGACCTCACTGCAATGATCTTTTTAACTTGCAATTTAGCAAAAAGCCTTTGAGCTTTTGGAGGCTGAGTGGCTATGGGAACGATCCAGGAGAGCCAAAAGTCGTGGGGAATAAAAACAATAGCTGGAGGAAATGGTTCTTGTACACGGGGAAAATACGGGGAGGATCAGAAGGTCTACCTGCTCTCTGGAGCTGGGGTTAGCTGGACTTTTATCACCCACAACCCAAACTGAATTCCTGGCCAAACTCAGCTGCCTGTAAAATCTGTTTTAAAGCATTTGAGGAGCTTCCAGTTGCATCAGTGGGGTGGGAGGGAGATTTCTGCTCTCAGATTAAATACAAAGAGATCACCCTGTGCTGTGACATCATTGTAACTGATTTGGCTTCTCCCCTTGTGGTTTTAAGCGATACTCCAGCCCTGGGACCATTCAGGCTTGTAACATGATTAAAGAAAGTACCAGGGCCCTTTCCAGGCTGCAAAATGAAGCTGTCACGTGTAACCAGGTCCCTGAGGAACAGCTTCTGAGCATAGGTGTGGAGCTCATATAAATCACTTTTTTTTGGTAACTTTATTAGCGCAGGATCGCGTTTCCCCATGGGAAAATCACTCTGCACCACTGCCAAAAAGCCAGCCCAGGGAGTATTCCTTAGTCTGTCAGTCCCGGTTATCATTCAGATGTCACGTTGTGCCTGCAAGCTCTGTGCCAGCAGTGATCTCATTTGCTGGCTGGCACGGTCTCCTTTAAATGGGTCTCATGGGGAGAAGTGGGACTGGGGTGAGGTTTGGTACCTGCTCAGCAGGCGGGTTTTTGGTGGGTAAGCAAAACCCCTGGGGAGGTGCAGGGTTTGACCCCTGGGAAGGTGCAGGTTTAACCCCTGGAAGGTGCAGGATCTGACCTCTGGAAGGTGCAGGGTTTGACCCCTGGAATGTCCAGGGTTTAACCCCTGTAAGGTGCAGGATCTGACCCCTGGGAAGGTGCAAGGTCTGACCTCTGTAAGGTGCAGAGTTTGACCCCTGGGAAGGTGCAGGGTTTGACCCCTGGGAAGGTGCAGGGTTTGACCCCTGGGAAGGTGCAGGGTCTGACCCCTGGGAAGGTGCAGGGTTTGACCCCTGGGAAGGTGCAGGGTTTGACCCTGGGAAGGTGCAGGGTTTGACCCTGGGAAGGTGCAGGGTCTGACCCCTGGGAAGGTGCAGGGTTTGACCCCTGGGAAGGTGCAGGGTTTGACCCTGGGAAGGTGCAGGGTCTGACCCCTGGGAAGGTGCAGGGTCTGACCCCTGGGAAGGTGCAGGGTTTGACCCCTGGGAAGGTGCAGGGTTTGACCCTGGGAAGGTGCACGGTCTGACCCCTGGGAAGGTGCAGGGTTTGACCCCTGGAAGGTGCAGAGTTTGACCCCTGGGAAGGTGCAGGGTCTGACCCCTGGGAAGGTGCAGGGTCTGACCTCTGTAAGGTGCAGGGTTAGACCCCTGGGAAGGTGCAGGGTTTGACCCCTGAGGAGGTACAGGGTTTGACCCTGGGAAGGTGCAGGGTTTAGCCCTCAGCACACTGCACATGGCAGTGCTGTGACCCTCATGCTTGCGAAAAGATGGTAAGAAACTGGAGCAGGAAGAAATCCCCACAGGTCTTGGGGGCCAAACTTCTACCTGTGAGGCTCCTGGAGACACTGTGAGGACGGGGGGACTCTCTTGCAGGCGTTTGCAAACCCGGAGGATGCTCTGCGGAACGGGGGGCTGCAGTACTGCCGAGAGGACCCCGCCGTGGAGCGGTGCCGCAGGTGAGAGCCACAGTGCTGGCATTCCCTCTGCTCCGTGGGGAGAGCCCTGGCAGCTGCTGCCAAAGGACCAGTGGGAAGCTAAAGGGCTCATTAATTAACTGCCTAAGAGGGTTTGAATGCCTCAACTAGAGCAGTTTAATCTTTAATGGGAGCTTGGTGTGCACTGGAGCGAGGGCAGTTGGGAGGATCTGGGTTTGGGTCCAACAGCCGACTTGACACAAAGTTTTTTTTAGGTGCTTGAAGACCCACAAGCTCCTGAGGTCTCATCCCATACCCCCACCCAAAGTCTCCTTGTGTCCTGCTCCAACAGGTCCCCAAATCCCCCCAGATCCCTGCACGGCTTGGACAGGGAACTGTGTGACTGGTCCCAGTGCTGTATCCAGCGGCCCTTTTTGGGGATTTGGGAAGAGGCTGAACAGGATTGCAGTAACTTCTGCCTCCCTAACTGGGCAAGCTCTGAATCTTCCCCTTCTTCTATGGGGCTCCCAGTTCCTCAGAGGTGAAACACGAGGCTGTTCAGCCCTGGGCTTGATTTGCTGTCCCCCTCACCAAAGGAGGTGCCCTGAGTGCTGGGGGATGTGCAGGAAAGGGGCTGGAGCTGTGCCCTGCTGTCCCTGAGCCCTCCGCTGCCAGCTCTGTGCTGCGGGTGGGGCCCTCCTCGCTCACCTCCCACCGCCTCCAGCATTTGCTTTAGAAAACATCCCGTGCCACCTCCTCACTGGGCTGCCAGAGGGAGTAGGGTGGCAAATGAGCTGTTTCCTTCGCAGCAAAAAGAAAATAATAGCAGAAACAATAACCCTCTTTTCATTATTCAGAATAAACAAAGTTCCGTAAAAATAAATAACTGGAGCTGCAGCAAAGACCTGGGGAAGTCTGGGATCTGACTGGGGCAGCTGAAGCAGTCAGAGTGGGTCCTTGCTGATCTGTTCACAGGGCAAGAGATTAAACCCAAGGTGTTTCCCTGGAAAAAAGGTGTTGTCTCAGCTGGTACCAGGAGGGGAACAGAGCCACGACACTCCCCCTCTCCCTCCCAGGTTTGGCAGGGAATACATCTCCTTCGTGTTCAGACTGATCATCTTATCCCCACCAAGTCTTCCTGGCATCACTGCTACAACAGCAGGACTTAGTGTCTTTTCTAAGACAATTCCTCCATGCTGTCCCAAAATTCCACCCACAGACCAGCTGAAACAGGGTTTCCAGCAGTCTCCTTGCCATGTCCATCCCCACCCCTCCCCTCGCTTGGGGCCGTGGCCCTTAAGCTAGGAACTGCTTCCTATGGAGGTGGAAAGAGCAGGTAGGAGAACTTCTGGGCTTGTGCAGAACAGCAGCACAGGTATCCTGGCCTTTGTTTTGGCCAAGAAATAGTTTAAAATTTTTTCTTGGCTTTGTGAACATTCAAACATGCACAAGAATGGGGAAGCAGTGGCAGTTCTTATCAAGGATTCATCTCTGCCTCTCAAACCTTCAGAGATAACTGGGGAAACCTGACCTCATGCCTGGGTCACTCTCCAGACCAGACCCATGCCCACCGACCAGGCCATGACCTGAAAGTCCTCCCAAGGAAGTGTGAGGATGGGGCTCTGTGAGCTGTGGGAAGGAGGAGAGGCAGAGGTGATGATAGGGCAAGGACAGCCTGCGGCTTTGGGGACTGATTTCCCTCCTTCAAAGGATGGTGCCTGGGGCAGGAGGGACACAGCCTATGCTCATGGCATGGTGGGATCTGTTTGGATGGCGCTGTGGGTGGTGGCAGCTGGCGCTGTGACACTCAGGCAGGAGCACGTTCAGCTGCAGCACAGGGTTTGGCCCCGTCAGTGCCGAGGTGTCACCACGTGGTCCCTCCAGCCGGGTGTTCTGCAGGTGCTGCTGGCACAGCGTTTGGGATTCCTGGGATGCTCCTCCCGGATCCCCTTTGGATGCATTTATGGAGGGGGGCGAAGCCACCAACCCTCCCATCCTGTGGGTTTCTCTTCTGGAGAAGCTGTGGTCTGGAAACTGCCTTCTGCTGTGTAACGTGGCCACATCTGGGGCCACGCCGTGCTGGCACCGCTCCAGCCTCCAGCTTTGCGAGCTTCGCGGGGTCTTTGTTTTGCTTCGTTCGTTCGTTTGAAAGCTCCAACCCTCGAGCTGTCATCTGTCACTGCAAAGGCGTCCCAGTCACGGAGAGCAAGCTTCGGGAGCTCAGCATCCCCAGGGAGAGACACGGGCTGTGAAATCCTGCTGCCTGTGGGTGTAAGGGGGAACTGAGTCTTTTGGGGGCTGTGTCTGCCCCGTCCATCAGAGGAGGTGGCCAGCAGCCCCCAGGGATGGGCACTCCGGGAACAGGGACAACAGGGAATTCTGGTGGGACGGAGCAACTTTATCTCCCTTTTCAGGGCCCACCGCAATGACATGGAGAACATCTTTCCCTTCCTCTTCCTCGGAGCCATCTACTCCATGCTGGACCCCAGTCCCGCCGTGGCCAGGATCCACTTCTTCATCTTCTGCGTGGGGCGCATCGTGCACACCATTGCCTACCTCCTGCAGCTGAAGGCGCCCACGCGCTCCGTGGCCTACAGCGTGGCACAGCTGCCCTGCTTCTCCATGGCCCTGCAGATCCTCCTCGCCACCACCCCGTACTGGTAACACCCGGAGGGGCCGACCATCTAAATCCCCCCATTCTGCACCCCGCTGGTTCCCTGGCAGGACCGGGTGCTGCGAGTGTGAGTGTGCGTGTGCGTGCGTGTGTGTGTGTGTGTGTGCGAGAGTGTGTGTGTGTGTGTATGGTATGTATGTGTGTACATGGTGCCAGTGAGGTCACCTGCGCCCCAAGGACGCTCAGTGCAGCCTTGATAAAGTCCCTGTGCCATTGGAATTCAGCAGGGAAGTCACCAGAGGGAAGGGAAGTGTCTCCCTGTGGAGCAGGAAGGGGATGCGGAGTCAGGTTTCTCTCGCTCCTGCTGAGAGTAGGAGGGGAAAAGCATATGGACTGTCCCTCAAGGAAGGGGTTCATTGAAGGAAAGAAGGTTTTCTGATTGAACTGAGGTTCGTTGAAGGAAAGAAGGTTTTCTGATTGAACTGCGTTTGGAACTGGGAAGGGGATGATGTGCCTTTTCCCCTTGGTCACGAATATCCTGTGAGTGGGGAAGGGAAAATCATGAGGGTCCCACAAAGTCTCTTAGTCAGCAGATGTGGGCGGCAGCAGAGGGGTTCTAAACCAGCTGCCCTCCTCCTGCTCAGCCATGGGGGTCTGTGGGGACAGACAGGGGGTCCCTTAGGTTCCTTCTCCAAGGAAAACAAGAGGCAAGAGCCTGCCAGGCAGAGTGATGTGGAAGTCAAAACCTCAGGTGATGTTGGGAAACCGTCAAAGAGTTCAGTGCTCCCAGTCACGCCGTGGGCCACAGCTCCCTGCAGGCAGGATCCTGCCTGTCCCACGGCCAGCCTCTGGCAGCTCCCGGCCAGCAGCAGCCCTGGCTTTTCCACCTTGGTCTCATCACAGCAAGACGCAGAGTGACGCGCCTGGGGCAGCCAGCAGGAATCACACACCCCATGGAGAGCCAGACACAAAGCTCTGGGACTCCTGGAAAGACTAAAATACTCACACAAAACAGGGAGTTTGCAGAGGTTTCTCCCAAGGGCATTATCTGCATCCACATGCCACTAATGCCTGAATACGCTCCCGAGGGCAGCAGGCTGAGTATCTCCCCCTCTGTTTGTAGCCTTTCTCTGGCCACAGAACAGTTGTTGCTATTTGGGGAATGTGCTGTGACTACTCTGGGGGGGTTTTCTTTCAGCTGTTTCCTGCTGTCCACTGCTGCCACGCCGTGTGCAGCCTGGACGAGCTGGTGTTTGCAGAAAGCTCTGGAAATGAGCAGAGAGGCTTTGGAGAGAGTATCAGTGCTCTGCAGTGTCACCTGAAGGTGTCATGTTGGGAGAGGAGAGACTGAGACCATGGTGACAAACCTGTGTGACCCCCTCTGCCACACAACTGTCCCCAAGTGCCAGGGGGTGCTCCAGGCAGGAGCAGCAGCAACAAAGGAGTCACCCTGTGGAAGACAAGGCAGGAGGAAACCTCTGCTTTTGAGTGCCTCTCCCCCATCTTAGGGCAACACAGAGCCTTACTGAGACCACAGAGGAAACCAGAATAAGGAGAAAATAAATTACCCTTCCAACTGCCCCACTCATTAAGAGGCTGTTCCCTTAACTCTGCTGTCCCAGAGATGTTCTTGCTGAGACCTCACCGAGCCCTGGTGACACACCTGCTCAGCGCTCAGATGCTCAGGCAGCAGCTTCTGGTAATTCCTGCCTCCAGCACAAAGGCCAAGCTGTGTGGTGAGGTTTGGAGTGGAATGCTCTGCTCTCCAGCAGGGAACACGGGTCCCACCGCGTGTGGAAGATGGACAGGACCGCGGGTTCAGCAGTTTGCTCTTGGCCACCTCTCCCTCACACGGCCTCAGCAGATGTCTGGGCAACACAGACCGTGCCTAACAAGCCTTTTCTGCCCCACGTGACGCACAAGGTCTCCAACCCTCTGTACATTTCTCCGCTGCTGCACATGCATCCTGGTGGCAGGAAGCAAATATTCCCAATAAAAACAAATCGTTGTGCTCTGATACATCCTTCCTTCGGGAGCAGCAGATGCAGCTGGGCAGCAGCTGGGTCCAGCCCCAGCAGGATGGATCCCCAGCTGTAAAGCGCTTTGCCAAACCCCCCTGCAGAGCCTGGAGTGCCCTGGGACTCCTAAAGAGACATCCCTTTCCTCTGGGCTCACCTGCCCTGCGGAGGAATCTCTTCTCCAGGTGTGCATTATTTGTGCTGATCCTTTCAGTTCAGCAGAGCTGGGGTTCCCAAGGCAGCCCTGCTCAGTTTTCCTTCCCTGAGTAGCAGGTTGTTGCAAAGCTTGGTTGTTAACCCAAAAATCCCAGAGGGCTGAAGAAGTTCAGGTAAGATGTGGTTGCTCTCGTTTCTCTGCGTATGACTTGCAAAGGAACCGCCTGTATTTTCCAAGATAAGCAGCCCTCTGTTTTTGGCAGTAGGTTGCTGGGAAGCAAATGCCTCATTTCTCTGGTTTTCCCCTATTTTCTTAAACTCTTGGTGTTTGGGAAGTGCTGCCCTCTCGGTGTCTGTGTTAGCTGGATAAAGTGGCTCCACTTCATTGTTTTTTCTTTCTCTCGTAGTTTTAGATTTCAAATAAGAAAGGCGGCAACTTTATAAAATGGACTCTCTCCAGTACATGTTGCTGTGGCTGGAGATGTGGCTGGGACTGAGATTTTGGCATGGGAAGGAAGAAATGAGGCTGCAGAACCCCCTCCCAACTATTTCAGCCTCTTCTAGGCTGCCTGTTCAGTGCCTGAGGCTGATGCCCTGCTCAGGGAAGCTGAGGTTACATGCACAGCTCCGCTTTCTTCTTTTTTTATTAAAAAAAAATAAAAATAAACCCTGCTGTACTGGCTGCAGGGAAAAGCTTGGGAATGTGAACTCTCCTAGCTCCAAAAAAACAAACAGAAAAAGCCCACAAGGCAAACTTCAGAGAGGCCCAAGCATTGTGCTTATTTTTGAAGCACTGCGGAGGTTTGTGGGAGGCAGGACAGGGCCAGGCTCAGCTGCCTGGGCAGCACCAGCCCCACTGGGGCTCTCCCAGCACTGGCTGTTTGGAGCCACTGGATACAGCCAGTGGTGTTCCCTGCAAGTGATGAACTAAAGCATCCCCTCCCTTTTTCCAAATAATATCTAAAGCTCGGAGCTCCCAAATTGCTGCTCTGGCATCGGTGTGGGCGAAGGATGTGCCCAGGGCCTTGTACAGCTCCAGGACAGCAGGGACAGGGGTTGCATCAACCCAGTCTCTGGGGTTTGGTATGTGCCAACAGCTTGTTTTTCACGCCTGGCCCAAACGGGAAATGGCAAAACTGTGAAACCTGCCCAGGGCTGTGGAACAGCAGAGTTTGGTGCTTAAATGGGTACAAATTGAAAGAGGGGAAATTTAGGTTCGATATTAGGAAGAAATCTCTTACTCTGAGGGTGGTGAGACACTGGCATAGGTTGCCCAGGGGGGGTGTGGATGCTCCAACCCTGGCAGTGTTCGAAGTCAGGCTGGATAAGGCTTTGAGTAACCTGCTCTAGGAGGTGCTCATGGTGGGGGTGATTGGGACTAGATGATCTTTAAGGTCCATTCCAACCCCTTAACATTCTGTGATTGAATGTATGAGTGTGATTCACAGGCCAGTACGTGTCTTCCCTCTGCCCTGCTAAGCCCAAGGTGTCTGGAGGTGGAAAAGCCAGCAGGGACCCAGCACAGACCATTTCCCCTCTCACACTTCTCGGGACAGTACAAACCTCAGGATCCCTCCTACCCAAGAGCATTGGAGTCCCCTCCTTCCTTACCTGCCCACACCACTTCCCTGGGTGTCTCCGCTTCATCCAGGTCTGGACCAACGTTCCTCCTGGGGCAGCTCTCCTGTGACACAGATCTCTGCCTTCTCTGCCCTCCCAAAATCTCACGTTCCCTTTAGCACACTTGGGGCCCTTCCACCTCCTGCTGTCGGGTTTGCCGTGCGAATCCCCTTATTCCTCGACTCAGAGAGAGAGTGAGAGGAGCCACCTCTACAGGCATGGACATCCCAGAGGGGAGTCCCCTGGAAAAGATGCTCTTGTCACACGAAGATGAAGTTGGCACAAGGAAAACTTTATCCGCCGGCTTTTCCCCAGCCCGGCTCTGGGGCTGATCTGTGAGACGTCCCGTGCTTGCGAGGTGGGTGTGCGAGCCCCAGGCAGGGCAAGGGAGCGGGACTGGGGGTCCCCGGCCCCGTGGTGGGGTTAGGGCAGAGCAAGGGGGGGTTCGCCCCCAGTGCCCGGCGCCGCGGGCTGCGCTGCGCTCCCTGCGCGGGGCTGCAGCACCATCGTGTGGCTGCGGGCACCCTGCGGGGGCACCCCGCGCCCAGCCGGCCCCCGGCCCCGGGGGTGGCTGCCCGGGCCGCTGGGGCTGCGGCGGGAGGGGGCTGGCATGGAGGAAGGAAAGGGGCCATTCCTGGGGGAACTGGCTGAGGAGGAGGCGCGTCTCTGCCGGTGCCGCTCCAAAGCGGGCTGATGCCATGCCAGGTCCGGCGAGATCCTCCCGTCAGCTGAGACTTGCCCTTTGGGAGTCACCTGGCTGAAAAACGACTGCAGTGAGGAAGGAAACCCTTTGTGTTTCTTGTTTCAAATGTCCTTTGAACCTTCCCCTGGTTCTGAACTTGTGTATGGATGCAACGCTGTGCATCTCCATGCAATTTTTCTTCCTTATATGTGATAACTCTCCCTTGGCTTTATAACCTGCTCCAAAGGGAATCTTTGCTTCCTCCTTTCTTCCCAAATTATTACAAAACCTTACACACAACCCCCGCCATGGACAGCTGCCATCCAGCTTCTCGAAGCTTCTCTGCCGCCTTAGGTTGCTTCCCTGTGGGGGCTGGAAAGAAGCAGCAGGGAGTAAAACATCTGCTGCAGGGAGGAGATGCTTCTTTCAGAGTTCGTGGTGGGCATCACACCCCCCGGGACAGGAGTGTCGCCCCAAAGGGCAGGAGGGGCTCAGCTGCTGGGAGGTGACAATTGCTGTCGCAGGTCCCTGTGATCCTGCAGGTCGCAGGAGGACTTGGAGGGTCTCCGGACCTTCCCGTTGCCACCAGAGGGAGAAGGGCTCAGCGCAGGCATAACGGGAGAGGAGGATGCTGTAACCACGAGATGTCTGTGTTTCCTTTTGGATGGGGGTAACCAGGCTGGTGTCCCTGCGAGCTGGAAAATGTGAGCTCTGTTTTGTCTCGCTGCCGTGGCAGCCGATGCTGATGACAATGCGAAATTGTTCTCATTAAAATATCGTAGGGGGCGAACGTCAACTTTTCATCAGTCAGAAAGTTGGGCACAAATGTCGGGCTGTGGGGACAGAAACAAGGAAAGGTGGTCCAGGGAGATCCTCCTGAGAGCTGAGAGTTGCCCAGTTACCTGGTTGTAAACCAGCTGCCTTGAGGAAGGAAACGGTTTGTCAGTGGCCTTTTAGCCTTCCTCTGCTCCTGAAATTGTGGTGTATGGATGGAGACCAGCTCTCCTGAAGAAATCCATTATGGTGATGTGCCCTCCTAGGAGGAAAAATGCTCCTGTGCTGGAAGAGGAGAGGTAGCACCATGGCTTTGAGCTCCTCTTCATCAGCACACCCCTCCCTGTGGAGTGCAGACCCTGCCAGGTGAGCTGCAGCTCTCCAAGCTTGTCTGTCTCCTGGTTTGCAGACCCCTCAGAGGATGGCCACCAGCTCCTGGGAGCTGGCTGACCATGGGCTGAGACCTTCTGCTCTAGTGGGAGATGAACTGAAGCTGGGACAGTTCAGGCAGGAAATAAGTGACATATTTCCAGCAGTCAACAGTAATGAGTCACTGGGAGAATCTGCCCTGGGATCTACAAGCTCTTCACTTCCAAGGGTCTTTTGACTCCGGGCTGGATGCCCTCCAAAGGGATGCTCTGCACTGGCCACATGCTGAGGACATGAGGATGCTGCTTGGGTGATACTCTCCAGGCAGGAGGTTGGACGAATGACATTAATGATCTAGAAGCCACTTACTGAACTAATAAATAAGTGGTTACAAAACAGCAGCATAGCGTTTTGATGCAGACAGTCAAGTGTTTGGGACTGTGGTGGGTCTGGGGTGATGTCCAACGTGGGGACTTGCTCCTGCTGGGATGAGCCCTGTGCTGCCCTGGGCAACGCTGGGATGTGTTGCTGAGGGGTCCTTCCCAAACCTTGCAGTCCACGGGGACCGTGTGCCCCGAAGAGCACTGGTGATGGGAGGGACACGGGGCTGGCTGCTGGAGGAAGCTGATCATGGAGCTGAGCTCCTCTGGGTGCATGGGAGAGCGTTGTGATCCCCCTGGCTCTGTGGGGGATTGGGGATGTCTTGGGGAGGAGGAGGTGACACGGGCATCCCATAAGTGACACGAGGAGAGCTGCCCTGGGAGGAGGCTGCTGCAGTTCAGCAGGTGAAGGCAGGTAAAAGAAACAGGGCAAACCCAGGGTGTCCCTTCTCCCCTCAGCCCTTGGTGCCCGTGGAAGTCAGCAGGGTGAATCTCTGCCACTTTGCATCCACACAGACCCACCCACCATTAACTTTCTCGCCCTCTCTGAACTCATCATACCTTTGATCTCCACAGTTTCTCGAGGCAATGGATTTCAGGCTTTAGCTGTGCTGTGAGGACATTTTCTGCCTTGTTCTCCAATCCTCTCCTCACAATTCCTGCCATTTGACTCGCTGCTTTTCAGTCCAAGTGTGTGCTGGGCAGTTTTCTGAGGGCACATCCTCACACCTCTCAGCAAAGTGTTCCCTCTGCTGCTTTATAGCCCAGCACTGTGTGTTCCTGGGGCTCTCTTTAACTTGGTATCATCTTGGCCCAACCACTGCTAGCCCTTGTTTTGGGGGCTCTGTGCCTGCTCTGCTCCTGCGGGCCTTTGCTCCCTGGGAAGCCCTCTGCAGTCCAAGGGCTTATGGTTTATTCCTACCCTTTGTTTCATTTTAACTAGTGGGCGGTGCAGATTATGACCTTCCTTGTTGCTTTTTAGTTCTGTTTCTGCAGACCTGGAAGTGCAAACCTGCATGTTGCTCTGGTCCCTGTGGGTGACTCTCTCCAGGAGCCATCCTGGACTAATCCAGGATGGACTAATCCAGGCTCCTCGCAAATCCACTCGCTCTGCTGAGCCCCCAGCGGGGCTGGGCTGCCCTTCAGCTCCCACATCCCACCCCCTCAGCCCGGCTCTCTCCCACGTGCTCCCTCAGCTCCCAGTCTCCAGCTCACCAGGTTAATGCCCTCCTTGGTGCAGAGGATGGAGCCTGGAGAGCTGGATTAGGTGCTGATTTGGGTCCCCAATGCTTGGGCTGCCCAGCCTTTACCCAGCCTGTGTGCGTGACAGAGCAGCGTCTCTCTGAGTTGCCCGGATGTTCCTGCAATGAGGGCATAGGGGGAAATCTTATTTCTCCACTGCCTCCAATTCCCTGAGCAGGTCCAGACCTCTGTATTGCCTGTTTCCAGCTCCCAGGGCTGTGGGATAACTCTCTGCTGGGACCATGGACGAGTCTTGTCCCCAGAGAACGGGAGGTCTGTAACAGATGCTCATCTCTGATGTCTGTGGAGCATCAATTAGTGTTTGGAGGTTTCCACCCCCACTCACAATGCTGGGTTTGCCCTGATAACCTGGCAGCAAGGGGCTCTGCTGCCTGCTCCTGCCTGCATCCCAGCCCAGCCCATTCCCTTGCTGCTGGGCAGAGATGGGGGTGCTGTTCCCAAGGCGGTGGGTGTGAACTAGGACAAGAATTCAAATGCCCAGGGCAGATCCTGTAAGCTCTGCCACTCCCAGTGGGATTTGGAAGGGCAAGAGCATCCTTGACACTCCTTCCTCAGACGCCCCCACTCATTATCCTGGAATGAAATAGGATGGATCTGGAAAGGCCCTGCAATTAGCTGTTACACAGCGACCCTCGTTAGGCTGCTTTCTGTCCTCCCACAGTTTCCACCATTTCCAGGCATCAGCTTGAGGATTCCCAAGCCAGAGGGAAGCCCAGCAGTTCTGCTGCAGAAATGCAGTCCCTCCACCCCTTCTGAGACCCACAAGGCCTTGCCATGTTCCCCCCGTGCTCCTGCCCCTCTCCCAGGGCATGTGGACCACTTGTTTGGGAGCCTGGGATGAAATCCAGGTCTCGAGGAGAAACCATGAGATGCCACCATCATTCAAGGTGAAGGTGGCTGGATCATGGCTCTTGTCCCCTTTCCCAGGACAGTTGTTCCCCTGCCCAGGCTGCTTGTCCAAGGCAGGTGGGAAACCACAGTGGCCGGTGAGAGAAGAGCCAGGTCCCCATCACATGCATTGACACGCCTCTACTCAGTAAAATATTTATTCCTCCATTATTTCACAAGAGTTGTTTTTACAAAAACCTTACAAAAATTTCCAAAACACAGACATGCAGAAGAGAAAAAAAAAATAAAAAAAATCCACCGTGGGTCTTGTTACAAGTAATTGAAATGTACAAATAGAAAGGGAGAGAGAGAGCTTAGATTACAATAATCCCTCGGTCCTGCTACCCCTCCGTGGGTGCAATTTGTATCTCGTCTCGGTGAGTTCAGCACTGACTGACAAGCTGTGATAAGCTGCCAAGAGCACGGCGAAGGAGGGGCCCTAAGATTAGGAGCAAATGTTTTCAAATATATATATACATATAGATATTTAGTGAAGAAATATTTATTCCCTGCTTTTTTTAGGTTTACAGAAACGGCATCTGCAAACTATTAAATGGGTTTATTTTCATTAACGTTCTCAAAGAGGCAGCGACATTTATATCCCTGTGGTTTCATCTTGTATAACCGAAAAAAGAGCCCTGTGCTTTCCATGGGAATAGGACCCCCCCGGCCCCCTCCTTCCTTCTGCCCCAAGGGGAGTTTCTAAGGGTGGATGATTTGATCCCCAGTGGATCCCTTTTCTCCTCGGCTTGGCATGTCCATGTGTGGTGTAGGGAGCTGAGCACTGCTCCTCTGGCATGGTAAATTTGGGGAATACCAGCCCTGGAAATAGGGGTGGGGTGGAGGGGGAGGATTTAGGGTGACACTGCTCCCTGGATGAGGTGGACAGTGTCAGTCAGGCTGTGTCCCCTCCCTGCCCACAGTGTCGCAGAGAAGGTGGCCATTCCCAACTGGATTGGGTGGAGCAGGGAAAGTGGGGCTGGAGGTGGGATGGAGGGGCTGGCTCACCCCCAGCCAGAGGAGATGTGCTCTTTTCCTGGTTCTCCCATCAAGTCTCCAGCTCTGGGTGCTGGGTGAGTTCCCCTGGGCTGGCCCTGCCTGGGGTGCAGCTGAGGGTCCCCCATGGAGCTGCAGTGAGAGCCCCAGTGGGAACAGGCGAGGTTGTTCCTGGGAGAGGATGGTCCCGGGAGCTGTGGGGACTCAGGTGGGCACTTTGTAGTTGTGACACTTCCAGCCTTGGTCTCACAGACCAGAGAAGGCTTATCTGGAGGAAACACCTCAGCAATTGCTGTGTTCATCCTCAGACCTACAGCTAGAGTCCCTAAGCCAAGCCATTTCAGGCAAGTAGTGCTGGTGCCCTCTCTGTCCAGGCCACCCCTCTGACCTGGTGGTGTCCCCACGCTTGGCTGGTGGCATTTTGAGGTGCATGAGGAAAGGGTGGTCTGGATTCCAGAGGGTAACACGTCCCTCACTCTGGCTCATTCCCCATTGCTGTGGAAGTGGCAGGGGAAGGTGGAGGGTGCGTCTGCTGCAGTCCCATGGGCTGGGGCGAGGTTGCCCAGCCCGTGTCCATCCCCCCGCACATCCCACCTTGCAACCATCATTAGGCTGCACGGCAGGGTGGGACGAGGGGGGAAACCATTTCCTTTCTGCCAAACCAAAGAAACCTCCCCCTATGGAGCCGCCGGCCCCAGACCCCTGCACACATCTGCGGAGCTGCCGACGGGAAGGCTGTGCCTCCGGAAGGCGAAGCCTTCGTTGGCATGAAGCGCTGGGAGCCGCCTACTCAGCTGAAACCCAACAGCTTTTTCCAATTTGCTCTTTCCCTGGGATGGTTCAATGACCTGGGGCTCTGCAGTATCGCTGGCAAACCCACCAAGGCAAGGCGGTGGTGCCTGCTTGGGGGACCCCCAACGCGCCCCCCAGCTCACGGGAAAGCTCACAGGCTCTGAGAGAGCCTGGTGAGATGTTCCAGCCCTCCTTACTCCTCTGGGAAGGAGCAAAGCCCGATGCCATCGAATAGGCAACTCCTAAATGCAGGCAGCACAGGGCAGAGGGTGGGCTGGGACTGGCTGTGGCATGGGTGAGCCATCAGGTTCCCAAAATCCCAAACACTGTGGCCGGGGTCGCACAGAGAGGTGAACACGCGGGTCACCTTTGGCACTTGTGGTTGAGCGCCGCAAGTCACAGCCCCGCAGAGAGGGGGGCTCGTGGTCCTCCCACCGCCGCACATCCCCATGGGAGGAGAAGACCCAATAGCTCCTTGGCCCTCTAGGCGAGATACCCAAATTGGTCAAATCCAATAGTCCAAGATCCTTCCATGTTTGGAAGCAAATTCTTGTCCCTTGGCAAGTCTGTTTGTCCTCGAAGAGCGCGTGGGGGGTATGTGTGTGTATATATAGCCGTTATTATAAGGGTGTGCGCAAAAGCAAGTTTCTAACCAAGTTTGCTCCATATGTGGCTATAATTATGTGCCACTTCGGCCTGGGACTGACTCTACCTTCAAAAGGGAAGGGAAGAGGAGAGAAGAGGTGCTGAGACGCTGGATGAGTGACACGTGTTGGGCAGGCAGCGGATTTGTCCTGGACCGGCACAGGAACCCCACGTTGTATCCTGGATGAGGCCACGGGGTGGGCTTTGCCCTGGTCAGTTCACGGTGGGCACCTGGTTCTGATGGAGGCTGAACTCTTTGGCTTTGAGGCGCAGGCTGGCGATGCTGTTGGCCATGTTGACCCCTTGGGTGGGCGTTGCGGTCCCACTGGAGCTGTAGGAGGGCACAGTGCTGCGGGGAGGGAGTGGGGAGGGAATGAGGCATTGCCCATGGAGAAGTGCCCGTGCCCCCTGTGGTCCTGCCGGATTCCCAGCCTGGACTGCCCGTTCCCTCTTAAGACATCTCCCACAAGAGCAGCCAAGGCTTCAGCATTTTTATGGCTGGATGGATGTGGGAACCCCTCAAACTATGCACCAGGAGGCCTGGCCTTGAGCTTTTGAATGAGATGGCTGGACATGAACAGCTGGGAACCAGAAGGGACCCATGTCACCTCCTTTGCCGAGATGTGGGAAGGGTCAGCACGAGGCCAAGCGAATCCCCTGCGAGGGCCAGGGCCCCGAAATGCGTGGAGGCAGGGAATCCTGCTCAGCAGCAGGCAGAGCTGGAAGGGATTCCCAAAGCAAAGCCAGCCGAGCTCCTTTCAGCCCCATAAAAGTTCCCGAATCCCCAGCGGTGGCACAGGGCTGCAGTGGAGTGGTCCCCAGGCAGCCCCATGGCCACCTCCTCCCCAGCTCCTCCAGAGCCTCCACCTACCTGTACGGGGAGGAGCTGGTCCAAGAGAGATACTCCGGGGTCAGTGCAGTGGGTCGTGGCGCCATGGGCTGCTCGATGGCTGCCTCTTGGCTGTAGGATTTGAGGAGAGATGCTGATCTGTTGGCCAGCATCGCCCTCTCGTTGCGGCGAAACTTGGCCCTCCGGTTCTGAAACCAGACCTGTGCGGGGAGGGAAGGTGGTCAGCAGGGATGTCCCAAGCATCTGTCCTACTGATCATGGCCATGTGCAGGATGAAACCAGAGAGGGGGCAGTCCCTGCTCCCACCTGGGGCAAGGCAGAGGGTGTTGTTTTCTCCCACACAAACCTTTGCTCACCTGGACTCTCGCCTCGCTGAGGTTGACCCTTCTGGCCAGCTCCTCCCGCACGAAGGCGTCGGGGTAGTGCGTCCTCTCGAAGACCCTCTCCAGAGCCTGCAGCTGGCTGCTGTTGAAGGTGGTGCGGTTCCTTCTCTGCTTCTTCTTCCTCTTGGCCGCCCCACGGCTCGGGCTCAGGCTCTCACCTGTGGGGAAAGCACAGGAGAGGCCACATGAGAGCCAGATCCATGTGAGACCCCACAGACCCCACGACCCAGCCAGGCTCGAGCCTTCCTGGAGGTCAGCACTCCCTGCAGGCACCTGGGACTCAGAGGGAGCAGCAGAGGTGCAACCCTGTGGTCTCCATGACATCAGGACCTGCTGGAGCTCAGGATTAAGCCCAATATTTGCCAAGACCTGCAGTGGCTTCACGTCTGGCTAAAAACCACCTGGACCTGATTTTGGATACCAGTCTGTGGATTTTGGGGCAGCACTTGATCCAAAACGGGGACATGCCCACAGGGTGACCTGGGCTCGGTTCATCCTGAGGGATCAGGTCAAGCTTTCACGAGCAGCGATGGCAATTCAGCACCAAAACACCCCCAAGATGTGGGTCTCAGCTCCCACCTCCAACACCCCCTGAAGCCCCAGCTGTGGCACATCCCCAAGGTGACACAGGACTGCAGCCAAGCATCTGCTCATCCAACCCTGGTCTTCAGGGCTTGGAACGAGCGGCACCGCGTCTCACAGAGCTCAGCCTCCGCACTGTTTATTTCTGGCTTTGCTGGCTCATGGAAACATGAAGCTGAGGGTATAGTTTGGTTTCTCAGTATTGATCCTGGGCTGTCAGCCAGGCTGAGATTAATCTCCTCTTTGTCACTAATATCCTACGGTTTAGGCAAGTTTTATGAAGTCTTTTTCCGAGACACTCAGTCAGCTGCCTGCAAAGGCTCCATGGGGAACACGACTCGCTGTCGTTCTCCCTTATGGAGGCACTGGTTAATGATTCCCTCTGCTAATAAAGCATCTGGATCCAATCTGTACCCACCGGTGGGAAAGCATTTTGGAATTATTTGAAATGTTAATAATTTTATGACATTCTCATTCATAGCAGGGTTATGTTGGGGGTTTCTGCTCTGTATTGTTGCAGAGGCCACGGTGGCAGAACTCCCCCAATATGCTCAAGAATTAAATACTTGCTAATAAGTTACCGTGGTACTTCTGTGCAGGGTTTTCAAATGATACTCGGACAACAAACAAAGTCTACTGGGAGGGATATTAACTCTCCTGCTTCAAGACACCATCAAGCTGTTGAGCAGGAGGAAACTACAGGTTCCAAGATCTTTTAAGGCCAGAAAAACCTTCTTGGGACCTTAATTCTGAATAATTCAAGCCACGAAATGTCCACCGATAAGTTTTGTGCCTGAGTGCCGCTTTCTCAAGGGCTGTCCCACCCTGAGATGAGCCACGAAGACCAGAGAAGCCCATTACCTGCCAGCAGGGATGTGGAGGTGGGAACTGGTCACCACCACCACCCCTGTTCCCAGTCTCCCAGGATGCAGGAACGCTGTATTTTGACCATGATGGGGCCAAACTGCAGGGACTGTGGGAAGAGGGGAGCACCCCTGGATGTGAAGGGGAGGAAAAAGAGCTCTGTCCACCTGCCAGGGCCTCGCTGCAGCTGCCAGCGTTTCTCTGGGTCTTTTATTGTATTGTAGGTGCATCTGGACCTTGGTTGAACAACCCCGTGCTCTTGTATTTGGGACATGGCATTGTTGGTTGGGCAAAGACACGATGGACAGTGCTGTGCCTGAAATATGTGTGGGTTTGAGGCCCCTTCCCCAGCCAGGAAACCACAGGCTGCCCTTTGCCGCCGATCGTGTTTAAAGGCTCACAAATAAAATTCTCAGGATTCCCTCCAGCCCTTGTTCCTGCAGCTTCAAATGTTCTGCCAGTCTTTGCCTTCCAGTTGCCCCTTTTAGTTAAACTCCTTTTTTGGTCCTGTTTTCCTTCGGCAAGCTAACGAGCCACTGGATTAAAATACATGAAGTCCAGCCATGGTTCTCCCTGGGTTTTCTGGGAGCCTGGGACTGAAATGGGAACCATCAGGCTGGGAAAGAGCTACAGGATGTAGCAGGGTGAGAGATGTTTCCTTGTGGGTTTACGACCACCCCGTAGGGCTTCTGGGGAAATGACAGACCAGGATTTGGTTCAAAAATTGCCATCACCAAGGCCACCCACTGCCCTCACAGAACCCTAGGAAATGCGTAAATAAAACTAATAAACCCCCTTTGGTTTCATCCCCAATTTAAATCTGGCTATAGGACTTTTCCATAAGTGATGGCTTCCCTCACCCACTCTAATTTGGCTGAAGGCAAGGAGGAGGAAGAGGAAACATTTCTTAAATTAAGTCTCAGCCCAGTTCTGTAGGATCTGGCCACATTTTCTGGCTGGTTTCTGTGTTCCCAAACCCATGGAGGGAAGAGCTAAACGGCCATGGGAGATGAGTGGTGCTGAGCCATTCCCATATGGAGCTGGCAGGCACACTGGGATGGAGGTTTTAAGAGTGGAGTTGGGTCAGGATGTGTCCGAATGCCAGTGGTTCCCTGGCTTTTTGTGGGTTTCAAATTCTGGGCCATGCCTCCATTGGGGCATTTTCTTCAGCCCCTACTGCTGGTTTTAATTCAAGGATCTTCCACCCCTCTTCCAGGCCATCCCTGTATGGCTTTACAGCTGGGGCGCCTGCCTGGATCCTCTGCTCTGCTCTGCTCTGCTCAGGGATGAGCCTTGGGAACAGATCAACATCTTTTCCCCATTAGCTCAGGCCCTGCAGGCTTGTGGGACCAGATAAACGCCACCCTAATTGCTGGATGTGTGTGTTTGACAGGTTTACAATGTACAGAGTTGGGCTGGGTTGTTCCTACCAGAGACGCTTTAACAAACCCAAATCAGCTTCCCAAAAAATGAGCGTTGCTAAGTTCTCTGTGGCATCAGAGAAGAAATGGGGAAGGGGATGGATTGGGTGCCCCAAAGACCCTCTACCACCTCATTGCCATCAGCAGGACTTGGATTTAACCAGACTTGCTGACACCTTGATGGAGGAATTGGAAACCATTTCCTTGTCCCAGTGGGCTTCCAGGAATAAGAGTCTGTAATTGCACAAAGTTAAAACCAGCTCACCACCATCTATGTTTTGCCCCAAAGCGGTGCTTGGGGATGTTACAGAGAAAGCCAAACCCTTGCCTTTGTCAGTCATAATTTGGGGATTCATTTGGGGCAGGGCTCAGTTGTCCAACCCTGAGGCCGGAGGGGCTCCTGAGCCTTCCCCCCAACCACCTACACTGTATTTGTCTTCCACTGATTACAATTTCCACTGAAGGGGAAAAAAAATGCAAGGGAAGGGGGAAAACTGGGGGGATAACGTTACTGAATAACGAAAGATGACACGTGGGGGAGGATGGGGAGAGGGAGGCACAGGGGCTCTGCTCAGAGCAGGATGGGCCCGGTGTGCATCCCAAAAAAGCACACGAGACTTTTCACCCATGATGTGGGTGAGTTTTGGGGCGCTGGGTGTGGCCTGGGTAACCCCCAGCCTCCTGCCTGGACTGCCCAGCCCCAGAGTTGTGGACAGCCCCAGTGGGCAGAGCTCTGCCCCATGGATGCTACCGGGCACTGAGAGTCACCCCAAAACCCTTCTCCACTGGGGAGTGACAGGTCCTGCCCCATTTACCAAGGCAGCAGCACCCGTGGGTCAGAGCCATGCTGGTTCCACTGGGCACCAACCCGGGGGCAGAGCTCTGCCCCACAAGTGCCATGGGGTGCTGGGAGTCACCCCAAAACCCTTCTCCATCCAGGATCACACCGTGCTGTGGACTGGGGAGCAACGGGTCCTGCCCCATTTGCAAAGGCAGCAGCACCCATGGGTCAGAGCCATGGGTGGTTCCATTGGGCACCAACCTGGGGGCAGAGCTCTGCCCCTTGAGTGCCCCGGGGTGCTGGGAGTCACCCCAAAACCCTTCTCCATGCAGGATCACACCGTGCTGTGGACTGGGGAGCGACGGGTCCTGCCCCATTTGCAAAGGCAGCAGCACCCACGGGTCAGAGCCGTGCTGGTTCCGCCGGGCACCAACCGAGCCCACTTTTCCATCTCTTGCCTTTTCCCTCTGTGCTCCCATTAGTTTTCCATAGGAAGGACTCTGCGGGCCTGCCAAGAAGGGCCCCCACGCTGGCAGGGCCCCCAACCTCCCGCGCAGCAGCCGCCGAGTGCCGTAAAGAGGTAATTTTCACTAATTTCCACCGAGGCTTCGGCTTTGACTTACGCCCCCCATTAGCGCGCGGCAAACGGCCCCGGTGCCGCCGGGATCCAGGCCCAGCCAGCGCCGACATTCCCGGCTGCTCGCACGCCTGAGCCATCCTGGGCAGGGATGCTCCCTTGGGATGGCTTCTGGGGCTGTGGGATCCGGCACCGTCGCTCTCCCTCGGTTTGGGGCGACACGCGCTTTTGGGGGGTTTTCTCTGCAAAATGCCCACCCTGGAGCACGATGTCACCTCGGCCGACGTCCCGCCTGTCTCTGCCCCCGGCGATGCTCCGAACCCCCTCTACGGGCACCGCCACGTCCCGGGACAGATTTTGCTGCCTCCAGCTCTGACGCTTGGCTTTGGGGTGCAAAAAAACCCCCCTTTTTCAGGGACGGGGTCAGAAGGGAGCCAGTTCAACCCTCTCACGCCAAAAAGCCCAGGCTGCCTCTCCCGCAACATGTTTCATTTTCCATCGTGCCGCAGCCCCGAAGAGTTTTCTGCCATTAAATTATTTCACACGTTCCATTTATTTGCGAACAGTTTGCCAAAGACCTTTTAAGCTTTAAGTTTTTCACACCCACCCCCCAGCCTAAATGATCAAATCTGCCGTACCATTTACTTCCCTTCCCTGCCTGGAATGGTATTTTTTTTCCCCTTTTTTCTTCTCGGGTATAATTTAAGGGTTGAAATAGCCTGGAGGGAATTAGCTGTAAATTCTTCCTAAGACAAATAAATTCAGCCCTCTAAGTTTCTACGTTTTTCAAACTGTTGAGAGACGTTTTGGGTTTGTTTTACTTGAAATAATGATCGTGGCATATCTGACCCTCAGGCTGCGGCCAGCTCTAACCAAATAAATAGCTTTTATTAATTAAGGTTTATCCTTAACAAATAAAACCCCAATTTGATCTCGGCCGGCTGAATTAGCAAAAATAAACAACGGGTTCTCCGGGCACTTGATGTGGATTTAACAAATTAACGCTGGGCCTTCATCAGGGAAGCCACAGGGTGGTGGAGGTCTTTTACAGCCAAGAAATCCTTTGGAAAAACAATGTCTTTCGTTTCTCCCATGGTCTTTCTCGGTAAACATGTGCACTGCCTCCATCCCTGCAGACACTCGGGGGGAAGCGAGGAGAGCGATGACGCCCGCCCGAGTTTCATGTGCAATTGTTTAAGTTGTCCCCCTAAATCATGCGGTGCGGAGGAAGCGTCTCCCCTCGGAGCGCGGCGAGCGGGAGCGAAGCTCTCGGCTGCGGGAACTGCCCCTCCACAGTGTCCAGCTCCTTCTGACCCCGCAACCTGCGGGCGAGACACCCCGAGATATTGACTGTTCACTGCCACACTGCCTGGGCACCCCTTCCAGCAGCTGCTTCCACGTGCCTGGGGACAGCCTGGGAGCCTGCAGGGGTTTTCCGTGCCCAAGGGAGGCTCTGCAGGGAGCAGGGATGGCAGGGGGGATGCGCCCCAGCCAGAGGGGAGCCAGGCCCTTGTCCCTGCCGGCGGGCACAGGGTTTGCTGCAGAAGGGATGGTGGGAGCTGCCTGCGCTGCTGCAGGTCTTTCATCTCCCAGACCATCCCGGGAAGCCCAGAGGGCTGAGCAGCAGCTGGGAAGCTGCCCCTGCGTGTGTGCCGGGTCACCACGCTGTGGCTCTGGGCGCACTCCAGGGTGAGTGGCACCAACGCGGTGCCACAGCTTGGGGACAAAACCACGGCACCGTAAATCCTGTTTTCTGGGGGGTCTCACACCCTGATCTGGAGGAGAAGCACTTCAGGGCCACCGACCTCTGCCCAAGGGGTGTTGGTCCCAGCTTTGCTTGGCACTGAGAGGTTCAAACCCACTCTGGGAACAGCCCATGGGCACTGGGGGACAGGGTATCCCCAAGGAACGGCCCTTCCCCGCGCTTGCGCACTGCTGGGAGCAGGCTCTGACCTCCATCCTGACCCACCGCCACTCCCTGCTCCCCTCCAGCCCAACCCCAGCCTCGTGAAGACCCTGGGAATGCTGGAGGCTCTGGGGGGACGTTGAAGTCAGGGGGGGTCCAAATGTGCTGAGTCTGAAGGAAACTTTCTCGGCTCAAGTGGCGTACATGAAAAATTTAAGAGAGGGGCAAGTCCCAGCTACTGGAGAAACATTACAGCGAAATGTTTCCGAGGATGTTTCACCTCATTAATTGTGAAAAAACTGAAACGCTGACACGTTTTTACAGGCTGCCAGTTTTGCTGGGGGAAAAGTGTCTCTGTTAAAAAGGAGCAGCAAAAGCCTGGACCAAGAAAGAGGCCAAGGCTGTCCCAGGAGGGCCTTTGCCTGTGCTCACTGACAGGCAGCAGCAGCCTGTTTTATGGTTATAGAGCTGCCTCTGCACCAGCCAGAAACCACCCAGCACCATGGTCTGCCACCCCCAGCCACCGAGACACCCGGACTTTGGGAGGATCCCGCCTGGCAGTGCTGCAGCCCTGGGAATGCTCCATGCACAGCCTGTGCGCCCTGAGCCCGGAAGGCTTTTCCCTTTGCACCCACAGATGCCAGGGATGGTCTGAGCATCCACCACAGCGTGTCCAGCTGAAAGCCTGAGCAAGCTGGGAAGGTCCTGCAGAGCCCCGAGCCAGCAGCATCCCTGCATCCCAGAGGGATGTGTCCAACCTCTCCCTGCATCCCACTGGTGGCACTGAAGCCTTTTTTTGGCTCAGCCCCATCTTTAGTGCAGCAAAGGCTTTGGGAATGTGATGCTTAGATGGGTATTGGGAAGAGACAGAACGTGAAAAGGAGGATCCCCATGTTGTGGGACACTGCTTCCCTTAGGGATGGTCCCAGCCTGGCATCAGCCACCAAATTCCCCAGCGAGGGCCCTGAGTGGATTCAAAGCCGGCTCTCCAGGAAGGGCAGCTGTGATGGGTCTGCTGCAAAACCCAAGCACACAGGAGGGACAAGATCAGGAGGTCACAGTGGGGACAGAGGGAGACAGGGGATGAAGGAGATGAGAGGGGAACCAGGTGCTGGAGATGCCAGGTGAGCAACCAGCCAGCTGAGTCACATGCTGTGATTTAAACAGGATGCCCTGAAAGTTCAAAGCTGGTGAAATCCACACGGCTGCAGGTAAAGCCCTGAGGCTTTGACATGCCCAGCAGTCCAGGAACACTTCCCAGCACCTCCCACCATGCCAGAGGCTCCTGCCCTGCCTGGAGGCTCCCGCACAGCCCAGCGCAGTGCTCGCCCAGCCAAGCACAGGCCCCAGAACGGTGTTTTGGCACAGCCAGCTCCTGCGTCAGCGGAAGCATTTAATGAATTAATTGCAGCCACATTCCCCGAAGGAGGAGGCAGGCTTGGTGGGATGCTGTCAAGCCTCGGGAAGGGGCTGGGGAACATCTCTGGCCACAAAGCTCTGGTGGGAGAAGGCTGAGCAGCACAAGAACTTCCCTCCCACTGTCCCAGGGGTCCGGAGAAGGAAGCGCCATCACCTGCCTTTTTCCCGGAGTGGGAACCACCTGTGGACAGACCTTTGGACATGGTGACACGGACAGACCTCCCGCCAGTCCCGCAGCTCTGGGATGCTCCCCAGCACCCTGGCCCTGCATCGAGGTGCAGACTGCAGAGCCTGGCACCATGAGCAGCCCCTGGCACCAGCGCTCTGGGGACAGGCTGCAGAGCCCGCGCCAGCGCTGGCGCCCATGCTGTGCCTTCCCAGCCGCCTGGCTCCTGTGCCCCCCGGGAGCTGGAGCCGGGGCACTGTCGGGGGCCGCAGGGCTCTGAGAGCCTGGCTGGCCCACCGAGGGGTGGCACTGGCCCAGGGCATCCCGCCTGGGACCCGGCATGCCGAGCACATCCCTGGGGCTCGGTGGTCCGCACGCGGAATATTCCCTCGTAGGGCCGTGCCGGCGTGGCGGGCGAGCCCAGCCTGGCGCAGGGATTTCGGGAGCTGCCAGGAGCATCCCGTGTGCGCCGAGGAGGCTGCGGCCGCAGCCCCACACAATGGGCTGTCCCGGCTCCAGCGCTGCCGATGCCTCCATTGTGTCAGCGCTCCGTGGGGATGGAGCCGTGGAGGAGCCGAGCTGGGGGAATAGCTGGGGGGCTGCTCCCCAACGAGTACCCTGATTCCCCCCCTCGAGGAACGGCAGGGTGAGGGGAAAAGCCTCCTGGGAAAGTCCATCATCTGCGTGGGTTTGTTGGGGACAGCACCACTGTGTCACTGCCTGGCACGCCGGTGCCTTTGTGTGCTCAGGGCCTGGCAGGGTTTGGCATCTTCCCTGCTCATGGCAGGGAAACCCCTTTGCCTGTATAGGGCCGGGACCACACAGAGCCTCCAGAACAACCTCGATGGTGCCGGTCTGGGACGTCCCCTGCAAATGCCAAAGAGGGAGAGAGGAGACGGGACGGATGTAGGGTTGGGGGGTGGGCTGTGCTGCAGCTCCTGGCTTTGCCCACGGACGCTCTGAGAGGCCGTGTCAGACCAAAGGGCTCCTCAGGCACGACTTGGGGTGGCAGGAGCCAAAGTCCTCACGGCACAGCCAAGTGCCTCGGGAAAAGACACCATGGTGGGTTTGTTGCGCCGAGCTGAGCCAAGTACTGAGCAGCACCGACCGACGGGGGAGCAGGAATTTTAATTTTGTTCTCCTGCGAATCTGCCAGCCCCCGTGGAGGAGGCCCAGGGACCAACAAAAGGCTCTGGCTCTGCCCCAGCCACCACCAGCCAGGAGCCTCCCCGGCGAGGAGACATTCACCAGGGGGTTTGCTTTCATGCCTGGGCCAGGAGACCTTCTCAGGGTGGGATGAGACCAGTGCTTGGGCTGTGCTGCACCTCGTGCTGCTACAGCCCCCCGGGATGCTCTGGGGGGCACAGCCCCCTGGGGATGCACTGCCCGTGCTTTGCCAGCTCTGGCTATGCCCTCTGTTTGAACAGCCACGTGGTGAGGGGTGTCACCATGATGGCTCAGAGATGTGTGAACAGCTTCCTCTGCAGCCCAGGGAAATGGCCAGCCCAGACCCCACAGCCAAAGTGCTGGGATTTTTGTCAGCCCCAGGCACTGCTGCAAGGGGTCTGGGCAGAGGGGACAGCCGTGGTGGCCACTGGGATGGTGCGATGGACGATGCCAGGATGGACGATGCCGGGATGGACCCCACTGTCCAACATCAGGGCTGAGCACAGCAGATGCTGCTTCCCTCCCCATCGTGCAGACCTTCTAGGCCCCCTTTGGTGTGTCGACGATGCAGCCACGGAGGTGCCAACCTTGCCCACCCACAGCCACCTGACATAACAGGTTACACGGTTTCCCAGCAGGGCACAGGCACATGTAATTAATTGACACTAATGAGACTTGTGCAAGCATCAGTCCCTGGAGCCTGTGCTTGCAAAGCTCTACCAAAACCTTGGCTTTAGCTGCAAAGTGGCTTTCCCCCAGGGCTGGGAAGGGGATGGGATGGTGGGTGCCTTGAGCATCGCACTGTTGAGAACTCGCTGGGAGTTTTGCTCAGTGGTTGAAAAATAAAACCGATCAGCCAGGGCTGCATAGCAGGAACGTTGTGTAGAGGGCTGGCTCCCAGCCAGGGACCCCTGGCATGGTGATCCCAGCCTTCCTCTCCTCCCCAGCCCCTCAAAAAAGGTGGCTTTTTGAAATTCAATAGGCAAAAGCCCAAGCAAGCCAGGCCCAATGGCATCTGGCACTGAAACTCAACACCAGCCCACCAAGCTAAAGCACAGACCCCATTTCATCAGGGTCATTGCCAAGGAGGGGAAGGAGATTGGGAAGGATGGGGGAATGATGAGAATCCCCACGGTGTCCCCTCCTGCTGCTCACTGCCACCGTCCCAACTCCACTCTCTTTTTGGGGCCAAACGGGTGCTTTTCACACCCAGGCCAACATGCCACTGAGCACCCATGGGGTCAGTGAGCACCAGCACCTGCTGAGAGCCCATCCCACGGCCACCACCACCAGTGTCCCGTGGCCAGGGACACCAGCGTGTTTGGCCAGGGCGTGGGATGGGCGTGAGTCCCTGGCTGGGACCCCATCCCACCACCCCTCCAGGGAGGACCCTCGTGGGCGCCTGCACGCACAGACGTCCCAGAAACCCCTGCCAGGGAGCAGCATCGTTGTCCTCCAGTCTGGTTTTCATTTGAGGTCGGTGGCCTCTCGCCAAATTTATTGTAAAACATTCATTTTAATAAGTGGCTCGTATCTTTTTCTTTTTTTTTTTTTTAAACCCAGCCCGGTTAACTGTTTCCAGGTTAAAGCAGAACTGTGCACGCTGGGGATGGCAGGGATGGCGGGGGCAGTGGGGACAGTGGGGACAGGATGGCAGGCAGATTGCTGGGGGCAGGTGCCAGCCACGGGGAGGACACCAGGGGACACCTTGATGTCAGGATGGAGACAGCTGCATTCTACAAAGCCCAGCAGAGCTGAGACCCTCACCCTCCTCACCCTGAGCCTTCATCCCCTCTGGGTGCTCAGGGAGACCAAGCACCACCTTGCCACATACAAATCCCATCAAAACTTAACCCCTGATGGGTAATCAGGTGGTGCTGAACACACGAAGGGCTTCGCGAAGTGGATGGTGCCTGGTAGTTTAGTTTTGACATTTGTTTTAAGTTTTATAAACCTCTAATACTAATAGAAATGCTTCAGTGTCTTTTAATTTAAACGAAAACAGTTACTTTTTTTTTAATTTAAAAATTCCCCTGAGGTATTTACAACTCCCAAATTACAGCCATGTGGCCGGCCCGGCCGAGAAAGTGAAATCAGTGAGGAGGGAGCGTGGCAGCTGCCCCAGCCCAGCCCAGCCCCGAGCAGCACCAAGTAGTTGTGTCCCCACATCACCCGTGTCCCCTCCACAGCACCCCACAGACAGACTCTGCGTCACTGCTCTGCTGGGGACACAGGATCCCAGTTCGTGGGGTAACCAGCCCCCTGAACCGCCTGCCACAGCTGTCCCCAGCAGGATGGTGTCCTTCTGCCTCTCCTGCCTTCCTTCTCTCCTTCCATTTTAGTCCTTCCCTCTGGAGCACAGTGGGTTTGGAGACAGGAGATGACCCATCCCGTGTCCTCCTCGTCAGTGCTGCTGCTGGACCAGGCTCTCTGCGCCCCAGGTGTGGGGTCCCCTGTGTGCTCCCCTGCAGCATCACTGCTACTGCAAACCCCAACTCACCCCATGCAACCTCCCAGCCCCTGCAATGCCCTGGCACACCCCCCGACCCCTGCCAGTGTCCTGTGTCACACGGCGGTGTCCTGTGTCACCTGACGGTGTCCTGTGTAGTTTGGGGTGCCACACAACCCCCCCACACCCAGCAATGCCCTGCATGACCGTGGGGTTACAACGCTGACCCCCTGAACATTTTGGGGTGCAGAGCAGCACCCCCCCTAACACACACTGCAACACCCTGTGCAGCTCAGGGTGCAACACAAGCCCTCCCCAAACACCCTCTGCAACACAACCCCTCCCCAAACACCCTCTGCAACACAACCCCTTCCCAAACACCCTCTGCAACACAACCCCTTCCCAAACACCCTCTGCAACACAACCCCTTCCCAAACACCCTCTGCAACACAACCCCTCCCCAAACACCCTCTGCAATGCCCTGTGCAGCTCAACACACAACACAACCCCTTCCCAAACACCCTCTGCAATACCCTGTGCAGCTCAACACACAGCCCAACCCCGGCTGTGATGCCCTGCACGACTCGGGGCTCAGTGCACAGCCTGGGGTGGACCCCCCAGTCCTGGCTCCGTCCCTGCACCCCCCGGCTCAGCTCCGGTGCCAGCGGGGTGTGCCAGGCCGTGCCCCCTGCCCAGGACCCCGGTGCCATGTGCTCCCTGCCGCTCCCCCGGCTCCCCTGCCATGTGCACTCCAGTTTCCTTGCGTGTGAAGCCGGCAGCCTCTCGGATTCAGTGGCTGGAAAGGATGGCGCCTCTGCACATCTGGTTCAATGCGCGAGCCTGGCGCCTGGCTTAGCCACAGTCTCCATTCAGAGACACACAGACTTTAATAGACTCATACAATTCTTCCTGATCTATCACTGCAGCCGCAGCTGAAAAGCTGCTTTATTATACGCACTCAAAGGGGGATGCGGAGGGAAGGGGAGGGGGCCGGCGGCTGGCGCTGCCGCTCTCTGAAGGTTCCCAGCCCGCCCAGCGTCCCCCCCTGGGACCTGAGCTGCCCCCCCAGCCCTGCCCTGCATCCCAGGGGGGGATCCCCCCCCCAAAACCCGCGGAAAGGAGCGGCACCGCAGCCTCATTATAACTCCTGCTCAATTAACACCCGCAGCCTTCCGAGCCGCCGTTCGCACCCGGGCACGGACGGGGCCGCAGGGGAGGGGGTGCCAAAGGGGACCCCCTTGGTGTCCCTAATGCCCCCAGGATGCTTCCACTCCCCCACAGGCTGGGACAATTTCCCCCCCAAGCGCTCCAGCATCAGCATCCCATTTACCGCCCCAGCTCCCCGACAGAGGATCCGCAGCCGGAGCTGCCCGCGGCTGGGGAGCTGCCCCACGGGCACCCCACGGGCACCCCCCGTGGATGGGGAGCTGCCCCACGGGCACCCCCCGTGGATGGGGAGCTGCTCCACGGGCAACCCCCGTGGATGGGGAGCTGCCCCACGGGCACCCCCCGTGGATGGGGAGCTGCTCCACGGGCAACCCCCGTGGATGGGGAGCTGCCCCACGGGCACCCCCCGTGGATGGGGAGCTGCTCCACGGGCAACCCCCGTGGATGGGGAGCTGCCCCACGGGCACCCCCCGTGGATGGGGAGCTGCTCCACGGGCAACCCCCGTGGATGGGGAGCTGCCCCACGGGCACCCCCCGTGGATGGGGAGCTGCTCCACGGGCAACCCCCGTGGATGGGGAGCTGCCCCACGGGCACCCCCCGTGGATGGGGAGCTGCTCCACGGGCAACCCCCGTGGATGGGGAGCTGCCCCACGGGCACCCCCCGTGGATGGGGAGCTGCTCCACGGGCAACCCCCGTGGATGGGGAGCTGCCCCACGGGCACCCCCCGTGGATGGGGAGCTGCTCCACGGGCAACCCCCGTGGATGGGGAGCTGCCCCACGGGCACCCCCCGTGGATGGGGAGCTGCTCCACGGGCAACCCCCGTGGATGGGGAGCTGCCCCACGGGCACCCCCCGTGGATGGGGAGCTGCTCCACGGGCAACCCCCGTGGATGGGGAGCTGCCCCACGGGCACCCCCCGTGGATGGGGAGCTGCCCCACGGGCACCCCACGGGCACCTCCTGTTTATGGGGAGCTGCCCCACGGGCACCCCACGGGCACCCCCTGTGGATGGGGAGCTGGCACCCCGGAGCCCCCCGTGCTGCCCCCAGCAGGTCCCAGCGCTGGCTCCGGTTGCCGCGGGGGCAGCAGAGGACGGGGGAGCGCCCGGTGAGGGATGCTCGGCGTGGACAGAGCATTCCGTCACGCCCGTGGGAAGGCTGGACAACATCGCCCGCGGTCATGTGTCCCCGGGGCAAAGGCAAACACTGGGAATGCCTCGAGGGCGAGGGTGGGATTTTTTTTATTTTTTTTATTTTAGTTCTCGGAAATTTAGGGTTGTCCAGTGAAAAACAACCTGGTTTTGCAGCACCACGGCAGCGCTGGCCAACAGGCACTGGAAAAAAAAAGCCTTGCAAAACCCTAAAAATCAGTCCATTCTTCCTGAGAGCGCTTGCTGTCCCTTTTCTCCCTCTCCCAGCTGAGCATTACCATGACCAGGCAGGGGATAGCTGCCTCTGCTTACTTCCATTCTCTTCCCAGTTGCTTTTTTCAGCCGGGAAAAACCTGATCTGCATTAACCCTGGTCTAAAACCTTGCCCAGTCCCAGCTCAGCCGAGCCATAACCCGCTGCCCCGGCATTTTAAAGGATGCTCTCAGCCTTCTCCGTGGCTCAGGGATCCCATCCTGGAAGGATCATTCCTTCCAGCCTCTGCTCATGCTGCAGAGAGGGCATGAGGTGCCATCCTGGTGACACCAAGTCAGTCTCAAAGCACCCGGGTCAGTCCCATCCTGCTTCAAACCTCAAAGCTTCAGCTCCCTGATTTTCCAGCTCTGGGGGGATAATTCCCCGTGGCTGGAGGAAATCAGCCTCGGGAGAAGGGGCGACCGGCCCCACTCCCTGGGAAAGAAGAGGGTTTCTAACGAGGCAGCCTCAAAGCCCCAAATCATTTCATCAGCCTCCCAGCTACAGGCACACGCCCAGGCTCTCTTAAAATGCTGATTCGTTGAAATTCACCCATCTTGGCTGTGCAGAGTCGAAATTTCATATTTTTCCTGTGAATCAGCCCCATTCCCTGAAATAACAGCCCAAAAGGAGAGGGGAAATAGTCTTGCACTGAGCTGTTCTCGGTCGAGCGAGACACAACAGCCCAGGGGGGGACAGGCAAGGTGTCCCCACGCCCTGGCATCCTCCTGGGCTGGGCATGGCTGTGCCATGGGGCGTCTGAGCTGCTGCTGGGGATTAAAACACATCAGTGGGTGCTGCCAGGGAATGGGGCAAAGCCCCTTGTCCCCACCACACGGAGATCCCCCTGCTGTCCCCTCCGGACCCCATCATGCAGTGACTTCCCCTGCGTTCCCGTGCCCTTTCCTTGCTGGAAAGGGGTTTGGGAAGGAGCATCCCCCACAGCAACGCCTGCCAAAACCCAGCTCACCAGGGGTGCTGAGTGGAGAGAAATCCCAGCAATGACAAGTCGTGAAGAAAATTGATTTTCCTGCCCTCCTGGCCCAGCCAAGGCTGCTCCAGCTCTTGCGATCCCCCCAGCAAGAGGGGACCCATCACCCCAGGCCCTGGTTTTGGGGGTTTTTTTTTCCCTCTTTCCTCTCTGGCAGCAGCTCCCCCAGCACAGATGTGAGCACGTGTGGGGACCCCGCAGAGCCCTGCAAGCGCGGCAGAAACGTGCTGGTATGTATTTCCCTGTGCCCCTGGGGAGGGCTCGGCACGGGCAGGGCGCCTTCCTGGGGCCCCAGAGCCCCCCGAGCTGGGGTGGGGGGGAGCCTGGAGCCCACCTGGGGGGGTTCAGCCCCTTCTGGGGATAAACTGTCCCCAAATTGGAGCCCTGGTGTCACCAGGGAGTAAGAGTGAGAGCCCCCCACCGGGGCACAGCATTCTCTCAGTGCACAGGGAGGAGCAGGATGGTGACCCAGTGTCACCATGGGAGGAGCGGGATGGTGACCCAGTGTCACCATGGGAGGAGGGGGAAGGTGAGAGGGTGTCACTGTGGGAGGAGCAGGATGGCGAGTGTGTGTCACCCTTCAAGGCACAGGGAAGCACAGGGCAGTGGTGCCAAGGTAAACCCCATGCCAGAAGCATCCTGAAACCTGGACTCTCCCACCCATGACACTCATCCATCCTTGCCGGCTCCTGGCAGAGGTTTGTGCTGCTCTGGCTGGTTTTGGCTGGGCTTTGACCTAACTCAGCTTCTTATCCTGCCTGTGCCATGGGAAAGCATCACTCCCACCCACTGTGGTTTTTGGATAGACAAGCCCTGGGGAACCAGTCTCCCGCTGTCTGTGGGACAGGGCACTGGGTCCCATGGCAATGACACAGGATGAGAGCTGTGCTGGGGGGTGTCAAACCTGGCTGCAGGGAACACACTGCATGTTGGGGCTGTCCCCTGCCCCCTGCAGCAGCCTGGGGAGGGTACAGGGTGGGCCGCTGCCCATAGCCCCCTTTTTCCTAGCTGGGATCTGCTGGGCTCGCTGTGAGTGGGTGAGCTGGGAGCTGTCAGGCTCCTCATTAACTGCTCCATCCACCCATCCCATCCCTTGCTTGTCACCAGCCTCGCACTAAGCACAAACAAATGTGCTGGGCTGGGAGGAGGGCTGGGGCAGGAAACTCCCACATGGATTAATTGGTGCTTGCTCAAGACACACTGATGGATGCTGCACTGGGGACCTGCCAGCACTGGGCACTCGGCAAGTGCTGTCCCCTCCCCTGGGGACCATCCTGCTCCAGCAGCCCCATAGGCCCCACCCCTGCATGGAGAAAAACTCCCTTTCTCGGGGTCTGCAGCCCTCAGAGCCCTCCAAGCAGGGACATGTCCCCAGGAAGGTGCTGGGGAAAGGAAGGTGATGTCTAGTCACTGAGAGTCACTTCCATGCAAGGATGGCTCCCGTCCCAGTGCCACCCATCCCAGTTGCACTGGCCTTACAAGGACTGAGATGGCTCACCTCCCACCCTGCTCCGGATGCCACCGTTCCCAGCTCTGCCACACGGGGACTGTCCCCACCAAGGCCCTGCAGGAGGTGTGCCAGCCTGGGAGGGCAGCCAGGCACCCTCAGCTGATGCTGTTTTGGGGAGCAGCGAGGGACAGCGAGTGTTGTAAACCCTGCAGCCCAGCCTTGCTGCCCACTGACACCTCAGGTCCCACCCCAGTGCGTCCCAACCTCATCCTGCAGGCCAGGGCAAGCAGCTTGTGGTGCCACCCTGAGCAGCAGGGGACAAAAGCATGAGGGCCTCTCCTTGGGGAGCTGCAGCCACAACTATCAGACCATTCTCAAAGCCTCCTCCCCTCCACAGGGGCTGATTTGGGGTCTCTACACCCCTGTCCATCCCTGACCAGTCATCCAGAAGTCACAGTTAACTTCCCAGGGAAGGCAGATCCCCATGGACACATCTCAGCCATGGTGTCACAGGGTTGCCTCCTGCCAGCACAGCCAGAGGGACCAAGGTGTCCACAAGCTGTGCCCCCCACCCAGTGGGGACAAGTGGCATTTAGGAAGAGAAGCACAGTCAAATTGTGTCCTGTGAGCCAGGACCAGCACAGCTCCTGGACAGAGACACCATGGGGACATCAGCTGGGATGGCTCTGCCTCGAGGAAGGTGCCTGAGCCCTGGGAGCAGCTTCGGGCTACTTGGGGCAATCAGCCACCACTTGATCCCAAGAGCAAGTCCCCTTTTCCACTCTGATGTCCCCGTCCCTCCCTGCCTCCCTTCTCCCTTTTCAGTTGCCCTGGTTTGCACAATTAAAGCCAATTTGCTATAACAACATCCTAATCCCCTCTGTCCCCTCAGCTGCAGCCTCTTCTCTTCCTTCACCACAGCTCAGCTCAGCATCCACGCAGCCCCAGGGGTGTCAGAGGGTTCCAGCCACCCTGGGGATGAGGAACGGGCTCCAGGGGTTGTTCTGCAATTGGGATGCACAGGGACCACCCCATCTCCCCATCCCACTGCCTGGGCCAGTGGCTGCAGCCAAATGGGCAATGCACGCCTACCCCAAGCTGAGGGATCCCCTCAGAGGGGCCACAGTCCTTCTTCCAAGCTTGGCTGTGACAAAAGTGGCTCTTTCTGAGTTTTCAGCCCCGAAGCAGCTGCCAGAGCCAGCGCCCGACTCCCTGTCCCATCCCCAGGCGGCACCAAAAGTAAGTTCATTGTTTGAAAAGCCATCAGTCAAGGCTTGCTGGCTAAAATTACCCTCCCACTTTATCATCTTGAGAACATTAAGGGCTGTTGTTAACAGATGTTTCGCGTTACACATTATTTGTTAGTCTAATGAAAGGAGGTGAACAAGCTTTCAAGACCTCAGAAGCTGTGCCGAAGGTTTTCCATGGGATGCTGTTGCACCGCTCCAGGGGAGGATGAAGGTGAGGATGAGGATGGGGACGAGCTCTCACCACCCTGTTGACTCTTCCCTGCTCTTGCCTGGCTTGTGGGATTTCTGATTTTTTTGGGTGTCATGAGAGTGAAGAGTTGCACAGATATTTGTATTCATCCTCCTGGGAGGATGCACTGGGTGCCCCCAGGGCCAGTTTGGGGCTGGGGCCAAGGCAGGGGCTGGAGCAGTCCTTTGGCTGGAGAGGGACGTGGAGATGGCTTTGGTTCTCGGTGCCAGCAGGAAGGGATGTGCCAGCCCAGCAAAGGGACTGTGGACGGGCTGCTCCTGGAGGAGAGGTGTACTGAGGGCACCAGATATGGGGCTGCCCCCCCACCGCCCTCTCCAGTGGGCAGGCCTGTTGGACACGAGTGGGGAATGAGAGCAGGAGGGGGTCGAATCCGCTTCTGCAAAGAATAAAACCCTGCCCCGACTTTCCCCATCTCTTCCAGCCTCTGGAACTGAAACCTCCTGCTGCCGCTTCCCTGGGGAAGGGGAGGGGGCTCTGTCGAGGTCACAGCCTGCTGAGCACAGCCTGGGGCTGCCTAAAGCATCCCTGTGCCAGCTCTGCCAACGCAGCCCCCTGGCCTAAGGCAAGCCCTGACCTTCACAGGGGTACCAGCAGCTTCCCAGCAGGTTCAGGGCTGCCCTTGCTCCCTAATGGGTTCCCAGACGAAGCGCAGAGCCACTGGGGCACCGTGTCCACTTGCTTTCATAATAAACCCCCTGCCACTGACCCTTGGGGGCTCCAAACTTGCATCTGGCAGAAAAAAAATCCCACTCTGGTGAAGAAGATGAGAGAAAATGCTGAGAGGCTGTTTTACTTCAGGATGCCAATAAAAGATAACGTTACCAGTAAAAGTTCCTCTGCTGTCATCACGCCGACGCCGAACGCATCGCAGATGTGTGGCAAAAGGCTGACGCTCACCAAGGCAGGACAGTTGCCTGGGCTTTTGAGTCTCCCCATCTCAATTTAGGAAATGGCATCTCAGTTAAGGCAGTGGCAGCAGGTAACAAGTCTCAAACGTCATGCACAGGTTTTCATCTCTGCCTTCTTGTTCTCTTCTTGCCTTCTGCTCTCAGGTGTTTTTCTCTCCAGGTAGAACCATGGAAAGAAATGTTTCCGCTCATGGACAGCCTCTCAAAGCATCCCAGATGCTGATGTTTTCTTCATCCTGCCCTAACAGGTGCTACTGGGAAATACCTCACCTGGGCGAGAAGTGCTGGGATCTGCAGGCCAAACCCCCTGGGCCTCTGCCCCAGGAGGAACGGGCTTTTAGGGTGAAAAATAGCTTGTGGTGATTCAGGCAGGCCCCTTGCCTTTCTCTCTCTGGTTCTGCATCGCAACCAGTCCCCACTGAGCTCTTTGGGTGCCTCAGGAACTCAGCAGGGTGGCAGTTTCTCTGCTGTTGTGCAAACAGCCCCGTGAGACCAGCTGGCTGCTGCAGGCTGGGCTGGGTTTCCAAAAGCTGCACTGATCCCACAAGGAATACTGTCCCCCATGGAGTCCCATCGGTGGACGAAAACCTCCCCACAGTCCCAAAGGCAATGAGAGAAGTACAGATGGAACCCAAGGGAAAGGAGGGATGGAAAATAATGCTGAAAATACCAGATATCATCCCAGATCCCGGCGCCCAGCCTCAGCCAGCCCTCAGCAGCCAGAGCGGGGGCACACTGGGGGCTCCGTGGGGCTGCTCCCTGGGGGAAGGAGGTTACACAGGGAACGACACGTGGGTGGGAGAGAGACACTTCAAACCTGCCCGCAGCGTGGGAGCCACAGGACGGGACAGAGCGAGCACCGGGGGGGGGAAACATTTCCCGTGGAACCCGCCCTCGCCACCGGTCCGGGCAGACCCCGGGATGGGCTGAGCCCCTGTCATGGGCACAGCCTGCCCGGTGGGCTGCGCGCCCAGGCCAGGCACGGGTCAAGCCATCAGCACCTCGGGGCTGCAGCAAACGAGCTCGGGGCACCACAGCCCAGCCAGCAGGCAGGTTCTGGGGATGCCACCCCAGGGTGCCCGCAGGGTGGGCAGCTGCCCCACGCCTCCCCCTGTCTCCCCTCCGCCACCTCTGTGTCCCGAGGGGACACCCGACCCCGGGACACTCTGGCGACTGTCCCTGGGCCGGGGCTTTGCCGCAAGGACGGGGCGAGCCCTCCTCGCCCAGGAGCGGCGCTGGGGGATGCGGGCCAGAGTGTCCCGTTTGAAAAGGCGCCCCCGGCCAGGACCGAGCGCCACGAAGCCGCATCCCGGGGTCGATCCCCGGCTCCTCTCCCAGCCCCGGCTCTGTCCCCCCGCTCCGGTGCTGCCGGTGCTGGCGGACGGGACCCGCAGCATCCCGGTCCCCACGGCCCCGCCGGGCCGGCCCCGCTCCCCGCGCCCGGAAAGCGAGGCGGGGAGCCCCGAGGGCAGGGGGGACCCCGCAGGACACACCGAATTCCCGGGAACGTCCCGTGCCCGGCACCTCCGGTGGCGGCGGGGAGGCGGCCGGTGCGGGGTCCCTTTCTCATGGTGCGGGGATCCTGTCCCCCGCTGCAATGTCCTTCTCTCCCGGTGCGGAGTCCCTTAGCCCTCTATCCCCGATCCGGTGTTCCTCTCTCTGTCCCCGATGCCAACGTCCCTCTCTCTCGGTTCAGGGTCTCCCTTAGTCCCCCATCCCCGGTGCGAAGTCCCTCTCTCCCTATTCCCGATCCAGGGTCCCTCTCTCCCTATTGCCCATCGGGGGTCCCTCTCTCCCTGTCCCCGATGCCGTGTCCCTCTCTCCCTGTCCCCGATGCCGTGTCCCTCTCTCCCTCTCCCCGGTGCAATGTCCCTCTCTCCCGGTGCAGGGTGTCCCTTAGTCCCCTGTCCCCGCTGCCGCGTCCCTCTCTCCCTGTCCCCGATGCAGGGTCTCTCTGTCCCAGCCGTCGGGGTGTCGGCAGCCCCGCAGCTCGCCCCGACGGGGCTCACCGCTCTCCCCCGCGCTCTGCCCGACTCCCCCCGACCCCTCTGTCCGCGGTGCCCTCTGCGCTGTCCCCCCCGATGCCCCGGGGCGCCGGCACTCACCGTCCTGGGGCGCTGCGTCGCTGCCGCTGCTGCCTCCCGACGGCTCCGCCACGGCCCTGCCGCCGCCGCCGCCGCCGCCCGGGGGCCCGGCCGCGGGGGTGCCGTTCATGCCGGCCGCCACCTCCTCCAGGTCCAGGNAGGGTCTCTCTGTCCCAGCCGTCGGGGTGTCGGCAGCCCCGCAGCTCGCCCCGACGGGGCTCACCGCTCTCCCCCGCGCTCTGCCCGACTCCCCCCGACCCCTCTGTCCGCGGTGCCCTCTGCGCTGTCCCCCCCGATGCCCCGGGGCGCCGGCACTCACCGTCCTGGGGCGCTGCGTCGCTGCCGCTGCTGCCTCCCGACGGCTCCGCCACGGCCCTGCCGCCGCCGCCGCCGCCGCCCGGGGGCCCGGCCGCGGGGGTGCCGTTCATGCCGGCCGCCACCTCCTCCAGGTCCAGGAGGTGGCTGACGCTGAAGTTTTTCCGGCCCTGGGGGTTTTCGGGCGGCTCCGCGCCGCGCACGGCGCCGGGGCCGAACGGCTTGTCCATGGCGAAGGCTGGCGCCGAATCCATGGCTCCCACCCC
>VWZG01000440.1:14307-26863 GCA_013396735.1 Grallaria varia
AAAAGTTTGAGTTCAATCAAAAATCTGGAGTAGAAATGCAAACACAAACATTGACATGCAGTTCTGGTAGGCAGTGCTGCCTATGAATGCCCATTTAGTTTGTAACCTTAAATTGTGATTATCACTCTTCTTTTTTTTCCTAAACATTGTTTCCTAAGTACTCCACAGATGTGCAAATTCTGAAAGACAAAGTTTGTAAAGAGATTTAAATATAATTAGTGGAACACTTACTATGTTGAACAGAGTAAAATGGTTGATCTAATTAATTGTAACCTTTACTCATAAACTGTCTCCTTAAGCGTACTACTCTTGCAATAATGATGATGTGATAAAACTAATGTTACAAACAACCAAAATAACATACTGAAAGTTGTGTTGATTAAAAACATAACAAGCAAACAAGAACTCTTACACAAGAAAACCTGTAAGGCTACTTATATGAATGATGTCAAAGAAGGCAATTAGAAGTGACAGCAAGTGAGCATAAATTATTTTTTTTTTTAATTTAAAAAAAGCATATTAAAGAACATAAAGAACAAGGGGATTTTCATTTTAAAATATCTATCATGTTAAGTATCACCATAGTTAATGATAGCTTGATTCATTCTGACTTCATGCACACACATCTTGGTGCAAGACTCTTCAGCTCAAGTTGCTCCAATTGTTTGTGGTTTTGCATCAGTTGTCAGTGGATTCTGCTTTGGTCAGCTTTAAGTGATTCTTTGTTATCCAACTTCAAGTCAATTTTCCCCAGCATTTTGGTTTTTTTTTTTGGTTTTTGCTTCCCTTCTGTGTTGTTTTCCCCCTCCATCCCTGTCTCCCTTAAAGACTACTCGTTTAGTTATAGTTTCAAAGTTTTGTAGCATTTCAGAAGTGTTGCCTTCATAAATTTAAGAAAAATTCTGTTTCTCCTGGAAACGACTGACAGTACTAGCTATTGTATATAATTCAATCTGGTCTTTCTCATGGATAAGACATTGTTAAAAAACAGCTATGTGGCCCTAGTTTATGTTAATTACCAAGTACAAAATAACTTATTTGAACTGTATGCTAAGAATATTTTTCCTTCCCACAGCTAACCTTTTATTATATCGATTCTAGTTTTATTGAATTGTCAGGTTTTTAAAAGCCTCTACTCTATTAAAAATTAAAGTTATCTTCTGGCTTCCTAATTCATAACTTTTTTCCCTTGTTATTTGATTCTTGAATGATGTAGATATCATTCTTTTCATCTGAATAAGTATCTGAACAGGACTGCTTAATATTATTGCTATTTCATTATCTCCTTTCTGTAAATTCAGGTAGATTTCCTAGGAAGGATGCTCTTTCTCTTCCCTTTGACATTTGTCTATTCTGTTCACGCCTAGATGCTTTTTCTATCTTTCTTTTGTACTTGATATTTTTCAGGATTTTTCATTTTCACTTTAATCTCAAGAGGACAGCCCTGTGTTGAGGCACATGCTGCAGCTATAGCACCTGTTAAAGCTTTGCTGTAGTATTTCTCAAACCAGGGTTCACAAAAGCAGGTAAAAGGCGAAATAAAATTAGATAGCAGAAGTCAGCAGCCATTCAGAGCTACCTGAGTCAGCAACCGCTTTAGAGTGGGAGGTTAAGAGCAGAACTTTCGGCAGCAAATGATTACATGAGCAGATTACCATTAATTGTTGGCAGCAGTGCAGTTTCACCAGTGAAGTGGAGTGAGCATAAACATCTGCATTTAGTAATTACAGTGTATTTCCATTTAAAGGCCTTAGAAGGAAATCCATAACATTTCCCCAGAAAATGTAAGCTACTACCAGCTGAGGACCACATGGTAGGGAAGGATGAGAGTGCCAACATTTAAAAAAAAAAAAATTATGATTTCCAGGTACCTTTGTATTTAAAGTTGAGCTCATCAGGTTATTACAGTGTCAGAAAAACTGGTCTACAAATCTGTTAAACTGAAGTAGCATCAAAGATAGCACTGCATTTGCCCCACAAATCATGCAGGAAATGCATTTCCTGCAGATGAGGACAGTGTTTGTACAGAATTCAGATGAAGACTGACATATTGTCCAAGGATAAGATGGCAGACAAGTCTTTACTAATCAAGAGGTTCAGCTGGAACTGGGTTTGGAAGAAAGGGT
This sequence comes from Grallaria varia, assembly GCA_013396735.1. Lineage (NCBI taxonomy): Eukaryota > Metazoa > Chordata > Aves > Passeriformes > Formicariidae > Grallaria > Grallaria varia. The sequence goes on from VWZG01000440.1 coordinate 16,434, forward strand.
CAGGATTCAGTGATGCTTTGGCAAAGCACATACACGTCAACCAGACTTCACATACAATTTAAATTAAGACCATGGAGATACAGGTCTTCCTTAGAGCAGACCTATAGGAAGCCACTCCACAGTATTGACCTGCAGGCTCAGCTGAAGTACCAAAGGGGTGGGATAATGATGGTCACTGAATTCATCTCACCTGAGCCAGTCATTGATTTGATGCTTATTCAGCCTTCAGAAGATTAAACTGGCCATGTTTTCCCATTTTTTCCCAAACCTTTCTTCCTTTCATGAACAAATGGATATGCTGATGAGGAAAATACAGGAATCATGGATGCAATGAAAACCTAGATAACCAGTTAATGTGGCTTCCTACTGCTGCTGGAATGGATTTCCAGTAGAATAGTTTAATTATACTGAAGTACAGTAAGACATGAGAAGATATTTTATATTAAGGAATACTGAATCCCTACAATATGGAAAAATATGCTGGATATACCAGATAGCAAAGGAAGGGACTCTTAAGAGAGAAAAAGAAATTACAAAGATTGCCATCTACAGTTCTTTTCTTTCTTTCCAATTCAAAGAAAAGTGTAAGTCTCTTAGGGCACTGTCCCTTTTAGATAAAAAGACTACAGGAACAAACAAATGAAACAGTTCCCTGCTCTCAGAGGAAGAAGAATGCAGGTCAGCTACAGCAGAAGGAAAGCAATTCATTTCAACCGTGGTAAAAAAAAAAGCAAAGAACCAGTTAAACACAAACCCAATCTTCTAATGTATGCTCACAGATTAGTTTGTTCTCCTTTCCCCATTTGCCAATACAACTTTAAAAGAGGATACATTGAAATTTCTCCCTTTGGAAATATTCCATTATTGTGTTTCCCTGGCTTATATTCTAATTAACCCATTGGGAGGATAACATTCTAATTAAGTAGCCTACTTGTAGGCGGTTTTTATTCCTTTATGGACATACAAAATCCCTAAGCAAATTTTCCAGCTTCTGACAACCCTTCCATGCAGAAATCATTTCTAATATTCAATCTAAACCTCCCCTGGTGCAACTTGAGGCCATTTTCTCTTGTCATGTTGTTTGTTATTTGGGAGAAGAGACCAACCCCCACCTGGCTACAACCTCCTTTCATGTAGTTGTAGAGAGTGATAAGGTTACTCCTGAGCTTTCTTTTCACCAGGCTAAACACCCCCAGCTCCCTCAGCTGCTCGGACTTGTGCTCCAGACCCTTCACACCTGCATTGCTTATGTGAAGAGCATGGAGAATACTCTGCATCATGACTCCCATCTCCTGTAGGGTCGGTGTCAGGGAAGGTAGGGTGCCGTTCCAGTAGTTCCTTTCCTCTCTCTCTCTCTCACATTCCCTGATATTCAACTTACTCGCCTCTTCTGGGAGCTCTGTCACAAGGCAGAGGAGTTCCTCTCCCTGAAATGTGCTCATTGCTGCTGGATGGTGCTGGCACCCCCTGCAGCTGGCACCTGTGTGACAGCGTGTTCCCGATGGAGCTGTCTGGAAAACTGTGTCACTTGTGGCCACACGGAGAGCTTAGAGACATCATGACTTTTTGCCAGGTGGATACCATTGCTCTCTGGTTGAGCTGACAGAGATTCAGCCACCCTGTCCTGCCTGCATATCTTCCATGCAAACTGTCTCATGAGCCGATGCCCTGGCTGAAGTCCCACATTTTGTTTGCCCACCCTCCTCATTAGCACTAATTAAGGGCTTCTTTTATACATGATGGGGTAGCTTGGCCACTGTTAAGATCTGATTATTAAGAGGTGCCTCTGCCTGAATTAAAGTGCAAATGAGACTACATGCCAAAGTCAATAGTACGGATTTTATTTGACAGTAAAATGCGAGGGAGAGAGATAGAAAGAAATAGAAAATAGAGGGGAGGGGGAGAAAAAAAGAGTGTGAGAGAGATCGATTAACTAGAAAAGTATCATTACCCTGTGGATCCAGCAGCGATCCACTGGTCCTTCACCCTGATCTTCTCTGTGATGGTGGTCCCAGAGTCGTTCTTCTGGGGTATCATCTTTATAAAGTCCAGCTTCCAGGTACCCACAGGGTGTAGATGCCACTCCCATAACTTGGGATGGTATGTACATAAGCAGTTTTTTCCTTTCCCAAAGTCTGCCACAATGGGAATTTTTGTCTGAATCCAATAACCAGGATGGTAACCAAACCTTAGCTCTGCCATGGCTGGAATTAGCACCTTCCTGTTGCAAATTCCTCACTTCTGTACTTACTTCAAGTTCCTACTGTGGTGGCTTATCTCGTAGCAAGTTCCTGCTGCGGTCTTAACAGTGTTTTGAGACAGGCAACTGCATTCTTTAAGTCCTTACAGCTGTCATTGCTCCTGAGCCTGCGCAGGTCTCAGCAGACACCATCATGCAAGACTTCTGGAGGTCCTCTTGGATTCCCCTGAGGTTTCCCCAGCTCAGGACCACTCCCCCGAGAACCACACTAAAGTGGTTTACTTCAGATCATGCAGCACTGGAGCTCTTCACCTTGAGGAAGGAGTGTTAGCTTTGGTTGTACATAAATCACATTTAACTTAAGACTTTTTTTGTTTTATTTGGATTATTTTTGTTCTGGTTTGTTTGTTTGTTTGTTTGTTTGTTTTAAATACTGCAGCTCCTTATTTCCTTAATTGTGGCCTGTATAGGTGCTTGGGTGGGGTTATACCTTCCAATATTTGAGAATCACAATAACTATGGATCATCTGTGATCATTGACTCCGCTCAGATTATAAGTATTGTATACTTGTGATGTGCTCAAGAAACCTTTCAGATGCCCATTTTTTTCTAGCCTTGTTGTAAGATGTAAATGATTACACTACTTATGGAACATTTTACGTGAAAGAAAAATAATTCTATTTATTTTTATTAGCCATGTAAATAACTTATTATATTGGTTTTCAGTTGTGTATTATTTCCTTTCCCACTGACATTCTTAGGAATTTCTTTTAATGATACCTCCATGATTTTAAACATCCTAAGGATGTCTGTTCTCACCTTATTAAGTCTCTCAGTTGCTTCCTAAATTGGTTCACAGTCCCGATAATATATCATATCACTACATTTTATATTAGGATTTTCTTGCCAACACCATAACAATCACAAAGACAAACATACACCACCCTGAGGATTAACAAAATGGAGGCTTTTCTCATAGAATGGATGCTAAAAACTAAAAAAATGACACCACAAGCAAATTACTCCATTCACATTTCTTCATGATCATACAAATAAAGGCAATAGAGATATTTTTACATGTTAAGAGCCATGACCTGTTAAAAGACACATAGCACACTGAGTATTTTAGAACATAGGAGACAATGGATGCTCATATAATCTGTACAGTGTTGCCTTTCATAGAATCTTAGAATGGCTTCGGTTGGAAAGAACCTTAAAGATCATTCAGTTCCAAATCCCCTGCCATGGGCAGGGATGCCACCACTAGATCAGATTGGTCAGGCCCCCATCCAACCTGGCCTTGAACACTTCCAGTGATGAAGCATCCACAGCTTCTCTGGGCAACCTGTTCCAATGACTCACTGTTTTTTCCTTATCCTGTGTACCTTGGTGCTAAACATCACATATTTGAAAGTCAGTGCATGTCTTAAATTTAGGAATATAAATGCCTTTATTAAAAATTAAAGAAAAAAATGTGAAATACTCTGCCCAGTTAAAATTCATGCTGGCTTCACCATTGACTTTAACAGAACCAAATAACATTCCTATATTTTTCTCTTCTTTGTAGTTAATAGTAACAAGTAGCATCAGTAAAATGTGAGCTATGACATGTTTATGATAAGGTACACCCCAAAACTGAGTAGAATTTGGCAAGATGACTAAATGCATTACGGGGTAAGAGACCACTGGAAAACCTCAGCAGTCATCAAGGAAGTCCTACACACCATGGAAATTCACCAGCGATACTTCAGGTGAAAACACTATGAAAGATGCACAACTGCAGTGCATGTTAAGATTCCTTGTTCTCAGCTTCTCCTTTTCTACAGCTACAGCACAGGGAACCACTGACTCTGGAAGCATAAATCCAAATTATTTTATGTTTTATTCTTTCGAGCCAGAGATCCTTTGATAATAATGCATGTCAAAGGATAACTTTTCCAGATTGCTGGATTACATATTTCTCAAACTGTGTGGAGACAACATTATTTAAAGTAATTTATAGCTGTAAGTCAAGATACATTTTCTGATTTCTTATGATAAAAAAAACATTGGATTAATTCTGGTTAGTTCATTTTTTGTTGTAGTTCAACAGTGACTAAATTTGATTAGAAAAGTTACACATACAATATACAAGACCAGATACATTTTAATTCTCAATTGAAATTTTGAACTGGCTCTACTTTTATTTGCATTTACTAGAGTGGGAGGTGGAAAAGGTTTATCTTAAAAATAGTTTTCTCTCACTGTGTTTCCCTTAGCTTTGCTGAATACTGGCAAGACATCATTACAGCTGTAATACCAACACGAAACACTTCTAAAACATAAGACGGATGGATTCTGCCCTCAAAACAGTTACAAATTATAGAAGTCTTAGAGAAATTGGTTGTATTGCACCTACCTAAAATGAGAGTTCAAGGTAGAAAATTGTCCTTATCTGCTTTTGTGTATTTAGTTATTGTAGTTCTCCTTACATCAAGGTAGGACCACTGTGGTACGCACTATGAAATTTTGCACTGCTTGGAAGATTCTTCTAAAAACTTATGAAAATATAAATCAATAATTTAAAAGCACTGAGGACTTTGCTCCCTAAAACCTAAAATGAATTAAAAATAAAAAAAATAAAAAAATCTGATATTTACAACTTCAGGTTCATTAGGTTAATCCATGTGGAACTTCTTTAAACTCACATTATTTGCTCCTGTGGAGCTTTTATAGTTTTACAGATCAATATTTGGTATGCTTTGACCCACCACACAGAAAAAAGCATTTTTGAACCTATTGCAATCCATTCCACCAACGAGTATCAAGACGCTTTTAAAGCTCCTGGTTATAAGTCTTCTGAGAATACACACAATGGCAAAGAGCTTGGAATTTTTATGAAATGTTTACTGAAAAACAGTGCAGGTTTATTTGCAATACTTTTCTAAATGAAATAAGTTAACTTTATGAGACTTCTCCTCTCACAGGTGTATACAAGCTTTTACTCATTGTGCAAACCACGTACCCTGCGGTTCAGCTCAATCCAGCTGTGCCAACAGTTTCCAATAGAAAACTTGCGTTAGAACAGGATCAGGTGGCAGCGCAGAGCTCATGCTCCACAGTGCCCTGTTTTCCAGCAATTGCTTCATGGAATAGAACTCTTAGCATTGTAGTTTCTTTTCTCTAACTTGCTGGATCCTTCCTTGTCCAAGTTCAAGATTTAACATGCAACCCATTAAAGAAAAAGAAACTGGAGAAGTAAAAGATAATCTCCACTCTCTCTTACTGAAATTTGATGCAGCTGTTCTCCTATATTTGCATAATATCTTTTTTTATCATAGAAATTTGCATAAATACCTATTTCTTGTTCACTGCAAAAATGTATAAATGTGCAGAAGTACAATGTGCATTTGGAGTAACTGAATCTGAGCCCAGTTAACTTCTTACAGGAAAAGAATTTCATTATGACTGCTAGGGTTAATGTATTTTTGCCATAACCTAACATATAGTAATTTTATCTCACGCTTCAAGAAGAGAAAAATATATTGTCAATTATAGTTCTATTGTTATTTGCAAGTTTAAACATTAATGCTTATTTTTCTAATTTATATTCCTAAGAAAATACCACTGAACCTGAATATTCTAGAGATCAAATTAATGATGAAGAAGCACCATTTTCACTATTAATTTGTTGCTATTATCCTGCTATGATTCCACTCTTGTACTTCCAGTTTGAGGTACAATATCAGAATGAAAATGTGTCTCTATGTCCATCTTAAGACATCCACTTTTGAAATCAAAAAAACGGTCCCAAACTTGCTTTCCCCTAGAAGACTGTCTCTGCTTCTGATTAACAATATTTAAATAATAAAATGGAGGGTAGTTAACACAATATATCAAATTTATTTGCAATATTGCACCAATAACAAAGACAACTGACAACAGTAATTGCATTTCATAATTTTTCTGCTGTAGAGATTATTCAAAGTCATTACATTTTAACATATGATCTGACTGTGCTTGTTAAATAACCTAAAAATATTTTCATTTTCTATATTTTGATTTGCAATCCTGAGAAATTTTCAGACCTTTTATTTCAGCAACATAAGGTAAATATCATATAAACCTAATAATTATTAAACCTAATTATTATAAACCTATAATTATAATAATTATGTTACAGAACAACTGTCCAATTTTGACTGTGAATACTCACTGGTTGTTGCAATGCTTTTCTCCTCCAGACTAAAAATATTTTAACATTCTCAGTTTATTTTATGTTAAAGAATTTTATTCACAGAATGAATGTTTTACTAGTGTTATGAATAAAGTAAACTTTCTAATTGACATCTTTAATACATGATAGTTATACATTACCTACTGGTCTTGAATTTCTTCGGAGAAGTAAGAGTCTTATTCAAAGTCTAAATAAAAATGCTTGTATATATGTGTGAAGACTTAAAATCACACAAATGTGCAAGTTCTCTTTAACAATAGTTTGTTAAAATTAGATTTCATATTATGAATTATTGAAAATTTCATGCATACATGATTCTGAAGGGGAAACATGACATTTTGAAGCATGATTTTAGTGACACTCTTAATAAAAGGGTTCCATTATAAAGGACTACATGTTTTAAAATGAGTATGGAACTTATTAGGAAATGTGTCATAAATGCTCAGTGAGGAGGGCACAGCAATTGAGTTTATAATTGTAGGCACAAACTACGTAATTTAGTCAACATGCCTGTATAGATTGCTCAGAATCTCCAAAACTTTGCAGGTGCTTTTTTCTGATACCTGTGTGTTGTACTTCATATCTTTGATCACAGACTGAACACTCCAGGTTTAGCTTGTGAACCAGGAAATATGCAGAAACTCTTCTTTCAAAGAGTGTTTGCTATGTAGAATTCAATGCATATTGGATATTTTATAAACAGACTATGCCATATAACTGGAATACCAATGTAAAGTTTTTTTCCTCAAGATTATATTTTCCTTTCCACTAATATTATATGTGAATGCAAAGTCATTAATGTTGTATTGAACATGACCATGAAAGCAGGTTTAAAAGTACTTTAAATGGAGCTTGGCTTCTCCATGCACTCCTAGAAACAAAGGATTTAGTTCAGTTTAGTTCCTTGTAAATTTTTCTAGGCTTTCTTTTTATTTACATCCACTACATATAATCATAGAATCATTAAGGCTGGAAAAGAACCAACAAGATCATTAAATCCAACCTTTGACTGATCAACTATACCATAACCCTGAGTGCCACACCCAGTCATTTCTTCAACACCTTCAGGGATGGTGCCCACCTACCTGGGCAGCCCATTCCAGTGCCTTACAACCCTTTCCATGAAGAAATTCTTTCTAACATCCAGTCTGAACCTCCTCCAGCACAGCTTGAGGCTTTGTCCTCTCGTCCTTTCAAAAACATAGGCCGACACATCTTAGTTTTACATTTTCATTCCAATATTATTATTATTAGAGAGTTAGAACAGGAATAAAAATAGGAGGCCTGACTTTTTATGAACAAAATATAAATTTAAATCTGCGTGCTCCTGGAATTAAAAGTTTCTCAGCAACTAACTAATGGCAATTCAAGTTAAGGGAATGCAACTGTCACTCATGCAATGTCATATGTCAATTACATCATCACGTATGTCTTTACTTCACAATCATTTCTTATCAAACTTCCTGCAGTATACAGGGATGGCTGTAGTAAAACTGTATCATAGTGCACACTGTTAGGGACATATTGCATCTGGGAATAATGCAGATGTGATGCCAGACTGTATAGATGTTGGTTCTTTATATATAGAAACAAGTGTGTGCATAGATATATATGTACATGTACTTTTTTCAAGGAACTGCCAAGTTTTTGTGCTCAATAAAGGATCCAGCTTAGTCCTCCTATTTTCAAGGCAGATAAATCTGAGACAGAAGAGGCACAGAGAAAGATTAAAGGAATGAGAAATCTTTTTATGAGAAATGATTGGAAATGCTTGACTTGTTTAGGCGAGCACACTGCAATCTCACAAGGGATATGATTTTTCTCTATAAATATATGGGAGAAGTGTTGAATATAGAACAAAGGAAAATTGTTCTGGGATTGACAGGTGTTTTAGGTACAAAAGCAAATCAGTGTAAAATTGTGCTCAATACAGGATTCAAAATTGTTACACTTCATGATTGTATCTTGCAGGGACAGTGCTTGATAAAGTAAATATTCCACCAACCTTATGGACTTGGGGCTTTTATTCAAAAACAAAAAGTATAGGAATAAGTTTTCCTAAGTTTTTTTTTAAAAACTTTTATTACCCTAATTTATGGCCATTGTCTTCTAAACAATATTTTGCCCAGGTTTCTGCTCATCTTGAGCTGTATCCCCTTCCCCTTTGATTTTTGTCTCTACTGTTCGTTTATCAAATGCTCATTTTAAGTTCTAGTTCCTCTTTATGCCCATCCACCCATTAGTGCTTCCTGTTGATCCTCCAGTATCAGGGTTCCCTCTCCTCCCCCTCATTTCCTCTCTTCTGTTTCTTTTCACTGTCTGGTTTGTGTCATAGGTCTCTTCATAGTGCCACAGTTCAACTTTCAGCTTTCTGTATTGCAAAGTTTCTGTTTAGTCTTTTATGCTTCCTAATTCTTTTGAAGTAGGTCATCAGGCATTGGTGAAGGATCATTGTTGAGAAATTATTTAAAATTTTTAAATTATTTAAAAACTATTATAAAATTAACATAAAAATTTTATGGAAGAAAAGAAGGTAAATCAATAATCAATGTATCTTCAAGTAAATGCTAATTATATATAAATTGACTCCAATAATTGAGCAAACTCACATGTACTTTGACAGTTACAGCATATGAACTAGAAGAAAATGAAAGCACTTCAGTGAAAGACACTTAAGCCATTCTAAAAGACACAAAACTCTGCATTGAAATGGAAATTCTAGTCTTGACCTCATCAGGAAGATACAGCATGCATTGATTATGTGAAAACCTATAGGAAGCAACAGTAATTACATTGATTTGCATACCTAAATTAACATAATTGTTTTTAAATACCAGTGGCTTAAAATCCCTAGCGAGTTTTTGACTGTAATTGTAATGAGTGTGATTTACAGGAAAAGGCAACAGTTCAACTTCCCCAGCGATCCATCTTACTAAGGATATAATTTTAATTTTGCACTTAATTACTATTTAGAGGATATGTCTCACAACTGTCATTGTACGTCTCTAGGTCCCTGAGGAGTAAGGAGATTTTATTTCATTGGAAAGACTGTCTATATCTTTGTTTACTGGCTCCCTGAAATACAACAGTTTATGTTTATAAGGAGTACACGGTTCATTTGAATGTCTCCTTTACGTGGCTGAGAGATTTTGTGAAGAAGTGTTTGGAATCTGGGTGATGACATTTGCTGGAGTTACCTCACCTAACTTCAAACCTCTGCAGCTGATCTCTTCCCTCTGCTTCCTTGGCAGTCAGTACAGAGAGATAGAGAGGGCTGGAGATTGCAAATCATTTGGCATAAAGCTTCTGCCAAATACTTCGGATGTGTCTGTCTTTCTCCATTAAGTGAGTCTCGAGGGATTTACTAGAAGTGTCCAAAGGAGGGCTATGAAGATGGTTAAGGGTCTACAGGGGAAGCCATTCAAGCAATGGCTGAGATCACTTGGCTTGTTCAGCCTGGGGGGGAGACTGATGTCAGATCTCATTGCAGTCTGCAGCTTCCTCAAAAGGGGAAGCAGAGGGGCAGGCACTGAACTGCGATGAGGATATTCTATGATTCTATGATTCTATAATTTGTTCAGATGAAGAAGTCCCTTGGATAAATCCTACACTACATTACCAATCGCAGCACATTTGGTGCTATTTTGTGCTTCCTTGTGTCGAGTCTGAATTCAAAGCACTGTTTATGTTTATGCAATCTTTTAAAAATTCCTGAATGCTGAATCCCTTACCTGTTTTTGGTGAAATCTAAGCATCCCAGAGAGTACAGTATTACAGTGCGGTGTAATGGGAGTCTGTGATTACCGGTTAGTAGGTCTTGGTGCCAGCAAGGGCTTATTGCTAAGGAAACAAAAGGCAAAATCTTCATAGGACAATGGCTTAAATAGTACTAATAGTCAAAGAGTAACCAAAGATAACACTCAAAACCATCAAAAACCTCCAGAGTTCTTACATTTATAGTGTTTGTTTATTTTCAGGTATGAAACAATTCATTGTACCAAAAAAAAAAAAAAA
>VWZG01000440.1:32238-52668 GCA_013396735.1 Grallaria varia
TTGCTTTTTTTTGTTTAAAAAGAAAAAAAAAGTCCATTTCATGTCTTAGATTCTCTTTAATCTCACTCAGTTGTTTCCTCTTCATTTCTCATAATTTAGAAGGTTAAAAGAAAAACTTTAATCTTTTTATGTGATGGCTTTGCCTGGGATGGAGTTAATTTTCATCACAGTAGCTCCTGTGGGACTGCAGTTTGGATTTGTCCTGAAAACAGCGCTGATATCAGGAGGATGTTTTTGTTACTGCTTGCACAGAGTCAAGGTCTTTTCTGCCCCTCATCCCACCCCACCAGTGAGTGAGTTGGGGGTGCTCAAGGAGTTGGGAGGGGACACAGTCAGGACACCTGATCCCAAAACTGTCTAATTCACAATTCACAATTCAAACAAGAAACTTCTCTTCTCATGCATTATAAGATTAAATTCACCTATGTCTTGCTGTAATACATTGGTACTTTATAATCATTTTGGGATGAAGCAATATATTAAATTTTATTCAGTCATTTCTGCATAATGATTACTTGTCATAGATCAGAAACTCATGTTGATAATTCCAGTGCATAAATACACACTCTGGTGCTTCACACTTTCTTCTGTTGCTGCTACTATGGGATTCAAGGTTCTGGAGTAACAGATTCAAGTAACCTTTGACCCTGCAGTGTGTTGATGATGCTTCCTATTGCCACATTTTACCACTGTGCAAGGGGTGGGAGACACCAAGTGAACACACAACACACACACACACACACTTTGTATATAGTTATTTTCTTTGGTCAAGTACACTAATTAAAATATAAAAAAAGTCAGGGCAGCTTCTTGGGAAATTGTACTAATAATCTCCATCTCTTAGCACAGTATTCCTCTCAATTTGCTGGCACTTTTCCCTGTCATGTTCTCCAAGTTCTTATCAATTCCTGTTTCCCCTTATTTGTCTAATAATATACTATTACATCAATAATCGACATTTGGATTACTTATATGAACAGAGTTTTCTATTTCTAAAAATAGTTATTTATTAAAAATTGCTTTGTAGTGGTCTGGGATACTAACATTTTGAAGATGTTGTTGTATGCTTTCATTTTGTCCTATATTTTCCCTTTATTTTTCCTGGTTTTGTTTTCCTGTCTGTAATTGTTCAAAATTGCATAGAAGTTAACGTCTTTAATTTCTTCCCAATCTTCAGTTCTATGCATTTTTCCTTTAAGAAAAAAGGAACAAAAAAATCCTAACTTTGTGATATTGTGTCTCAGTTCTCCCTGTGCTGCCTTTAGCCTGCTAAAATTCAGTTATTTGAGTTTTGTTTCCAATTCAAAGGTGTTAACTCTGGGCATTCATTTAATATCTGTGCCAAGTCTTGTTTTCTTTAATTCTTTCCAACCCCACATGTAGAAGTTTTGTAACATCATCTTTACATTTTTTATTTGAAAATAAACAAATCTACACTTTCTGTTTGCATAATTTTTACTTTCATATATGTATATTTGTACAACAGATTTTTAAACTAATCAGGGACCTGAAATAAGAAAAACAATCATGACCATTTCTGATATTTTTATTAAAGAACCTGGCAATACACAACGGCTGTAGTTTCCTAAGTCTCAACAGTGAATATTTAAACACATTTTCTTTCCAAGGTAATTTTCTACACTGCATATGCAACGTGAATTTACAAGAGCATGCAGTGACAGGACAAGGGAGAATGGCTTAGAACTGAAAGAAAATAGTTTTAGATTTGATGTTAGGAGAAAAAATCTTCATTGTGAGGGTGGTGAGGCACTGACACAGGTTTTCCAGAGAAGTCATGGATGCCCTACCCCTGGAAGTGTGCAAGGCCACACTGGATGGGGCTCTGAGCAACTTGGTCTAGTGGAAGGTGTCCCTGCCCATGATAGGGTGTTAGAACTGAATGACCTTTAACGTCCCTTTCAACCCAGGCCATTCTGTGATCCCATGATCCTGCACACTGTTAATAAGAAGTCATTCTGCTGGTGGTTCATCTGAAGATATTGACCCAACATATTTATCAACCAAAAGTTATTTAAAGTTTGAAGAGAGTGATCAGTGTTAATACATGCAAAAATCAAATATATCATGCTGAAAGAGAACATAGTTACAGGATGCCAAAGCTGGCACAATGTGCTATTTGCCACCTGAATTCAAAATCCAACTATGGATTAGCAGGAATGACTAATCTAGTTATATATAAATCTAAATTTATGAATAGCTTAATTATGGATTAAGCTTACATCTGCAGTGAATAGTACTAAGTCTATGTACCGATCAAGTCCTATTCAGTAGCTTAACTGCAGTTTGCTAAAAAAAGACATCTTTGAAGGTCTTGGCTTTTTTGTATGTTTGTTTGTTTGTTTCTTTGTGGCAGATGTTCTTGTGATTTCAATCACGCCAGAACTAATTCCTCTTATCATTTGCACAATTGCACTATAGTCATGCACACAATGATTATAACTTGCCTGTCAAATGCTGTTCATGTCCAACCTCTCTGTTTTCTGCAGCTTATAATTTATCCCTCCTCTTTCATTTCGGTAAATGTTGTGACCTATTGTTCAAAGTCTTTGGCCCTTACCAATAAAACATTTCTGTCTTTATAACCACTGGCTCAACGAACACAAAGTGGTGGGAGCCCAGCACAGGGAGAAGGCTGATGTCTCCACTAAGTCCTAGCAACCTTTTCTGTACTTTTAAATGTTTTGATTGTAGGGGTTTTTTTCTTCTTCTTCTATAATTTAAGAACATTACTAATACAGGTGATATTAACTCAGCTTGAAAGTTGTCATGAAACTGGTTTATGCCAGCAGCCTGCTCTGCTTTACCTGCCATGTACAGATGTTTCAACACATAGTGAAGGTCAAGCATGAGGATAAACATCAGAACAGAGAAAAATTCTGCTAAAAAATGGTAAAGTTTGATTTTCTGGATTAGATGATATTTGGATAAAGTTCCTTTTTTTTTTTCCACATTAAAAAGTAACCTGTAATCTTTGGAAAACCAATGTTTAGCTAGATGGAATTATACAGAACTATAATAGAAACACTATCTGTATTCCTTTTCAGTTCTGTGCCATAGTTGTGAGCTAATGAAATGTTCACTAAATGGATGTCCTTTTTTGTTTGAAGTGACATTTTGGTGGGAAATCCTAAATGTCTTGCTCAACTACAATGGAATCTGTCACCATCTGTGAAAGAGAATGCTGGCAATGTCAGAAACAACTGATGTCACCAATATCATTAAGCACCCAGAGGTGTTTCCACCAGTGGAGTGGAAATACATGTAAATATGGAGCTTTCTCTGCGTGACTTTTTTTTTTGTTTTTGGCAAACAGGTTAAGAATGGAAATCCATTAATTCTTTGTATGACGGAGTATAATGTGTGATACCCAAGAATTCTTATGTTACTCTGATTCCTGCTCTCTCTCTTGCTCTTTCACTCTGCAACTCACTATAATAGAAACACCATTCACAATGTCTGGTATGGGCCATAGGTTAAATGTAAATTTCTTAAAATTAAATATAGTGCTTCTTGTATCACTTCTATGAAGTTGTAGTAATAGAATAAGGGGATATTGCTTGTTAAACTTTTACCTCTGCTACCACCTAAATTGTTTTAAGAGTTGGGTTTTTTTGTTTTTGTTTATGGCACTGATAAATAACACCTGCAGTGGAATTGAAAGGGCGTAGTCTAAGAAGTGACATATTATGTTCAAAAAAATCCAAACAAAATTACACATTGTAGGAAGTGCATCTATTTGTTTGTGTAATTATTTTGTTACTGACAATCATGTGCATGAGAAAATAATAGTTTTTAGTTCTAGTCAATGACAGTCTGTTTTAGAAATTTCAGTGCAAAACCTTGGGGTTTTTGTCACTGTATAAACAGGCTGTTACTGCATTACCATGGAATGGATGAGATAAAGCAGTCATTGAAATGCAGACCAGTTAGAAAGGATGGGAACTGTGTTTTAATGTGTTTTCAACAAACAATGGAAGGTTTCGGCTTTTATCTTCCTGAAAAATAATAGAATATAATATGGATCATGTTTATTCTTAATGTTTGCAAGGGGCTATAATCATTATAATAATTATTATTTGCCAAGAGGAATTCAGTCACTCATTTTAAAAGGTATTGAAACAATTTTTATTATAAATATAGACAAGTGGTTGAGAAAGGACTTTAAAACTAATTTTTTCATATAAAAAGTAGAATCTATCCAAGGACATTTTTATTAAGCTAATTTATTACGTTAATCCATTAGTAATTTCCCTGCAAATACCTGAACTATATTTTTTCCATACTCTTGATATGTATACTTTTGTTATTACTTTGTACTATGAGTAATTGGCCACTTCCTACCACCTATGACAAGAGATCTACTTGTATATTACAGTCTCTGGCTGGAAATGAAGAATTACATATAAATGAACAAAATGAGGTTTCGTCCTGCTCCAGAAATGAAACTGAAACATTACAAAAACTATTAACATTTAGTAATTAATGTCTGGCTCTCAGGGATTAGGAAATGCACATCCTTTCAAAATTCACCCCTCATAGCTTGGCTTCTTGCATCATTCTGGCTGCTGCAGCACTGAATTGTTGTCCCTTTTCAGTTGGGTCTCTCAGGTTCCAAATTCTGTTCATGGTTTGACAAAACATGTGGTTGAGTTTAACTACTGAAAGGGAAAAAAAACACTGCTCTGCTGAGTTAATGAGTTTACAGAAAACACAGTGTAAAATATCTGACTAATTCCTATAATTTACTTTGGGTCAAAATGAAAACATTTTTGTGCCATTTTTCATTTGTCAGTGATATGAAATATCAAGTAACAGCGATATTAACTATGGGTCCTGGTTCTGTAAAGACAAAAGCAGGAAAGCCCTTGATAAGCACATTCCCAGTCAAGAAAGTACTTAAACCAATGTCCTCCAGTCCTAAAAGCCTTGTTGCCCCTATGAGAAGTCACTTTCTGTTAGAAAGGGTTTTTTTTGCTTTCCAAATAAAATAAAAAAATAATAATAAATAAAAAAAAAATAACATCTGACAATGTCTTTTCTATTTCTCATTCTTTCATTCAGTAGTAGAGAGCTACAAAACCTGTGAAAAGTGTGGTCTGGCCACCAAGAGTGAGAGGAGAGGTGCAGGGGGCAAGAGCAGGAAAGAGAGAGATTAAAGGGTGAGAACATATCCATGAAAGAAGCAAATAATGTAAGTTCTGCAAGACCTACAGGGAAAAATAGTTTTGGGAAAAAGAATAAATCTTAAATTTTCAGAGTAGCTGGCTGCAGATCTTTCTCTTTGTTGCACTGCTATTTAACTTCAGCACTGTTTACCTACAGCATCTGCTCATGAAACGATATGCTCTTAACCAGGAGCCAAAAGTATGTGTAACTTGATCATATCTGATTAAGAGTAAACATAACCTATTTTATCACACCAACATATAGTATTTGTAGATAAAAAAATGTGTGTTTTTGCTTAAAATGTTTATTGATTTAAAGTACTTTTTAATACAAATTTTGATTATTTGCTTAAAGACTTCAAACAATCTCAAAGCTCTGATCCTCACCATAAAAGCATGTGTAACCCAGATGCAGCATATTCAGAAGATGGGGATAATATGAAGAAGAAGGATATTCCCAAATTTGGTCTTAAGGTGCTCTCAGTTAGAATGGTAAAAATAATCTTCCTAGGACCAACATCCTTTTCACAACCCGCAATGAATCTGAAGAGGAACTGAAGATCCTCCTGCAGGACTTCTGCCTTCAGACCTGCTCTGTGCCATTAGGTTTTCACGGCAAGTATTAAAACCCACTCAAAAAGCTTCAGAGGTCTTTCCCACTAAAATTTACGAAATGGAAAAAAAGGCAGCAAATATTCTTCTCCATACTGTGGCACAATATGTGCTGCATATGTTCTCATCCTCTCAAATATTAACCAGCAAGCTTCTTATTGAAGCTATCAAGCTTCTCCACAGAGGTATTTTATGAGTGATATGTCTAGTAAGGCTTTCTTATGGCTAACACTATAAGTGCAAGTGCCACTGTCAGCTCTGAGAACAGGCAAGTGAGCCATGGTAAATTAAATAGCATATAAGTAGTTAGATTGCCATGAAATGTCCTTGACAGACTGTAGAGAGCTATCTTTCTGCAAAACACTGCAGTGAATGCAGCACTGGGGCATTAACTTTTATTGATCAGTAACCATGGAGGTGAGAAGAGTTTGAATTTTTTCCTAGTGCAGAATTCAAACAGTCTCACAAGGTTTACTACCTGTTGATCTTGTTATTGTTGCTAATATAAACTGTGTCTTATGATATTGATCCAATGAGTATAAGAACTCTGAATGTTGTAAACTAGTTCTGGATTTTGCTAACCCAGCTAATAGCTAATCCAGCTAATAGCTGAATTTTCTAATTTCATTGTTCTCCTTTAAAACAAAGGCTCTCCCTGTATGGAGTCAAGTTATGTTAGATTCCCCTGTGGGATAGAAAAGAAGACATTATGACACCCAAACTCTTAGAAATAGAAATGCCACCAAATTTACCTGTATAAAAATGTTTAGATTAAGTTAAAGGCATATTCAATGTGATGGAATGGAGGATGAGTCTTCAGCAAAATCTGTGAGAATTAAAATAATATTAATCTAGTGTATATATCTATGTTGCAGTGCTAGGGAATGACATCCCAAGCTTAAGGAGTGATTTCCAGAAGATGTACGGACCTGTAGCAATGATTTATTATGTGTGATTTTCCTTTTATTTTCTTAAATTATGCAGTCTTCCACTACATTGGATGATGTACACATAAATCATATGTGTAAAACATCAGCAGCAATTTCTATATATAAATATTCTGTACATGTAGAAATAAATCTTATCTACAAACTTTATAAAAGGTAGATCAATAATTTATACGTTCTTTAAGCACAATATATATGCCATTTATGCAAGATAAAATATGTATATATGCACAGAAGGTGTTGTAGGAAGTTATAAGCAGAGCTAAAATTTAACCTCTACATTGATCTAAAATATGAATAGTTACTATATTGTAGAAAATGATAAGTATTCTACATAATCTTTATAATCCATAGGCATGGCATTGATAGAAGTACAGTTCCTCTAAATCAAAAGATAAATGGACTACAAAGTCTTAAACTATTTGTTATTAGAGCTATTTCAAATAATATAATCAAGGACAAGTTAAAATCTAAGGACAAGAAACAAGGGAAACTGAAGCATAGAAGATTGATCAACTTAGATTTGCTTTTGGCCATTTCTAAATAAAAATGCATATACCATATACAGTCCCAACCTGATCTCTTTTCCTTATGAATGAATGAAGTGGATTTAATCTGCCGCTTTACGTGAAGCCATGGAGATCCATAAAAACACTTGCTCCTTTCTGCACTGAAACCCACAATCTGTGTTGTTGACCAGTTGGGTAGTTGGCTAGCTATTTCACCAATTTTCTAACAATCTTTCTTGCTTACACCAGTATCCTCACTGTATCTAACCAATTGTGGCTTATATTTTACCATCAGTTATTTACGTCAGAACTCTTCTAAGCCTTCAGTTATAGGATTTCTGTGAGGCACAGTGTGACTTTCATTGCAGCAACATCTAACAGCCACAGGTAAGACACACTATGCCCCGAGTGCGCACAGGTTAAGGGATTTTTTTCCTTTCCTTGTGGATTTCGCAGTACAAATAATGAAACATTACACATTCAAAGTAAAATATTAACTCCAGTTGAAATCAATGAGTTCTGTAGTGCAAAGAGTAGAATTTATCATTTGACGTTTGTATCCAGCATTTTCAGAAAACTGTGTCAGTTATAAACAGAAATTTCTCCAAGTTATTAAACTAATGAGGATGTGGCTTCAAATTCAAAGTCTTCAAATTATCCCTTAGAGCATTTTTTAACTCTGTCTCTTGTATGTAATAGCACTGCTGCAGCAAGAATATATTATTCAAATTATTCATATTATTATTCATACTTTTTGGAGATATTGATATTTAATTTTACTTTATTTGGGAGTTAATCATATTAGTAGCCCAACAAATAATTATATTTATTTTCTAATGCCTACATACAGGATTAAATTTCAGCTGGAATCTATGTAGTGGGGACATCTGAATACATTCTTTTAGATATCTCCAACACACTTGTAACACAGGACAAGCTTCTTAAAGTTGTTTTAATAATTGTCATTAAGTATTATGTGAGTTAGGAAAGAGCATATAGAGTCTGGGGGAAAAAATACTCTGAGAGTACAGAGAAAGGAAATATGTGTATCTAAGAAAAGATCAATTATGAAAATCCATAAAATTATGGAGTTTGAAAAGAAATGTAGATGTTAAAATGCTTAACCAAAGAAGTAAAAAATAAGACTTTTTTTTGTTCCGTTCACCAGCAAATACTTCGCTTTTTTTTTTTTTACCTAGATAAAATACCTCTTTTTCAAATTACTTAGTTCATAAACCCCTGAAATTCTACCTATAACTTCTATATCTAAAGTGTTGACAGATTACCACATTGAAAATTTGATTCCAAATACAGAAAACCTTTTCTTCTTTTTTTTTTGTTTAAATACAATCATGACTGCAATTAATTAATGAAAAATTGACAAGTGTTTTTATTAATGGATTTATGAGAGTATCAGTCTTGCTGTCAGCTGCATAGTACTGCTGCCTCTACATGGGAATCATTAACTGTATTATCAGTAGTTTAATGTAATAAAGAGGAAAAATCTTCTTGATGAAAGCCTTGAGTCTCAGCCTTGGAGAAGAACTTCCAGCACTGTCTACAGTTGTTCCATTTTAAAAGAACCCTCCTCAGTTTCAAAGCATTTCTACTCGCATTTTTGGCTTGATGGACTTTATTTGTATTTGTCTATAATATCAAATGCTTGCTTCTCCTGAAAGACAGATTAATGTTGAATTGATTTTGTTACATTGAGAAGAAAGGAACATTTCAGAATAACCTAAAAAATTCGTTTAATTTCTATATCACATCAATTTTAATTTATTTCTTAAGCACTTTTTCTAATTGCAGTTTTCCCATGAGTAGAAGCTTCTCCAGCAGCACTGAAAATGATAGCTGGGAAGACAATGAGGAAAGGAGCTTCTCTATTTGCAAAGTACTGAATGTAATTTCATTTGCTTATTTTGATTCAAATGTCACAGGTACATCATCACTGCATAATATTATTACTAGTTAGATATATCTGCCTAAAACATTACATTTTCAGTAGAATTATCAAGAGTTCTCTATTTACAAAATAATTTTAGTGGCAAAATTTGTTGTGTCCAAAAAACAAAAAAAAAAAAAAAGATAGCAAAGATGCATTGTTGTGTCACACAGGGCTTTGTCGTGTACCAGTGAAGATTAAATGAATATTTGTAGTAACTACTTCTTACTTTCTTATGTTCATAACACCAGGAAGAAACACTGACATTAGAGTGAATTTAGAAAAGAACAACAAAAATGATTAATGACTTGATGAGACTGACAGTGAAAAATTAAAAAAGGTTAATTTTGAAAAGCTTGAGTGAACATTTACCATGCACAGGAAACAGCTTTTCCAATGCTTTCAGTGTGTGAACACTGAGTCAACTGAAAATTCTACTTTTATTACCAGGAAACTTATTCTTTTACTGATTTTGAATGCAGCACACAATGAAGGAAAAGCAGTGTTCCACTGTTTCTTTCATTTTAAAGTAATTATAATGAAAACATATAAATGTGATCTGGACAACTTTAGAACATTGCCCTTTTTTCCATTAAAAAATTAGGGATTTTTTAATCTATTTTTGTATTGTTTCTGTCCTGGAAAAAAAAATCCCTAAAATAAACATTATTGTCCTGTAGAGGTTGTAGGAAATGATTTTGTTTACAGCTCATTTTGCCCAGAAAACCAGTATTATCTCAGTCAAATAATTGAGGGGTGGGGAGAATTGCATGGGCAGTAGTTGATGTTTCTGCTATTTTTACCATCACAGGTGCAGAAACAGAAAATCTAGAAAAAGGAGGATTGTAAATATCCAAAATAAAGTGCTGTAAAGAGCAGCACTTTATGCTTTATATGGTTATAATTGGAGTGGCTAGCAGGGTGTGGGAGAGGATTCTGCCCCTCTGCTCTGCTCTGGTGAGACCTCACCTGCAGTGCTGCCTCCAGCCCTGGGGTCCCAGCACAGGAAGGACATGGACCTGATAGAGCAGATGTGGAGGCAGGCCATGAAGATATTCCAAGGGCTGGAGCACCTCTGCTATGAAGACAGGCTGAGAGAGCTGTGACTTTACCCTGGAGAACAAAATGCTCCAGAGAGACTTATTGTGTCCTTCCACTATTTAAAAGAGGGTTTATAAAAAAAGGGAGAGCCACTTTCACGCTGATAGTAATAGGGTGAAGGGGAATGGTTGAGGTTGGATATTAGGAAGAAGTTCCTTCCTCAGCAGGTAGCGAGGCCTTGGCACAAGTTTCCCAGAGAAACTGTGGATTCCCCATCCCTGGAAGTGTTCAAGGCCAGGTTGGATAGAGCTCTGAGCAACCTGTTCTCTGCCTCGTGATGCTCTCTACCCTTCACTTGCATTCTGTCAGGACTTTTCTGTCTTACCAGTGTGAAGTAAAATGTCTTTTCTCGCATTCTAATGGTGCCCATCCCCTTTCCCACAGAGGAACCCCAAAGAGCACTAATGGCCAGGAGCACTGCAAGCAGGGTGGATAAACAGAACATGTGATGTTGTCCAGGCTGTTGGGGTGGCAATTTGCACAGCAGTTTGGGTGCATTTGAGGGCATGGAGGTGTCTGAAGGAGGAACAGTCCACTGCCCTGCAGGAGGAAAACACTTCCCTCAGAGCCTAAGGTGCCCTTGCAGGACTGCTTGACTGCTCTGTAAAGTGAAGAGGAAAGGTCTACCACACGAGGGGAGACACAGGAGCTGAGCAAGGCAGCCCCATCTGCTCCCCGTATAACAACAGTGCAAGAAAGAAATGCAGATGGGTTATATTAGTTGTCAACCCTCCTCTGGAAGGCACAGAGGCACCATTTGCCAAGCTGACGCGCTCTCTAGAAAGGTGTCCTCCTTACCAGGGGCTCAAAGCAGGGATGCCACTGAGAGGCTGCCAAAGTCTCATACAGTCCACTGACTGCTTTACTATAATAAAGAATTTAATGTCTTGATTTTCCTCAGATTCTACAGAGTATTTCTATAATTTACCCCCAAATAAAAGTATGTATTAAATATATTTTCTGTTCATATCAGAACACAGAACTGCACACAAAACCACACATACTATAGACATCTCAACTCACTTAACTCCCTTACCTTATATTCATCTGTAACTCCAGCATCAGCACAAAACTGGTGACAGAATAAATAAAAATAAGTAAATAAAAAAGGGTGACAGTTTTGATAGCATTTTCTTTTACTTTTAGTCTTGCAAAGCTCCATAGCTGCAAGGTAAAGTTCTAGCTGTGATATTTATAAAAATGATGTTACAGCAAAATGCAACACAAAGAGGATTACTGTTGCAACACAGTTTTGTAGCTGATAGGGCTTCTGCTGCCTGAGGCTTCCACTGAACCACCCAGTGTGCTATAAGTGGTAGGATCATATTTATTTTTTTGTAGGCCAACAACAGCAGAATAAAAAAAAAGCCACTCGAAAATCACATGTCAATATTACCCATGAAATCTGATGGAAATCACACAGACAATCAGTCACAATCACTACTACTGATTTTCGTTTCCTAAGCCCATAACTGCAGTCTCAATATTGTTCACCTTTATAACTTTTTTTACCTTGAGTTTAAAGTTGCAAGTAGTCAAGGAATATTCCAAGTGAGTATAAACAGCCAAGATGACTAGAAAATGTGTATGAGACACTGAGTTGGGAGGAGAGCATCTTTTTTTTTTTCATGACAGATCTATAAATCAAGAAGTAATCATTGGTGATTGTGCCAGTTGGCGTTCTATATATTACTGACCACAACTGTTCATGATTTTGAATGTGAATTTCACAACGTAAAATTAACTTCTATTTAAAGGCTGTGAGGGATAGGGAACCTACCCAATTTCAAGCTTTCAGATAAATTGCCATGATAGTAATGAGGATCCAAATATTAGAGGTGGGTTTTTTTGCTTTTGTTTGTTTGTTTGTTTTTTGGTGGGTTTTTTTTGTTTGTTTGTTTTTTTACATAGAAGGGCCTTATATAGCTTTTTTAAAGACATTTCTCTTTACAGACAACTTTCTTTAAACATTTTTGGATTGTGTTTGCTGGACAGAGAAACATGTGCAAAGTAATGTTTCAGATGAAACATCATTCCCAATATGAAAAAAAAAATAGTTTTGCAAATGAATTTTTGGAATTGCTATTAGCATTAATTCTAAATATATACTCATTGTTTTTTAATTTAATGTGTCTGTGTATGTGCTTTCATACCCTTTACCCTTTTAAATACCTTTCTTTGTTCCCAAAAATCTGTATAGTTCTAAATGTATTGTGTCTCAGAGTACCATAAGAGTTGTTTCATAAAGTACTCTTGCAGAAATAAAATAGACTGATCTATTTTAATTTTTCACAGCAGGTGGGTTTTCCAGACCTTGGACCTTTCACAGTCATATTTATGAATCATTTTAATATTTGAATATGTTTTAAGGTGTGTGAATACCATGCTGCTATTGGAATTATTCATTTGTAGTCTTACACAAACACAAAGACCAGAGGCGATAACTTTATGAGGAGAGATTATATTATATATTCTCTTGTAACAAAATAAGGTTTCTGTTGTTTTCCCTTGGACACAGCTTTTTCAGTCTGTTTTTGTGTGTGTACTGTGAATCCAACTAATAAGTGAAAGTGATAGTTCTATTACCAACTCACGTCGAAAATTCAAAATTTACACGACATTTTAAAATTTGTAACATTTCACTGTATTTCAGCATGAAAGTTTAGTTGAAATATGTAAACCCCTGGAAAATTAATGTTTTGGTTTGGCAGGTGCTCTCTGTAGCTGGGGTTGGAACTCCACAGTGTTGTGACAGGAGGGGACCACTGAGGGGCTGCTGCCTTTGGCTCTGCCACAGGAACTTTCCTATCAGTCCAAGATTGCCCAGATGGTGGTTTCAAAAGTAACAAAGTGGGGTGTGGCTGCAGCAAAATCAGGTCCAGAGGGGTGCTTTGTTTTTTTGGCACAAGGCAAGGTCTGAGGAAACCAGGGATATAGGTGGGCAGGAGATGAACAAGGACACAATTGTGGAGAGAATGGACCAGCAGGGACCGTGGCAAGTAAACTTGTTGGGTGGTATTTCTCTCTGGCTGAGTCCTGTGCCTGATCACCACTGTTTGTCCCCTCTTCTCATTAAACACTGTTATTAAATCATAGAATGATAGAATGGCCTGGGTTGAAGGGGACCTTGGAGATCATCTTGTTTCAATACCTGCCATGGACAAGAACATCTTCCACTAGATCAGATCCATCCAACTTGGCTTTGAACAGTTCCAAGGATGGGACATCCACTGCTTCCCTGGGAAACATGTTGCTGTGCCTCTCACTCTCAATACGCTTATTTCTTCCTAATATCTAATCTAAACCTACTCACTTTCAGTTTGAAGCCATTCCCCCTTGTCCTGTCACTCCAGGCCCCTGTAAATAGCCTCTCTCCAGTTTTCTTGCAGAGTTCTGAGCTGACGACTAGGAAAAGGTCCTGCAGTGTAGACACGGGTTATTAGGTAGGCATAAAGGCAATGCTGATATTTAAAGGATCCATTAATTTCTGGGGTTTTGTGAATCTAGAGAGTGAAGGTGCATACGCATGTCAGTAGAAAATTTCCAGTCTAATCAGTTGGAAAAGCGGTATAGGGCCGGGCCATCCTGTGTCTGTGCTGATCTGTGCGGCTGCCTGTGTCTGCACTGTGTCTGTGCTCCTTGCAAACAGGGAAAAAAGCAGCTGCGTTTATTGGACTGGGATGGGAAGAGTCGCCTGGGACCCTAAAGCCACCAAATTTGTCTTTCTTCAAGTACTAGCATTACTTTCTGGCAACTCACATGGTGTTTTTGCACCTGCATTATCCTCTTATCTTCCCAAACTGTATATAGCACAGGAAGAGACACAGGCACCTTGTTGCTGCTCAGCAGAAGAGAGAAAATAGAAGTAATGTACCTGCAGCCTAAACGATGGGGTTTCTTTTCCTCTCTGATCCCCTTATGCAGAAAGGTCTCCAGAGACAGGAGAAGCAATAGTCAGTTAGAAGGGATACTCCTTCAGCTGTCAAAAACCCCATGTACCTATTACCTAGCTTGCCTTTAGAAGTTTAATTGTCAAAGACTGGACTGAAACACTTTAAATAATAAGCACTACATAAAGATCTGGAAACTTAATTGCTCTGAAGTATTGTTTCCCTATTGAAAATTTTGGAAGTGAGGAATTACTTTGTTTCATAGGTTTTTGTAAGAACATATTAAGGTTAATAGCTTCTGATCCTGAAATTGTTCTCATATTTTGCTGGCTCCTCTGGATGTTGTGTAATTGTGTCAAGAGTGCCTGTGGTTCTCCTTATTCTTTCTTGCTTGCTCTTGGCACACATAAATATATTTCAGTGTTCCCTCCTGGCCTACACTATTTGCAGTCAATACAGTCTAGGCAGGCCTGTACAAGGAAGGATACCAGGAGTCCTGTTCCAGTGAGGACATAGACTTGTATTCTACTGGAAGTTCTCAAGGGATGGCCAAAGCTGTGCTGGGCACTGCTGTTAATTTCTGTGTCTTCAGCAAGGCTGCGGGTGGGCAAGGCATAAGTGTGATCTTGTTTTAATGTGGCTGGGATCCCACAGTGGTATTTTGCCAAGACAGTAACAAAAACCAATATGAAAGTTATATATTAAAATTGCTTCTGTTGGTACAACATGCTCCTGATGGTTTCTATGACATTAGGAAGGCTAATCACTGTGACTCCACTTGCACAGCTCAACGCAATATTTTTCTCTTCACTACACACAGAACATAACTACCATTTGCTATTATGAACAGCAAGAAGAAAATATAAGCCACTTGAAATCCGAATACAACTAACCATATGAAAGAGAGGGTTTGGTCTTGTGTTTCAAAGTATGAAGAGGGATTGGATTTTTTTTTTTTTTTTTTGTACTGGTATTATTTTTTCTCATGCACTTAGAAATCTCATCCACAAAAGAGCACGTTGAAGTGTCCTAGCTTCTTTCAACTGCACCTGGCAGTAAATGGATTTCTTTAGGAGACATCCCTAGCAATGCATTTTATCTTTTTTTTTTTTTTTCCGATGATTGCAAATTCAAGTGAGCAATGTAAAGGACAGCAGAAAAAAGTATCAAACACGCAAAGGAATGGAAGAAAAAGAGGAGACAAGTGCACTTTAAGGAACCTTAAATGACCATGGCCTTACCTAGAAATCTATGTCAATGGCAAGACTTTGTTGATCTGCATAAAAAAGGATATTCCACTTATCTCTACCATGTTAACATTGCATATAAAATAGATAGAAGAGGAAATAAAGGAAAGAAAGAACTATGATAAAAACTGATGCATTGACTCACTAGAATGTTGTGCTGGATTGTATTATGTATTAAATCTGACAACATTTTTATGGTATGAGAATGCTACAGAACTAATTTTGGAATACTTTTTGCTCAAATATGGCTTGGTATGCAAATAATTATGGTTCTAAGTACCTTAGTACAAGGCGTACTCATCATATATGTGATTATTCATGTTGGTAATGATGTCATTAATGTTATAATCATGGATAAAATGAAAGAAATAGCATTTTAAATAACATTTTTACTGTGGAATCTTGCTTTGGCTTGGACTGGGGTAGAGTTAATTTTTTTTCATAGTGGCTTATGTGGAGTTATGGTTTGAATTTGTGCTGACAATAGTGATCACCGAGCAGTGCTTGCACAGCATCAAGGTCTCCTCTGTTTCGCGCACTGGGAGCTCACAAGACCCTCTGGGGGGACACAGCCAGGACATCTGACCCCAACTGACCTGAGGGATGTCCCAGACCATATGGCATCATGCTCAGCATATGGAGTGGGAGGAATGCCAGGAGTTATGGAATTTGTCTTTCCAAGTCTCTGTTAGGTATGATGAAATCCTGCTTTTCTGGAGATGGCTGGTAAACAGAAATATTTTTTCTGCCAATAGGAAACAGTGAATGCTTTTTTTTTTATTTTGCTTTGTTTGTGTGTTCATCTCTTACGTTGCCTATTAAACTGTCATTATCTCAACCCACAAGTCTTCACACTTTTACACTTCCAGCTCTTCCCCCATCTTGTGAGTGAACGGGTGGTTGGGGCTTGGGTGCCTACCAGGATTAAACCACAACAAATCTGATAGCAAATGATTTACAGCAGCTCTAATTTTTATGGTTTAGGTTGGTTTGTGGTTTTTTGTTTGTTTTTGTTTTGTTTTGGTTTGGTTTTTTTTTTTGGTTTGGGTTGGGTTTTTTTCTCTTTTTTGTTAGTTTTTGTTAAAAAGAGGCATTCTTCAAGAATTATAGCACTTTGGAAGAAAATTCACTTATAAGTATAAACTCACCCTTTATTTTTTCCAAATTAAATTAATTTTCATCATTACAGATTCATGAGAAACTGTCATGACTGAGGATTTTAAGATCACTTAAGGGATTTATTTTTAAATAATTAAAATTTTACATGCATGTTGTTCATTAATTACTATTTTAGTATTTTTCTAATGTGAAAATGAAGTTGTCACTAAAAATACTCCAAGTAAAAATAACTGTGAATAAAGTAGCAGAGCTGATTTTCTTGTTGCTGAACTTTCTTACTGTTCTTCCTCTTCCAAAATTGCTCATTCTTGTCAAGCTACTTTGTAAACATTGCTCTTTACCACTGCCCTCCATATATGACTGGGGCTTTCAATTACTTTATTAAAAACCCCCTGAACAAGCCATCAAACCAAAGACAAACCAAAGCACATGACAATTGTAATACAAACTTACAAATGAAATAGATTTTTCTACTGTTGTTAGACATTTTATTAAATGATAATTAAAGAGATTCAGAATAGTATTACTGAAGTCATGAAATTAATCCAGATCACATCAGATTCATACAATACTTGTCAACATTTAAGTTTGTTTTTCAGCACAACCAGAACTAAGACATTTTTTGAGGAAAATATCTTCATAGCATTTCCAATCTACTGCCAAAAACTTAATGAGAGGGCTTATATCCAGTACAATTTCCTAACCAAGGAGGCTGATATAATTTGTTAAATATCTCTCTCCTCTTTGACTGCTTATCTAAACAAAACAAAACAAAAAAAAAAAAAATTCCCATTGTCTCCTCAAGAGTATGGAGATAACTTCAGATAGATTTTTATGGCAGGAAAAGGATATAATACCAAGACACACATTTCAGGCCTGTTTAGGATCAAGACCGAAGAGTTGCATTCATATTTTTTAGTGTGATATTTCAGGTTGTGAAAACTGTAATTAGAAATTAGAAGTCAGAGATCTGTTGTTTTAATACTTTGACATGTATAGTCATTTTCTCTTTTCTTAAAGGTAGCATTTTTTTCCCCTATAGGTTGCCATAAATGTTGGTGTGATGATGAGTCCCATCTTTGGTGGTTAGGCATGTTGTTCAAGAAATGTGTCAAATATATCAGTAGCTGATAAAAACAAAATTATGAGGGAAGTGGTCAAGTTTAAATTCCAGTACAGACAGATTTCTTAGTTTGGACCATTCTAGCCTTAGGGAGACAATCATGAAAGTCTTTCCTTCCATTTCTCCGTAAAAGCACCCTTATGATACTGCAAAAATTCAGGTGGTTCAGGATTAAGGTACTATCCTTGGAGATGTTCAGGCAAGGGTGAAATACATCTATATTCATTTTGTGCTGAATGGGATACAGAAAAAGACAATTTTATGGTTTTCCTCCACTCATCTGTTTTTGGAGAGTATTTTACTGAGAAGTAAAATATTTTAAATGTGCTGAACAGAAACTATATAGGAAAGAAAATCAGTAGAAGAATTTTTTGTTTGTTTGTTTCTTTAAGTCACAATCCCTTTAGAACTACTTTGCTAGAAATTATACTTTAAAGAAATTACCTGTAAATTTCTGACTCTGTTTGTATTTCAGCAAAATTATAGGTCAGTTCGGTAATGACAGAATAATCTAATAANNAATAACTGAAAAAAAATAGCATAGATTTTTACAATTCTAATTTATAGCAGTTACTTCCCAGAGATATAACGAAAGACAAATCAACAACAGCTTATTAGCCTAGAAATAAAGCTAATATTTTTAAATCTGTAAAATATCAGGCTGTGCCTTGTATCTATGACCTTATATTTCATGCCGTGCTCCTCTTTCTGAACATATTCATTGGGCAAGAAAAAATGTTGTTTTCTTCTTAATTCTTTTTGCTCTTAGCTTTCCTTACATGTTGCACAAATACTGCAGATGTATTTCCATGTTTATTTTTCTGAAATAGAAATATTATTTAAGAATTCTTCTCAATGGGAAATTTCAAGATTAAACACCTTGTAGTCCTCAAAGAATCTCTATTTTCCATTTTACAACTAGACTCACCTGTTTCCATTCCCAATCCAAGGCCTGTACATATGGTGTTTCCTCTATCAACACTATATTCAAATGAGAGACAAAGGTGTAAATTGAATAATACTCCAAAACCAGTCATGCTTAAAGCCAAACATGAACGCTCAATTTCATTTGCACATCTAAAAATTTATAAGTGCTAATTAATTATTGCTTCATTATGATAAAAAAATGTTATCTATGCAATCAAAACAAAAATACAGAATGCTAATCATGATTAATGTGGAGTTGAAACCTAGGTTTCTTATGAAAGGTAAAGTGATTAATTTAAACATAAGTGAATAAAGTACTTTGCTAATTATTAATTTATTGTAAAATGTTTTGTATTTTGAAAAGTGTCATAGCTTGAGAATGCTAATATGCTAATCTTCTGGATATATATTATAATTTTAAAATGAAAATGAAAACTCTTTTACTCTTGTACAAGTAAAAACTTCGACTGGGGCACCAGAAACCTGCAGTCCTTCGCAGGCCCATGGTCTTGCAAAAGTCTCATTAAAATCTGTCATTCACTTATATGAATGAAAGTACGAGGTTTTGTCATTTATAAATGCAATATCTTAAATGAGCTGTACATAAAAAAGGCACTAGATATTTCACTGACTGCTTTAAAAAGACAGTGTTAGAGATGCTGCTTTTAATATGATGCTAGAATACAAAACACAGTTGTTAAACCCGCTAAATCTCACTTGTACTAAGAGGTGGTTCATATTAATATAACTATATCCTCAAAGGCTGGACATCTCCAATTAAGTTTGACACAGAGCAACTTGTGCTATTTTTGTAATTCTTTATATATCACTTAGAATTCCACCTGACCTCTCCCTTTTTGGTTACATAACCTATGTAATATTGCAAAGCGCATTTAATGAAAATATTTTTTTAAATATTTTGCAACTCTGCTATCTCAATTTGCTGGTAATTTTGAAACTTTGACTCCCACTGAACCAGGAGAAATGCCTTTTCTTTTTTTGATTTTTTAGTAGAAGACAGAAAGGAAAAAAGGGCTATGGACTTTTTTCTTTTATTTTTTTTTCCCCAGTTAATGGTATTTGCCTCTGTGTCCATTATATTTTCCAAACATTAACTTTGAACCTAACCTTAATTTTCCTGATGTGCTGCGAAGACTGAAAGTTCTCTGAAGGTGAT
The DNA here is from genome assembly GCA_013396735.1 of Grallaria varia. NCBI lineage: Eukaryota > Metazoa > Chordata > Aves > Passeriformes > Formicariidae > Grallaria > Grallaria varia. Next base: position 52,022 of record VWZG01000440.1, read on the forward strand.
TCAGTCTGATGAACCACAATCCAGCATGAATGAAAGCAGTTCACAACATGAAAAACGGGTACTAAGAACAACTGTCTATTTTGCATTGCAGACTTATTTCTTTGATTCTTTTTCATGTTATAGAGGAAGTCTGCTTCAAAAATATCCACGTTGTTCCTCTTTTGGCCCTTGCTCTGCTGGTTTGGCAGTGGCTTTGCTTCGCTTGACAAGTTTGATGTGCAATTCATGGAGTTCAGAAGTCAAAAGGTGGAACAGAATCAATGGAGACATTTGGATGCTGGCAAAAAGTTAAAATGCCTGCATAGAGTTTTAGAAATAATATCTGTGAGTCGGTAACACTTTCAGCTTCCTTTTATACTCTTAAGAACTTGACAGAATTATATGGTTTTATAAATGTTTATCAAATTATCTCTATTTTAGAGTGCTTAAGACTCAGATAAAACAGAAAATGTGTTGTTCCCCTATAATTCCTCCTGTTTCAATACAAATTTCATAAATGTAAAAGAAAGGGAAAGAAAATTAAAAGGAAATGAAATGGAGGAAAGGAAAATCAATTAGAGAAGGGAAAGGGGAAAGGGAAAGAGAAAGGGAAGGGGAAAGGGAAGGGAAAGGGAAGGGAAGGAAGGGGGGGAAGGAAGGGCAAACTA
>VWZG01000440.1:54024-111272 GCA_013396735.1 Grallaria varia
AAAAAAAAAAAAAAAAAAAGTGAGGATTTTAAACCTTGGGGGATTTATATTTTCAAAACACAATACAATGCACAGAGACCTCTGTTAGCTTATACTGAATATTTCCCTATCATGCCCCAAATATGTATTGCTGACACATGCAGAAGGGACTGGGGAAAGTTCTTTCTTCTGTCCTTTAAATCAGAATATTTTGATATTCATAAAGCAGAAAGGGTCATTCATTTGGCAAATAAACATATTCTATCTCAATAACTGGAAATATTTGTTGACTATTTATTCACACATGTACACAAACAGAGAGAAAATGAGAGATGACCAAAGCACCATAACTTTTCTGCAGTAACTTTTAAGATTTTGGATTAGTTCTACATGAAATAGATTGCAATATTTGCTTGACTCTAGCATGAAAATGTTTTGATAAGCAGTTTCCCCAAAATGTTTCAAAACATGGATTAGAAACTAGTTTGGTAAGTACCTGAGGTACTTAAATATTCCTGTCAAAGCAGATGTACTAACCTTTAAACATCTTAGCATAGTGATTAACATGCTGAGATGGATATTCAGCAAACACGATGAAACCCGAGAAGCTCACATAAGGTAAAATTGCTTCCCTACCTGAAGGACTGTCTCTAGTAAGAGCAATCAAACCGCTTGAAATTCATCTTCTGTAGTATTAATCATGCAGATCCACCGTCATACTTCATTTTCCCTCTGTTTCCGTATCTGAATGAGAGTTATCCTTCCCTAGATAAAATATTCTAGTTTCATTTCATTGCTGATTCTGCTCACCTGCTTAATATTAAACATGTAATTAAGAGGTATGTTAATAGGGGTCTTGTTACACTTGGAAAGAAAATTAAAACCCTGCAAAACCATTCTTTACTCTTCTGTGCTGAAGTATATATCGCCTTGCCCAGCAGTACTTTTGCACCTTATAGGGTGAAAATGGATTCTGTCAGCATAGACTGAGTAAACCTTTAAAATGTTACTAATTCTAGAATTCTGTCTTTTCTTAAAATTGGTTTTTAAATGTTGAAATAAAATATTATAGCTGCTCTGGTTTTTGCTGTGAACCAGTGACATGCTGGATGATGTTACAGATAGGCTACCAGGCTAAAAAGCTGACCAGGCTTCTGCCTCTGCAGGACTTATTTTTGTTGGTGCTCATGATGTAATCATGACATGGGTGACGTTTGCAGATTCCTACACAGCTGTTTGTTTGATTTTTTTTATTCCCCTCTTCCTTTCCCTAATTTCCTTCAAGAAGCTCTTGTTCTGTCAAGTTATCTTATTCCTCTTTTTTTCCTCTCCATGACCACTCCTCGTTTCTGTATCACTTCTTCTTAGGACAATCACACCACCACAGGTGTGATCTCATCACAATTCTCCAGGGATATGCTGGGCTAGGCACTCAAATGACAGCCACCATCTAAGAGACTTCAGCTGCAGCAAAATGGAGTGGATGAATCAGACATCAAACAATGCATCTTACACATTAATTTGGAAAATGGGCTTGTTATATTAACTTGGGACATTAAAAAAACACGTATCTAGTGAGACCAGAAAAAAACACAGGTAAAGGAAAGAAAGCACCTCAGAAAAATAGGAAGGAATTACTGACGTCGAATGAACTTTAGTTTTAAGATTGTTTCAAGATGACCACTAATTTAAACATTATTACGTGGTATTTTTGAAAATCAAGGTCTGAACTTGGCACAGAATATATCATCACAACTTCAAGCCTATCTCACATGTTAACGATGTCCAGATGGCAGACAATATTTTCTGTCTTCCTGTCTCCATAATCAATTGCTGATAAGCCTTCCTGATGGCCTTTTAAAGCAAAAGAAATCAAATACTGCAGCTTTATTACAGGCTGTGACAACTGAGCATCAAAGTTATCGGCAGCACAGACAGTTTGGTATCCTCTTTCTGAAGAACAGATAAACTTATTCTCAGTGCTTGTTAGAGAACAAAAGGAGTTTCCTGTAAACACTTAAAATCACTGTGTAAATTAAAAAAGCAATAGTTATTTTGCTGACTTTCAGATGGCCATACTTCAGTACAGTCCAACTCAAGACATGTTTGTTTTCTTCTAAATTCCAAACTGTACAGCAACAAAATTTTGTTTCTGATCATTGCCTCCAGCATTCTCAGAGAGTCAAAGCACAGAAGCTGATATTCTGATTGAAGAAAATAGCAGAGCTTTGTCATACAAAAAAGACAATATCATTTTTAGGAATTTGAGTGTGTAAACTGATTGTGTGAATTGTGTGAATTGATAACCTAAGCAGGGGGAAGTCATGCTCACTTACTTCCCTGTTACTTTATTCAGTAGAAATTCCTTTGTCAATTGGGAAAAATAATTGACCTGCAATGCTATTGGTGGGCAGCATTTTTACAAGTGGATGAAACTGCAGGTTAGCCCTGGTATTAGTCTGCTAATACATCTAACATGGACAGATATGTCCAAGGAATGCTTCGCTTATTTGTGCAAATGTGTCCAGAGTTGGAAGTGACTCAGGTAAAAGACATTGCGGGGGGAAACAAAATCAAACCCAACACAAATATAAAGATATTTATATATAAGGCCAAACCAGAGTTTTGCCTAAACTCTGCTAAAATCCATGTATGTAATTTAAAGCTCCTAGACTGTGAGGCTCCTCTCTTCTATGAAAGTCACAAAACAACTTAATTTTCTGACTTAGAACCCCGAATGTTTAATGGCACTTTGTACCACACTTCTAAGTACAATGTAGTTCCTTCTTACACTTTGCAAGATAACTGGATTTAGCTCTTTGCAAGCAGCTCAGTGAAGACTCACTGCTACAAAAAGAAATCACTGAAAAGGAAAGCAATTTAAAAGTAACGCACAAAGCACTTTTTTTTTTTTTTTGGTTTGGTTTTATGAAGACACTGAGATTTAAACTTTTTTAACTGACATACTGTTTGTAGCAATGGGAGCAACATGGCCAGATAAAGTGTAATTTACGTATTTATATCTAAAGCTTATAAGATTGTTAAATGGTACTCATTGATTAATAAATTTACGCATCCGATTCCAAACCAATAAAATAGTACACACTTGAAGCAGGACAAGCCCAAGTCAATAAACCAGTAAGGATGCAATTTATGTTTCCGTCTGTTTTCACAGGATTTCATGAGGGTAGGTCTGCAGGCTCCTCTCTGCATCGAAGTCCAGCCAAACCCATAAAACGAAAACAACGTTAAACAACTTCACAAAAGACAGAAATAGCCTTTTAAAGATTCACGGGAGTACTTTTTCTGTGTCTCATCTAAGCAGCCATTATGGTGAGATTGATGGGCACTGGCAGAGATGCATTTCATGAGGCGGCTGTCTGCTCCATGATATTAGGATGGAGCTATCTGTCTTCATTGTGCTCCATTAACATGCCCCTCAGATCTATCAGGAAAATGTCTACAGTCCTATTTTATAAATTATTACCACTGACAGTTAAATATTTTAGACCATATTTAGGAATATTGCTCACTGATCATTCTTGATTCACCTACACATTTTTGCAGTCTTATTTTCATGTATACTTGAAAATATAAAAAGAGATGTTTTGGATTATTTTCCTAATGTAAGGGTCTTTCTAGTCTGTGTGTGGTAAAAATGATTATCCACTTGACTTCAACAATGCAATCCATAGAATTGTGTTCCATGTCAGAAGAAGATAGATGTTCACTAACCAGGAGATACCTTCTTTAAAGACAGATTTGTCTGCTGCAATTCATTTAAAGGTAAACAATCAGTATATGGAAATTATTATTCTGATTATTTTCAGTGTTGAACAAGCAACAGACATCTGACACAGCCAGCTTGTTTCCATTTGTTCAGTTTTGTGAGACCTTTAATACTGGTTTTTATTTTGTTCCCATTAATTACATTCTATTAAGCAAGTTTGAAGAATATTGGTATATGCCTGTCTTCATACAAAATAAATATTTTAAAGAAGCCACAGTATTCCAGCTTGTTATCTAAGACCTGAAGAACAGATAGTCTTTAATAAAATGAAATATTGTTCAATTTGTGTTTAATTTTGTGTCCTCCTAAGCTGCATAAAAAGCAGTTTGCAGTGCATTTGTTAAGGGAGAAAAGAAGTGTAGAAAGTGGTGCTTAGTATTTAATAATGACTGGGTTTATTTTAATTTGCTATCCAGGGCAAATAGGTTTTAATCTGAAATGTTGTAGTCTGTTTTACTAAATAAATAAATCTTCTGATAAACAATTCCTTTTTTTCTGCTAAAGTCCCTGTGGGAAAGGCTTTCCTATGTGGAATAAAAAGAGTATATCTAACAGAAAAACAGCCCTTTCTTTCATAAGTAATGATGAGCAGCAACAAGTATATAGCAATTTTTGGTAAGTAACCAGAGAACTTCAATTGCCCTGAAGCTTTTCTAAAAGACAACACCAACACTGTCACTGCACTGCCCCTTCTGTATCACTAGGTCAGTGGTTCAGGTGGGATTTCAAGAATACAGGTGTTTCTTTAGAAGTCTCACTTAGATAAACTTGTTCTTTTTTGTTTTTGTTTTTCTATTAAACTTGTTTTTTAATGCTGCTTTTTAGCCCACTTCAAGAAGCATGAAAAAAATAGAATTAGTAAAAAGGTAAGCAATATGGTATAGACAAGTTCCAAACCAGAAGGTAATCAACCTAATTGCACGGATCAAAGAAACAGGGGACCGTAGCTAGAAGGGGGGTATTTAATAGGCAAAAAGGTTTTAAAAAGCACAAGTATACATGGAAAAATATAACTTGATAACTTATGGAGCTGCAACCAAAGAACTTAGATCCAATGCAGATGAAGAAAGGAATAGAATAATCACAGAAACACTGTGAAGACAATAGAAACAAGTATCTGTGAGATAAGCTTACAGGAAAAAACTAACTTAACACTTAGAACACCAGGTGACTCGCTGGTTCTACTCTAAGTTATATACCACTTCAATTACAGATACAGGAGGATAGAAGATCGAAAAAGTGAAAAGCATGTGGCATTTGGCTGAGGAAGTGTGCTAAAATCCTCTATTTATAGCACCAACATGTCTTACTAGTCACTTTTCTTTGTTACGGCACATAAGACGGGTATAAATTAAAGAAACTTTCCTCACCTTGACTTTTAAGTTTTGAAGCCACAATCGACTTCCTCTGCACCTGAAGGAAGCCTATAATAAAGACAGGCACAAATCTTTCAAAAGAGCCTGTTGTGACAGGACAAGGGTTACTGGTTTTAAACTAGAAGTGGGTAAATTCAGACTGGATAGAACAAAGATATTTTTACAAGAAGTATGGTAAAATACTGGAACAGTTTGCCCAGAGACGAGGTAGATGCCCCATCCTTGGAAACATTCAAGGTCAAATTGGACAGGACTCTGAGCAACCCTGCTCATGCAGATTCCATGAATCTATAAAATTCATTAGCAAACATCCTAGATGGGTATTGATGCACTTAGCCTTATGTTTTTAATGTGCAACTCCAGCTTTTAAGTGCATTGCAGTACTAAAGTAAAAAACACTAAATAATTTTTTCCTTCCATATACAGCAAGATGTACCTAAATTTAGTTCTTTAATAAGAAAAATTTTTTTGCTTCTGGAATAGCAGCGCTTATAATATTTAGCATTTAGAAAAGGTCTCACAGAAGTAGGTGCCTTCGTTTTACCAATCATCATTATGGAAACTCACACAGGCCAATAAAGATGATGATAAAATGCATGAACATAAGCTTGCTTAATTTGAGAATGTAGCTGATAAAAATGAATTGCCAGATGACCTTATTAACTTCTCACAGAAAAACCTGTTGCTTATATTTTTAAATATATTTTTTTTAGTCTAATTTCAATGACTTTTTAAAAATAGTTACTTCACGATGGGTAGGTGAATCTGAACTTGAACCTGAATCTTTTCAGACTATAAAAAGGATGCTATCCAAACTCTTTGCCACTTTGAGCTTTACAACTTCTCTTCTTCTCTCAACAATCTGGTTGAAAATGCACATGGAGTAGTACAGTTGATCTACACGAGCACTTAGCATATCAGAACGGGCTACACCCAGGTCATCCAGCATCTTGCTTTAGAAATCAGACAGTGCTAACACCAAGGACTGATTACTGAGATGAGACCAAGACAAGCTCTTCCCTGGAAATTTTACCCCCCCTTCCATCATGTATGACAAAGCTGATGTGTTCTTACTGTGAGAAATTTAATGGGGATCTAAAATTAAAGCTGTTAAATTTTTTCCCCTATATTGTTTGAAGATAGTCTTAACACATTCCTGTGATAACTACTGGCATGCATTTAGCCTGTGTCTGAGGGACCTTGAGTTTGATGGTAGTGAGGGCTGGGCGTTGGGCATGTGGATTGTCCTCCTGGATCACAGAGCAATCATTCGTCTCCAAAAAGATGCACTATCTAATTAAGCACATGATACAAAATATCTTATTTGACTTAAAGCCACATTGGCAGAATAGGATATTAAATTGTGAGCAATATTGATTGTAAATGGTTTGTTTGACTCGTGAAAACCAATGAGAAGTTGGGAGCCTAAAAAAAAGGTGTAGGTGTCTAAGCACTATAAACTATGCCTAGATACACAACTGTAAGGGAAATAGTGTTCACATTTAATGCATTGCATCTTCTAAGGTCTACAAGTCTTTAATAAACCGAGGCTAATTTTATGTCATGTTTGTTTAAACAGATGAACGCATCAAGTAACCATGAGAAGACACTTTTGTTCTTCAACAAGACAGTGAAATTAATAAATTCCTAGCATGTGTCCTAGTTTCAAAACCAACATCAGAAAACTCCCCATGGGTGAGAAATGCTATTTCCTGTTCAAAAGGTATTGAAAGGAATTTTATTTTTCCTGTGATGACACACAGGAACTGCAAACCAGGTTTAGAGGCATGAAACATCAAGGACTGTTCAAACAGATGAAGCAAAAATAAAAACCAACTTCGCCTAAGATGGCTTATGATATGAATTGTAAAGACTCTACAATGAAAGACTACACAACTACAGAGAAATTAAGGTGATACTTTATCTTCATGAATATAACATCCAGGTTTGGGAAACTTTAGGTAACTAATAGATCAGAGCTGATATCAACCACTCAATCTATTGCTAATCCATATCCTCTGTGTAGTGGAGATATTTCTGAGGTATGGAGGGAGAGTTTGGGTTTTCATATATTCTTATACCACATATTATGGTCATGAAAATCACTAATGTCTAAGGTGAATGAAAATACTTTCTCGAGCAGTGTTATGTACTCTGAAAAACCAGAGACTATTTTTTTTTTTTTTTGAAGATATAGGTAAAACAAGGCATTAAGCTGTCAGGAGAACAGACTAAGTGGGAAATCAAGAAGAGAAAATGATAGGCAAACACTGCATCTTAGATGTACAAAAACAGAGTAGCAGGCAGCAGTCACACGGAGTACTCTGTAGTTACAAGATAAGTAGATGTAGAAAGGTTAAGAAAAAAAAAGAGAACAGAATAAATATCATTAAGAAAACTGTTTTAATTGCATATAAAGTCACAGCATCACTGACTAACTGATATAGGTACTTCTATTTTTGGATACAAGGACGCTCTGAAACAATACCTCAGCCTTGGCCATATTGACTACCATCAATGGTCCACTTTGGCCTCCAATCGGGAGGCGTGGAGACACACCATCTATAACGCTGCTGATTCCTTTGAGAATGCACGCAGAATCAGTCTGCAGGAGAAAAGACAACGCAGAAAGAACCGTGCCTCGCCAACACCACCTATGGAGACTTTCTGCTGTGCCTTTTGCAACCGGACTTGTCTATCTCGCATCGGCCTCTTTAGCCATCAGCGCGCTTGCAGCAAGCGTGGGTAGAGCCCTTCCCAAATCTTCGTTCGCGAAGCCTAGCCATGATTCATATACTCAGGCAAGGCATGGAAATACTTAGATACTAAATTTTTGAGATACTGTGAATGATAACAAGACCTCATTAATCACTGCCAACCATTTTTCACTTATTATAGAAATGTTGAATGAATTTTCCTGTTCAGCTAGCCCAGTCCAGAATTATTCATTCTGCTCTTCTTGTTCCTAAGAAAAACTGACCATATTTTATTGAATACAAATATAATTGTTGCCCTATCGAGTGGTTAATTAAAAGCTCTCAGTTACTGATAGGATTCTTCAGAACTGCAGTATAAACACATATGGAATAATCTTTCACAGGCAGCATTCCTCACTCTGGATTATGACATATATTAATTTTCAGTGAGCAAAAAGAGAAAGGATATAGAAACTTGTGCAGGACAATTGTGTATTAATACTTTCCAATGCTGATGCTGCAAGCTTGAGGACTTCTGTACAAATCTAAAGTGAAAATGAAAAGGAAGAAAAAAGTCTTTTAAAATTATGTCAGAAAATGGGGAAAATTATTATTAATTTTGAATGGCTGTAGGTATGTATTTTCTGCCTGAAGACTGCAGGAAATTATGATTATTATTTTCTAGTAGTGTACTGCCATGTTTTTGTGGGTTTTTTGGGGTTTTTTTGACCTGGCATTTGCACACGTGTACAGAATATACCACTTATAGAAACTTATTGAAATGCAAACATACACATGCATAATTTTAGTGATGCTAACAAGACTCTGTACTGATGAAAAGATATGTTATTATTCACGTACCAGAATATAAATGCTGCCTGTGGTTTTGATATTAACTGAGAACTAGTACTTGGAGATTTGGAGGTTCACCTCATTCTAAACGATTAAGACATTGTACCCTTAACGTCTCTGTGCCTGTGTAATTAAGAATAAGAATGCAAAGAAAGATGTGTTATGTAAACAGTGACGCTTTAAAGGTAGAACTGTATTGGGTTTACATGACAAGCAAGACTTGAGATAATCACCATGTGACTGTTGTGCAATTGTATGAAGTGTATGAAGTGATCTGGTTAAGGCTGATGAAAAAATAAGCAGCAAACAGCTCATTACCATGAGGTGTATCTCAGAATGGGGTTCAGGTTCCCAGGGACTCTCAGAGTAGGGGCAGAACCTGAGTGAGGTGAGGGGTGAGTGGAAAACACCCCAGTGAGCATCAAGGTGGAAGGAGGAGGGAAAGGAGGTGCTCCAGGTATTGGAGCAGATATTCTCCTTCAGCCCCAGGAAAGACTAAGCCAAAGCAGATATCCACACTGTAGCCCCTGGAATAAGAAATGAAGAAGTGAGGTTGAGCCTTGGAAAAGGCCTTTTCAATTGGCAAGAAATTAAACTAGCTTTCCCCAAGCTGAGTATGCGTTGCCTGTGATGCTAATTGATGTTGTCTGTGTCTCGAGCTCGACCCATGAGCTTTTCCATCTTATTTTTCACCCTGTCTAGTTGAGGAGAGAGGTAAGAGAGTGGCTGACTGGGTGTCTGACAAATGGCCAAGGGCAACCTGCAAAACCAACCTGCTAAAGGTCAGTCATTGCAAACCCATAAGCATAAGGGAGTTATATACAGGAAAGACTGAATTTTAGACTGACCCTGGAAACTCCTTGCTCCAAGCATCTACAGGAAAAGGTGACTTCAACATCTGGGAAGTTGTGTATATCATTAACTTTTAGAACATAACAGCTATAGAGAGTTAACATTGTTCAGAAATACATTCAAAATAAATGTAGCAAAGATAAAAGTTTTGCAAAATTATGTTTACAAAACAGGTATTGCATCCAACTCTATTTCATTCAGATAAATTATTGTTTCATATTAAAAACCCTTCTCATGTCCAATTATCTCCTTTCTCAAGGCAGCATTTCCCTGCTAGTACTGGTAAAGGAGAAATCATCCCAGTAACTGACTAATCTTTGTGTGTATGGAGGGAAAGATTCTGGTGATACTTTTTTTTTTCCCAATATGTAAAACCAAAAAGCAAAGTACCAGAAGCAAGTGCCTAGGCAATTCATCTACTAGGGAGGAGGAAAAATTAAAATTTCACATTTATACTTACAAAAAGGAATTAGGGAAATGAAGAACAAATTTTCACTTGGTTCTTTTCATTCAGTCTTTGCATTACAGTTCTATTCTACTGTCACATTCTTACTAAAGAACTTAATACATAGGTAAAATCTTACCTTTATGTAACTTTTGGTTATATCAGAGGTCCCAACTTATATTTTTTTTTAAAACATATTTTTAAAATTGAAAGATCCCATTTCTGAAGGTAAAGATCTTGGCTGATTCACATCAAGGCATTTAAGGAAAACTGTTGTCATAAGTAGGCCCAAAAATATAGAAGATTGAAATATTTGGTTTCATTCTTCATAATAAACTTAAAATAGAAAATAGTCAACCTTAAGCAGAGAGTTTAAATCCAATTTGCTATCAATATACATTTTTAGCAACAGGGTTTTTTTGGAAAGTTTTATATGTTGCAGCCAGTCTTCAGAGAAGTGGATTCACAGACAATCTTTTTTGTTTGGTTGTTGTTTTGAAAAAAAGGAGTGTTTACATATAAAATAAAGTTTAGGCAGGGAAAAAAAAGTATGAAAAAGAGAGTTAATCCTAAGGTTATAATTTTTCCCCATCAGTGGTAACTGGAATGCTAGAATACCTAGAAATCAATAACTCTACTGATGGATAGGCAACATTTCTAAATAGACTTCTTGTTTTATATAACTTCTGGTTTTATAGACTTCTGGCTTATAAGACACATTAAAGATATAAGCTATAGTTTAAGTTGGAATTTCCATCAGTAATCGAAAGGCTGCGTGCTGAATTCATATTTAATTAACAGCAATTAGTATCTGAATTTCCATGATGTGATTTGGGGATAACAGCATTACAGAAAACCTTCAATGTCAATTTAATTACTTCAATATTACTTATGATTCCTATCTTGAGGACAATTTTTTCTCTCAGAAAACCTGAAGTATTAAACTTCAAAGGTGAACATTCTAGTGATTCAAAAAGACTGATATATGTCAATTCTCAGCTCCACCATTTTCTATTTCATTTAAGGAACACACTTCTAATAATAAAAATTGGACAGAAGATTCTTGAAATTAGTAATTGTTTTGGAAGTACTATTTCTAGAGTTCCTACTTTTTTAATGAAATGTGTGTTTGGTGTGGTTTTTTGTTGTTTGCCTTTACTGACCTCCAAATTTCCTATGCTGCCAAACTCATCACGTTCTTATCACAAAAGAACAGAAGGATGCAAAGTGGTGTGGGTTGTTTCAAGCATTTTATGTTTGTGCACAGTGCTTCAGAGATACAGCTATGATGAAAACTAATTGAAAATTCTCTGGAGTTCCTTATTTACCCTTGAGTGCTTGAGATTCCATGCAGAAATTTCTTTCTGTTAGTCGCCTTGGGAAAACTAAAACACACAAGTATTGAAAACTATTATTTCTAGCAAGCACATGACCTTTTAAGCATGAGCAGTCAGGACTTACTATGATCCTATGTTCATGTGCATCATCTCAACGAATATTTAGAATGAACGAATATGAATATTCCACAGCAATGACCGTAGTAATCATTGAAAACATTTTTTATACCAGCAATATACTTGCATTTAAGACTTTACTTAATCCTTCTTAAACTTATTCTTAATTAAAAAGAAATACTGCAAGTAAAACAGAGCAGTTATAAAATTCTATACTTCATAGACTCGTAGAATGGCCTGCATTGGACGAGATCTTAAAGACCATCCAGTTCCAACCCCTGTGCATTGGACCTGGGCACCTTCCACTACACCAGGTTGCCCAAAGCCCCATCCAACCCAGCCTTGAACACTTCCAGAGAATGTGAATGGAGCATCCACAGCTACTCTGGGCAACCTGTGCAAGTGTCTCACCACTGTCACAGGGAAGAATTTTTTTCCCAGTATCTAATCTATTCTTCATCTCTTTCAGTTTGAAGCCATTCCCCCTCGTCCCATCACTACAGGCCCCTGAAAAAGTCCCTCTTTGTCTTTTTTGCAGGCTCCCTTCAGGAACTGGAAAGCCACAATTAAGTCACACCAAAGCCTTCTCTTTTCCAGGCTGAACAATCCCAATTATCTCAGCGTTTCCTCCTATCAGAGGTGCTCCATCCCTCTGATCACCTTGGTGGCCTCCTCTGGACTTGCTCCAACAGGTCCATGTCCTTCCTGTGCTGGGGACCCCAGAGCTGGTGGCAGCACTGCAGGTGGGGTCTAATGAAAGTATCAAATACAAAAACATCATGAGTGTGTGTATGGGCAAAGTCTTTACAAAGTTCACAGATTTCTGTTTTCTCAACCCATTTCTTAAATGGAGGTGAGGACAGGAATGGATGTCATTGTATTGGATATAGATAACACAAGAACAGCCTGATTGCAATTTATGCTGATGATATACTCCCTCCCTTCGCTTTCTTCCTCTTTCTGCTTGAATGTTTGTTACAGACAATTAAACAGGTGATGGATGAACCCTCAGCTCTTGGATTTTACTGCAAAGTATACAAAGTTTGAAAACACTGTTATGTGATATGAATTATGAGCCCTTACTGACTAGTTTGCATTGCAATTGGCCTTGAAGAATTTTACGTGTGTGAGCAATAAACAGCCCCAAATAATGGTTGAATATGAGGAAAGTAAAAATTCTTTATCAACAGGCTAAAAATAGGAGCAGCCTTTACACTGTATTTCTTTTGGAATATCCGAATGATGTGTAGTATTTACTGTATTTATATCTGTGCCTGCAAAGCAGAATGGCAAAACAAATTACGTGTAGCTCAATTCAAAATTGTTGCTACTGTGTTGAGGAGCAGAACAGAACCAGATAGCTTAAAATATAAAATTATGTAATTTCAAACATTTGTTTTCCATCTCTTGAGATGCACAGCCATAAGCATGTCTGCAATGTAATGGGTGCACTGACTTGATTCACACCTGCACTATGGACATCTCTTACCATTCTGCTTGAAATCATTGCACCTCTTCCAGGAAAAAAAATTCACATATGTATAAGGGAGAAGCTGGAACTTTATTTGTGGTTTTTTGGGTTTTGGTTTTTTTGTTTTGTTTTGGTTTGGGGTTTTTTGGGTTTTTTTTTTGTTTGTTTGTTTTTTAATTCCATGTTTTGGCATAGTAAAATTCACTAAAATTAAAAGCCCTGTAAAATTTGAAGGGTGGTTGATTTTCTTGCACAAACTAAGAAGATTGAAACTGTATCTTCAGATTGCTCAGGGAACACTTTTACAAGCCCGTAGTTGGTGTAATCCAATTCCTATCAAGAAACGCTGCTGCCTTTTCTGGAGAAGTAGGGCTTCTCTTAGCACTCACAATTTCAGTGAAGATGATTCCCCACAAAAGGACACAGGGCTAAATGTCCTCTGTTCGACACCTCTGGGATTTGTGAACTCACAGTATAACTGGGCTGTTATTTGAATTTTATTTGTTTAAGCTTTTAATCTAACTTTTAAATTAATTCCATTTCCCAATATATTGAACTTTTGTTTACTGTGCTCCTAATGTACTTAAAACTAAGTAGAAGGTGCAAAATAAAATCTTTTAAAAGCATTTAAAAAAAAAAGGCATTTCAATGTTCTTTACCACTCATGAGTTATGTTCATGACTTGCAATTAAATCCATAGTGGAAGACAAGTACTTCTTTGCTGCTAAATTCTTGTTAACAACTGTGCTATGTGAATATTTTTGTAATATTTATCTGTTCTCTCTAGTAAAGCATAGCAGGGGGATATAATGTAATGCTTTAATATACTTCCGAATGTCAACTCATATTCTCTAAAACTTAATTTCTGATATTTTTTATATTCATTCATTTTTAAATGCCCTGCAAAAACATAATGCTACTAGGATCCATAATAGAGCACAAAATATTTTCAGTAGTTATTTTATGTAAATATATCTAAAAAATAATTCTTCCAAGCACTCTAGCTGCTTTAGAGGTTCTATTATAAACTCTTTATTTTTTTCTGAAATGAATGAAACAATTATTGTGGTGGGTCCACCGTGGCTGAATGCCAGGTGCCCACCCAGCCGCTCTATCACTCCCCTTCCCAGCTGGACAGGGGAGAGAGTAAGGGTGGAAACCAAAAAAAAACCAGTAGAAATTGTGGGTTGCCATAAGGCAGTTTATATTTATACAAAAAGCAAAAGCAGGGTGCGCACATGCAAAGCAGGAGCAGCAATTAAACTCTACGTCCCATGTGCAGCGAATCCCCATCTACGTCTGAGAAGCAGGGTCCCTACGCGTGTCGGCAGGCAGCCTTCGGAGACAATGAGTGCCTCCCCTTCCTGCTTCCTGCCCCAGCTTTTATATCTGAGTTGATGTCACATGGTATGGAATATCCCTTTGGTCAGTGTGGGTCAGCTGGCCTATTTGTGTCCCCCCCCAGGATCTTGCCCTTGACTGAACAGTGAGTGCTGTGCTCAGTGATAGCCAAAATATGGGTGTGTTATCGACAGCAATGCAGAGCACAGTGAGGGCTCCTATGGGGAAACAAATTCTGGCTCAGCCAGACCCACCACAATTATCAGTATACATGACTCTTCTAATAAATGTGAAAGCTGAACATAATCAAAATACGTACTGGAATCTTTATATTACAGGAATGAAACATTCTTTTAGAAGAAAATATATTAAAACTTTGTACAGCAAAAATGTATCTTCATTGTATAGATAAATACCTAAAAACAAGTGCCTCTCGGATATGAAGTTTTTCTGTGTTATTAAAAAGAAACACTGTGCAGAATCTTGGCCTCACAGGACACAAAGAGGTTTCCCTTATTTTTGTCAGTGGAGTCATGGTTTAGGCCTCCAAATCTCCCATATAACCTATAAGGAAATTCTGCCTCTCGGTCAAAGGGGAATTCATTACTCAGTATGAAGTGTGATTCTAGCATGGTCTCTTCTCTGTGAAGAAGTATTAATCATGTTCATCTTTGCTGTAATAAGATGCTAAACACTGTCATTTAGCACTGCAGAGGTATAAAATTAAACCTCTTTATACGCTGTTATGCAAAAGCTACATTTCACAAAGGCAGAAGGCTGGGCCCGTTCACTTCCTTTGATGAGAATACTTTTTCCCGTGATTTTAATAATTTTATTTTTATGGATATGGTCCTTTGTGTAACCAAATATAAAGCTTGATCCTTTGTTTATTGCAGGATTGAAGCCAAAGAATATAGCTGTCTATTATTAGATTTTATCCTGGTGTAATTATTTTCGTTAAGGGTACAATTTTCTACAGAAACCATTCATTTTCCAGTAAAACCAGTAATATGGGATAATTTATAGAATCTGTCACATAGCAGTGCCTAAAGAAACATCTCTACAGGCTTATATGTATAGCAGAACAGCTGTGCCAATTTGAAGGAACTGTAGTGTGTTAACTATATTCATATAATTATATTGGTATTATTTTTTATGAAAATAAGGCTTAAAAGAGCTAAAGGAAAGGTTTATCAGGCTTCAAAGGAACAAGTTAATGGAGAGTGCCTGAAATACACAAAAATTAGCAGGAGATCAATTACAAGACTGGTATGAATATTAGTGATGACAGAACGCTTGAAGACTGTTTTCAGAAAGGCAAAAGTAAAAAAAAAAAAAAAAAAGGCACCAACCCAAACCAAACAGACCTTGAAAACTGAGCCTACATTTTCTTTTCCTTACAAGGATCTGTGACCCAGGTACATGAGCAAATCCATTGACATCAGTAAAGCCTTCAGATAAGTTAGAGGTACAGAACGGAGATCTACATTTGGAAGAATATAATTTCTTTGTAAGATTAATAGTATTCAAAATGAGTTTAAAAGGAAGTCATTGACTTTTTCGTTGTAATGTTGTAGATGTCAGATCATGTACATCTGTTCATCCTTCACATGACAGATCAATTTTGTCATAAGCAGTGCTTTCTTCCCAATAAAACTGAGTAAGAATTATATGGAAATTCTTTTTTTTTAAAATATATATATATGCATGTGTAACAATGACATATACTGCATATGTTCAGTTGCATCTCTGACAATGCTGACGTGTTTCATCACATCAGGATATTTTTGAAAAACAATGTAAAATGATCTGCAAGGAACTACATCTTGTTAGGAAAAGGACTGCTGTAGGAATAAGTCAATAAGTCAAGCAAATAAGTCGATATTAAACTTGTTGAAGCAGTGTGACAGTTCCACAGGCAACTGAAAGCATAGTAGGTGTTTGTGGGGTTTTTTTCCAGTTATAAAATGCATACAAATATGCGGCTATATTTGTATGTCAATATGCAGGCAGACACACTAAGGGAATCCTTCCCCACCTGCAGTGCTGCCTCGAGCTCTGGGACCTCAGCACAGGAAGGACATGGACCCGTTGGAATGAGTCCACAGAAGGTCACCAAGTTGATCAGAGGGAGGGAGCAGCTCTGCTATGAGGAAAGGCTGAGAGAACTGGGATTGTTCAGCCTGGAAAAGAGAAGGCTTTGGGGGACCTAATTGTGGCCTTCCAGTACCTGAAGGGAGTCTAAAAGTAAGGTGGAGAGAGACAATTTACAAGGGCATGGAGTGACAGGACAAAGGGGGATGGTCTCAAAGTGAAAGAGAATGGGTATAGATTAGATATTGGGGAAAAAATCATCCCTGTGAGGGTGCTGAAGCACTAGAAGAACTTGCTCAGAGAAGCTGTGGCTGCCCCATCCCTGGAAGTGTTCAAGGTTGAATAGAGCTCTGAGAAACACATTCTAGCAAACAGTGTCCCTGTCCATGGCAGGGAGGTTGGAACCGAGTGGTCTTTAAGATCCCTTCCAATACAGGCCATTCTATGATCCTATTTGTCTGATAACATACAGGTGTGACATCATCGAGGCAGATATACTTTATAGAAAAGATGTTTGTAAGGAGAAATAAATGAGTGGTGAAGTCCTGAACAATGATGGATGTGTTACATTTAACACACAGAGCTTCATTTCTTAGCAAACCTTTATTACAGCTATTAGTATAAAATAAATCAGTATCGTCTTTCCAGTTGTACAGTGAACCATCCTTAGGAAAGGTTTCGCAAAAACAACAAGAGGAAAACATTGATAAGACAAAAAAATCTTATAAGTAAAAAGATAACCTGTGGTATATGTTCTCGGAAATTGCTTTTTAGCGTGACTGATTTTTAATAGGATAATCAAATATAAAAATGTTACTATTGCTAATTGAAGTACAAGAATTTGGCCTCAAAGCCCAACTCATCTAATTATTTACAAAAATTCTCATTATACACTTGAAATTTCCATAACAATGTTAATGTTGTTATACATTAATTCTGTAGTATCTTTGTTATGTTCATTCTTTGATGTTTCTCCAGGTCCTAAGACTGACAATAACCAGTTTTCTTCAAAAATCTGAAAAAGGACTTGGAAGCAGTTTACAATGAGTCATCAAGAATCTCAATATTCAGCTAAAAGTATGCTGTTATTGGTCTGAGATTGACAAGGGCTTATTTTCATATGACTTCTTACATACTTCATAATTCTCTTATATCTTTTTATATGATTTATATTTCCCTTATATGTATAATTTTCTAAAATTTGTGACTTAAACCTTCTTCATTAGTTTCTAATTCTATGTTTTCTAATTTCTAAAGCTGTTTTTGCAGGGTTAGATTGCTATCAAAAGCAATGATCATGTTGCTTTTTTCAGTCCGGGGCTTCTGTTGTCATCTTTTATTTATATTTTTTTATACCACAGAATAGAGCACAAATCATAAAACTATTTGCTGACCTCAACCAAATTCAACCACTGTAAAAACAGGCTCTGCATCACACTATTTTCATGATTCAAATATATTTAGTTTGAGCAGGCTGGTCTCAAGTAGTTCAAAACATAGCTGTGTGGTTCTGAGTAGAAGAGGCATTGTAACAAATGCACTCCTGCTGTAATATATATCTTTCTTTGAAATTGCTAAAAACAAAATCAAAACAGTATTTTTAATGTCAATTTTCAACTAAAGAAAAAAAAAGCTATTAAAACTTACTTATGAATGTTAACAAGGTCAGATTATCTCAAAATTGCAACTGCACTGTTGTTATTTATAATAATTAAGAAGCAGAGAAAAACCTAGGGGGGAAAATACCCAAACAAACCAAAGGAAAAAACCAACAAACCAAACAGAAGAATGACTCAATTTACTCAGAAGTTGAATCCGTCTGAAATAAATGCTGGCTTGACTGCCTAAAGATGTTGGTTTTCCTTGAGTTACTAAGAAAAAGACACAATTACTTGTTCTTCTATTTCCCATGCACAATTTATCTTCATAATCCTGGAGAATTCTGCTTCTGGTATTCAACTATAACTCAAACTATCTGACAAAGAATATTTTGTAGAAATCAATACTGTCAAATGTATTAAAGATACACTGTGATGGTTTTATGAGTAAACTGGGCAATTTTAAGTGTTCTAAAAGTTCAGAAAAGCTTTCATTTTGCAAGTGAAAATACTTGTTTTGGGTATTTTTATGGCAATACTTAACTGGAAGTTATGAGGAAAAAAATTGCTGATTCTCTTTTCCTTTGTACATTCCTCTTAAAAAAAATAAAAAAAAAAAAAAAATCATCTCCAAATACTGTGCATTTATTTCTTACCAAACAGNTTTGCAGTTTCTTTAAGACCAATTTTAAATTTCTTTTTTTTTCTTCATGACATTGTTGTTAAATTTTTGTATCATTATAATTATTTATTTAACTTGTGCTCTTAAACACAGATACCAGAATAGCACAGATGCTTTTACTTGTGCCTGGCTGCAGACTTGCCCTTTCTGTCTTCATAGATAACATTGAAATGTGTCTTCTGGTGCAATTGGCATTAAAATATCATCTTTCAAATCAATGGAAATGAACGAGTATTCAATATTTTATGACAGTAATTTGGCATTCCTTTTCTCAAAGTTTCACATTCTAAACAACGTGATTGTTGCCCAGTAGCCAGTCAAGACAGCTGTCCTAGAATTATTTACAGTTGTGTTTATGGTCGTCACTGGGAATAATCCCAGACATTGCTTGTTTTCAGGTGTGTGCAGAAGGGCTCCAGGTGGTATGATAGAAGGAAATTAGACATGATGCATTTTCATTTTACTTTGACCCTTCCATAAAACATCGTATTCGATTGTCTATCCCAGAACTTAATGCTAACTGTTATGCTGATGTATTACTTAGAAGTATGAATATTTTTTAAATTTTCAACTGTATCTTCAATTAAGTTACCTCATCTAAATCTAGAATAATTTATTTTTTTTTAATTTGTGTTAAATTTTAGAAATAAAGTACTGAATAACAGTATCTTCTGTCACCCTTAAGAAAAATCCTTAAGAAAATAAAAGTTTAATGAACTCTTTTAAAGGTTCAGTTTTTTATTTTGCCACACACAAAGATAGAGTTTCATTTCACTACCACACATTGAGTACAGTGAATGAGGCACTAACTTGTTTATCAGGTTGGACAAGCAGTCTGACACTAACTGGGACAGTAAACACCTGTCTTCTTTAAACAACCAGGTGATATGTAATGGGCTGATACCTGACATTCCTTAGACATCTTTTGGATAAGCATCTGAGGACCTTCAATTCTATTTGCAGTGACAGAGAAGTACACTTGAAAGCCTTGATTTCCCTCTTGGTAAGCTTGATTTGTAGTTAACAGGTATGTTTATTTAAAAATGCCACAGAAAGTTAATGGCTGTAGGCTCACATCTCCCTAAAATGTCATTTTCTTTTCTTTTTTTTTTCACCCCCAATTACTAAATTTTGGGTTTCCTGCAAATAGCATCAGCAAAAATTCCACATTTTTATAAGTAAAAAAATTCAGAGTAACAAGGTCATCAAAATCATAAGAGAGATATCATGAAGTTCCACTGTACAAATGAATTGCTTCATAGACTTTGATGTGATAATTTCACTTCATCTCGCTTTCACTGTAAGTTTATAAAGCTGTTTCTTACTTAGGAGAGTATTTACAAAGCATATTCTGTTTCACCTACAGTAGGTGGCTAAACTAAAAGGGGTACCTCTCCCCTTTGACCATAAAGGAAACCAGAGAATAGTTGTTAGTTAAGCTAATGACTAGCTTTGACCACAAGTCTAGCTCTCAAACAGCTAAAATTAGATAATCTCATTTCTACTTTCTGTTTACATTAAAAAAAAGATTGCTTTTTAAGTACATTTTCTTCTCTTTTGAGACATGGAGTGCTTTTCTGCTTAGTATTATTATTATTTCTGAAATAAATGAATTGACAGAAATGTTTTCCTCTGCAAGATTTTCTTACAAGTCTTGTTATAAGACCTGAATAATAAGCATTTTTTCTGTTCTCATCACATATTTCTTCTTGATTCTGACAAGATATAAGAAAAAGAAACCACACAAGGCACAGAAAACTTTAAATATTCTCTTTGATAGAAAGAAGTTTAAGAATATTGGGACAGATTAAAAAATGAAGTTAAATGACAATTTTTATTGATTTCAAGATATTGGAATAAACTTAGAAGTGTATCAAGCAGCAGAAATTGTTTTGTAAATAACAATTATTGAAAATAATCTTAATTGATTTCCAATGTTCCTTTATTGTATGAGTGTAGGGGGTTGACCCTGGCCAGATTCCATGGACTCATTAAATCCCTTTCTGCAACTAGACAGAAAGGAGAGGGGTCATCCACCCACCACCTTTATGGGCAAAAAACAGACTCAAAGTGAGATAATACCTAAATTTATTGCTAACAGGATAAAAGCTAAGATTTAACAGACTCCTCCAATGTGAATCCACCCCTCGGGCATCAGCTCTTCCATATCTGCTGTCCCGAGGGCCACAGCTCTCACTCGAGTAAAACCTGCTCCAGCATGGATCTGCCTCTCCACGGGTCCACAGATCTCCTGCTCCAGTGTGGGTCTGCCTCTCCACGGNCCCCTCAGCAGCCCCCCACCCTGCCTCCAAAAAAAAAATTCAGCTACAGAAACCCAGGACAATGTGTTTGACAAAACATTAAGTGTTTAGCATGTGTTTGTAGGTAGTTTTCCTCATCTGGGTACAAAAGACCTAAAACCCCCACACTTTAAAAACAAACAGAAAACAATCTGCACAGCATTTGGGTCCCTGAATCGATTTATTTCTACAGTTATTTCCTTATATCATAATTTTTAATATCTATCGCTATTCTTGTATGGCTTTTTATTTTATGACAGCAAAGAATCCAGAGTTAAGAAAGAGCTCTCATGGATTTATGGTTAGTTTATAATTCACTGCAGATGGCATAATGAAGCTAGGAAAAAACCAGAGGCTGTTGGATTGAGAGGACATGAGGACACTCTGGGGCTACAGCCATTTTGGAAGTGGCATTGAACTGGCACTTGGGATAACGGGTGGGAAGCAAGACATGGGGATCATCAGTGGAAGAGCTGGGGTCATGAGGAGTGTATGGCCAGGGGTCAGTCGTAGTGAAGTGCTGCAGTAAGTAAGGGAAGAATTGTACAAGGTTGTGCGCACCAAGCACGGCCCCAGGTCATCCGCTAAGCAGTGAAGCACATGGGTTGTTGAAAAGATGATGTGAAGAAAAAAGGCCAAAGCTGAAGATGATGGCTGTAGAAAAACAAATCTGTGAAAAGGAAAAAAAATCCCCAAACCAACTAAACAAACCACACAGACAAAACCCTAAACCTTTATATACAGGAAACACTTTCATTTACAAGTAATTCTTTATGCTCTAGGTAGAAATGATGTGGTATGTGACAGAGGTGCAGGGCATCGTATGTGAAATCTTTAAAAACTTATGTGTATCTTGTTTGTGTTGATCCAGGTCTTCAAAAAGTCATGTCGAGTTTCAAAAACTGCAGTCAACATGTTATGTGAGATGAAGTGATTTTCTTTTCTGACAAGAATGATTTTCTAAGCAAAGTATTATGGGGGTTTTTGGATGGCTGAGTGGGGGGATTTTGTTTTTTTTCCCCTGTTTTTTTCTATTAAATAGATATCTAGATTAAATTCACATACACACACAAATAATACGTAACACCTACTTTGCCTCAGTTTTTACCAGTAAGACAGGTGGCCCACAGGACAACTGGCCTCTGGAGATGGTAGATAGCAAGCCAAATAGCCCCCTTGTATTCCAGGAGGAAATAGTGACCTACTGAGTCATCTGGATCCTCACAAGTCTACAGGACCAGACGGGATCCATCCTAGTGTGATGAGGGAGATGGCAAAGAGCTTGCCAAGACGCTCTCCATCATCTTCCAACAGTCCTGGCTCTCTAGGGAGGTCCCATATGATTGGAAATTGGCAAATGTCACCCCAATCCACAAAAAGGGCTGCAAGGCTGACCCTGGCAACTACAGGCCTGTCAGCCTGACCTCAGTGCCTGGCAGGGTTATGGAGCAGATCACCCTGAGTGCAATCACACAGCACCTTCAGGATGGACAAGGGATCACACCCAGCCAGCATGGGTTTAGAAGGGGCAGGTCCTGTCTAACCAACCTGATCTCCTTTTATGATCAGGTGACCCGCCTGGTGGATGAGGGGAAGGCTGTGGATGTGGTCTATCTAGACTTCAGCAAAGCCTTTGATACTGTCTCCCATGTAATACTCCTGGAAAAGCTGGCAGCCCATGGCTTGGACAAGTGTACTCTCTGCTGGATTAAGAGCTGGCTGGAGGGCCGGGCCCAGAGAGTGCTGGTGAACGGGGCTGCATCCAGCTGGCGGCCGGTCACCAGTGGTGTCCCCCAGGGGTCAGTGTTGGGTCCAGTCCTGTTTAACATCTTTATTGATGATTTAGATGAGGGGATTGAGACCATCATCAGCAAATTTGCTGATGACACCAAGTTGGGAGGGAGAGTTGACCTGCTGGAGGGCAGGAGGGCTCTGCAGAGGGATCTGGATAGATTGGAGAGATGGGCTGATTCCAATGGGATGAAGTTCAATAAGGCCAAGTGCCGGGTCCTGCACTTTGGCCACAATAACCCCATGGAGCACTACAGGCTGGGGACAGAGTGGCTGGAGAGCAGCCAGGCAGAAAGGGACCTGGGGGTACTAATTGACAGGAAGCTCAATATGAGCCAGCAGTGTGCCCAGGTGGCCAAGAAGGCCAATGGTATTCTGGCCTGTATCAAAAATAGCATGACCAGCAGGACCAGGGAAGTGGTACAGGGACAGTGGTATCCCTGTACTCTGCATTGGTGAGGCCACACCTGGAGTATTGTGTTCAGTTCTGGGCCCCTCAGTTCAGGAAAGATATTGAGGTGCTGGAGCGGGTCCAGAGAAGAGCAACAAGGCTGGTGAAGGGACTGGAGCACAAGTCCTGTGGGGAGAGGCTGAGGGAGCTGGGGTTGTTTAGTCTGGAGAAGAGGAGGCTTAGAGGTGACCTCATCACTCTCTATAACTGCCTGAAGGGAGGTTATAGCCAGGTGGGGATTGGTCTCTTCTCCCAGGCACTCAGCAATAGGACAAGGGGGCATGGGGCTTAAGCTCTGCCAGGGGAAATTTAAGTTGGATATTAGAAAAAAATTCTTTACAGTGAGAGTAATCAGGCATTGGAATGGCTTGCCCAGAGAGGTGGTGGATTCACCATCCCTGGAGGTTTTTAAACCGAGATTGGACATGGCACTGAGTGCCATGATCTAGTAAACTGACTGGAGTTGGACCAAGGGTTGGACTTGATGATCTCTGAGGTCTTTTCCAACCCAATCAATTCTATGATTCCATGATATAAACACTTTCAGAAATGAAGTATAGTTATTATTGTGCCTAGATTTAAGAGGCAGGTAAGAAGTTTTCCTGTTGAAAGAAGATGACCATTTTAATCTGAAAAACCAAATCTATGATTTATTAAACTTTACATTGTAAATTGTGTTTACATATGAAATATATGTTGGTCTATACTTTTAAAGCCACATTCCCTTATCATTAAGACACCAGACACAGAAACAAAATGTGTCACTGAAAGTCTCAAGGTATTCATCACTGCAGTGAACACTTTAGAGAGATGGCAGAAGGTGCTACTACCACGAATATAATTAACCATACAGTTTACAAACAAAGCCAAACCCATGTCAGCAGTTAATCCATAAAATCCAATATATTTGGCTCATATGAACATTCCCAATCCCCCTGCTAGGCAGTGCTTGTGGTGCACAAAAGACATTGGAGTGATGCTTAGCCTGACACAGGATCAGGGGTTGCGATTGGTGATAGGGGTGTTTTCCACTGTGTGCTGCCACTGCCACAGTTGGTGTTGTTAAACTGGTGAATAATAAAAAGGGCAATAAAACTGGGAACTCTGCAGCATGGGGTACATTTTTACCAAGAGCAATCTGAGGGAATTCACCTTCTTCTGTAACAAGGTCTATGACAATTTTTGATTGCAGAAAGTTGCAGTGATGGACAAAGAAAGGAAGTGGTTCCCTGAGGAGGATAATGAGAGTATTTCTGGTTGGAACAGGAGATACGTGAGTAGGAAAGAGCTGGCTTTGAGGCAAAAGGGCGATTGTTTTTATCATTATAATTATTTTTGCAGTGGGCAATAAAATTTTAGACGTGTGTATTTGAGGGATTGGGATATATTTAGATGCATGATAGTGAGTATATTTTAGCTTTGTGTACTAAGGACACCTTGAAAAACCACCTGTGAGAACGCACTATTTTAACCACAAAGGTTTTGATGTGTTATAAACATGCCATTATTTTGGAAGTTATTTAGCATGTTACTCATTTTTGCTCTGGCAGAATCTGAAGAATGTGGATACATAAAGTGTAAATAATCTTCATAAAATTTCACTCATTGATTAAAAAACTCCCATAATTAATATTTTGATTGTCTTCAAGATAAGACACATTTAATGTTGAATCTTATAAATTACTTAAGTATTACTTGCCCCTCTTTAATTTCGGTTTCATCTGATTTATTGTGTTTTAAAGCTCCATTTAATCATGTTACCTATTGTAACTGAGGGAGAATTCACAATGGTTACTAAGTTTTATGCCTACAGTAATTATGGATTTCCTTGCTTTAACAAATATGTTAAATTCAATAAAATATGATACATTTTGTATACAAATTCTTTAAATGTTTAACCCCAAGATATTTCCTATAAGAATTCTCTAAGTCTTTGATGAGAAAACACATGACCAAGCTCTTTTTGCACCTTTCTCAGTTTATTGAAAGTACACAATTATTGTGCTCCAAAAAACCAAACCTAGTTCAATATTTTATTTTCTTTTTTCAGCTGGTGACAAACTTCATGTATGACTCCGCCAGATGAATTTCTATTTTTCAAAGGGGTTGAAAATGCATTTTTATGTCCTATTTTTAACAATACAATTTAGATGAGGACAGTTCAATTTCTGTGTATAAGTCTTCTGTGAATTTGTTGGTACAGTGTATATTGATAGACTTGTCACAATCTTAGATTTGCGAGTGTTAATATGTATATAGTGACTTTTATAGCTCCATTAACTATAAATTGCAGTGTATTCCACCAGGTAATTGTAGGGGCATTTTTTGTAATTTTTGTTATAATTTCATAAATATTACTGATAGATAACAGACAGACATTTAAAATACATTCTAGAGTTTAGAAAACATGTGTATCTAAACTCTATAGTCATGTATCAAGATTATACTTTACTTTCATACCACTTACTTCATTAAACATGTGCCTGATACTGTTTCCTGCAGTTATGGTCTGGAACCAGTAATGGTTAGAAATTGTTGAAGGACATAAAAAATAGGTAAAGTAAGGGGTACAATTCAGATACATAAAAATCTTTATAGTTAGAACATTGATAAACTAAAAACAGTGATTCGTAGTTTGTTGTCAGATCACGTCTTTTCTTATGTAAAGAAATTTGTAGGTTTAGATGAGATATTAGGAAGAGATTCTTCCCTTTGAGGGTGGTGAGACACTGGCACAGGTTTCCCAAAGAAGCTGTGGATGCCCCATTCTGGAAGCATTCAAGGTTGGGTTGGATGGGGCTTGGAGCAACCCGGTCTAGTGAAAGGTGTCCCTGCCAATGGCAGGGGTTGGAACAAGATAATATTTAAGTTCCCTTCCCACGCATTCTATGATCCTTTGATCTTCAAATATTTTTAATTTTAATTTAGGTTTTTATGTGCCCATGGTTTTACAATTTCATTCATAAGGAAATATTAATATTTTCTAGAAATAATTACCTAGATGTTACTTTCTATTCTTCAAAACTTGGTGTAGCTTATTTTTTAAAGTTTTAGAGCTCCATCTTCATAAAATTCATTGGCTTACAAGTCAGTCTTAATGCCTTTACCTGTTTTGAAGTACAGGACAATTTGCACCAATGATTGTTATACAGAAAGTTATAATCACCTTGTTGTGCCTTTTCTCCCCACAGCAGTACATCACATATTTGTAGATCAGCATCAAAGAATAGTTTAACATGACATAAAAATGATTAAAAGATAAATATTTTAAAACAAAGTTTATCTGTGCATTTATTTCAGCTAAAAAGTCATCATCCTTAATCACAGCAAGTCTTGCTTCTGAAGACATTGCCACTAATTTTTCCTCTTTGTCTGGTTTAAAAAAAAAACAAACATATTCTGATATTTGATACTGTTCTTTATATTACCAGGTAGCACAAATTTTTCCTGTCTAATAATTTTTTCTGATAAAAAATCCTATTTTTAATTGACATATTATTAGCTTTTTTTTTTCATTTATTTTCACTTTATTTTCCTACAAATAATTAAATAAATATAGTCACAGAGTTTAAGCAGCTCCAGATTTGACAGAATACATTCAATCCTCCTGCAGACCTGGTGGTACCCTCTTAGATAAACTGCTCTAGGACAAGTCCTTCTTTATCTGCTAGGTTTGTGGGTTTTTTCTATTTTTCATTTGTGACTGTGTAACCTACAGAATAGTAATGCTTCCACCATCAAAAAGGGAGAACCTGCACATGAAAACCGTCTTGATAATTAGATTATGAGTCAGAGCCAAACAACAGCATTGTTCTCTGTCTTTGTTCAATGAACTGCTGAATGCAGTGCCCGAAGCAGACTTTTGCTATGAACATTTCCTTCCCACAGAATCATAGAATGGTTTGGGTTGGAAGGGACATTAAAGATCATATTCAACACCCCTGCCATGGACAGGGACACTTTGCACTAGACCAGGTTGCTCAAAGCTCCATCCAACCTGGCCTTGAACACTTCCAGGGATGGGGCACCTCTGCTGTTGGATGGTGACTTCTATTTCTGGCATAAATATTTTCAACCTTTGAGCAATATTATTCAGGCATGCTGCAATCCGGGACACAATGCCTGAGTTCTTTTTCATACAGCCTGGTAAAGCGTCTCCAGATTCTGCATCACCTACACCAGGAGACATCCCAGGAAACACCTACAGAGGCTAAGTCATAATTCATGTTATAGAAATATTTGGGTTTTAAGTCTTATGCTGCTTTTGAAATGTGTAGAAATTTTATGAATTTTTGTAAGCATGTCAGTTCTCCTCCTCTTTAGAGATTTTCTTCAAGTTAATGCTATTTTAAACTCTCAAAATTGACTGTTGAACTTGCTGGACAAGCCATGTTTCTAGCCATAGGAATAAAATAGGGCTTATACTTTATAATCAGTGATCACAGGTTATAGCAGTGATAGCTGTTCTTTGAGAAAGCTTTCTAGCTCTTCTTTCAAATAAGCTGACAAGTATATTCTTGTGATAAAAGGGAATTCAGTAAAACTAAATATGGACCTCAGCTGCCATGGCTTGCTTTCTGAAGGAGAGAGTTGTTGGCAACATAATACTGGCTGCACTATTTCGCAGTACTTTGTGAATATCTGTAAAATGTATCGTGTATAAAATTATCACTTCTTGAAAAACTCTCCTGGAAGCCTCTGCTGGCATATTTAGGTCATCTCATGCACTTCTTCAATATCTGATATTTGCAACGTCTTGTTTCCTTTTGTCAGTTATTGTGATGCTTCTTGCACCTTGTATCTCGATTATTATTCAAAGTTCACAAAAATTTCTGCAGTGTTAAAACAGCAACACTTGTCAGATTGAAATAAATCTGAAACAAATCTGAAACTACTGCCTGTGATTTTGCTTTGGTAGGAGAAGGTGATAATGTTTTTTTTTGAAGGGGTTAGTGTCTAGAAGTCTGATGAGAGGTGGCTGATGTCCAGTAATGTTTGAGCCTTTTGTAAAATCACAATTCCTGAAGTTCTTGCACTAGAGACCTAACAGCAGAGCTATGGAAGGAAAAAAATTTCCTTTGATATGTTGATTTCTAAAAACAATTATCAGGGTGGGTTTCATGAATTTTTGAAATTCTTCAAACTTTTGAGATGTTGGCAGAATTTTTTATTTAAGAGTTTATTTATAGACATAAATATTATTTTTTAATTGATTTTATTTAAAATTCAGTGTTAGGAAGAGTTGTGGGTTTTTTCCACAAACTATGTTTCTTACATTAATCTGAGATTTAATCAATAGTACAAATTTTTAAAAAAAAATCCAATCTTTTTAATTTAAAAATACATTTAATTCAGAGTGATACCATTCTTCAGAATAAAAAAAAAATACTCTAAATGTATTTACTTTAGTGCATTTTGACTTCAGCAGTGTATTTGTTCTTATTTTTCTCGTTTCAGAATATAAACTGGTCTCTTAGTTCTTTAATTTCCTTCTTTCTGATCTCTTAAAACAGTTTTCACTTGTGAAGTGTATCTGTGCCTCCTATTTTTCTGTGCACTTTTTCCCATTCCAATTTAGACATTCTTATTTGATTTAGAGAGATGCTCCTGTGAATGTGTGTTATTTGTTCCATTGTTGTTCGAGGTCAGGTCAGGTAGGGTTCTGAGCAACCTGGTCTAGTGGAAGATGTTCCTGTCCATGGCAGAGGGGAGTGGAATTAAATCATCTTTAAAATTCCTTCCAACCCAAACCATTCTGTGATTCCATGATTCCGTGTACTCCATCTGAATTTAATAATTTTTCTTCTGAAAAATAATCTTAATCCTGCTTTTTTACATCTACTGTATTTTAGGAAAATAGTAATATTTGTGAAAGAGACTTTTATTTATTACATACACAGTGATCTTGAATATTTAATGCTGTACTTGCGGCCATAATAATGGTTTCAACTCCACTTCAATATTTGTAATGCTTTTGTGTGCATATTTTCTATTTCACTACAGGTAAGTCTTGATTTAACTTCGCAAAAAAATTAATCTCATTTTATCGAGCTTGAATATATCAAAAAAATTATTATAGATCAGGTATCTCCATATCCTTTCTTACTTATACTTTCATAGGTGCCTTGACCTCAAGACTCTTCAATATACCACACTATGGTTTTGCATGGCAAGGTTTTGGTAGCAGGGGGGGCTGCAGGGGGTGCTACAGAAGTGGTTGCTGTGAGAAGCTGCCAGAAATTTCCTCCTTGTCCAACAGGGCCAAAGCAAGACACCCCTGGGACAGACTTGCCACTGGTCAAGGCTGAGCCCATCAGAGATGGTGGTAGCACCTCCAGGATAACATATTAAAGAGGGTGTAAAAAACCTGCACAACATACTATGGATGAGAGAGAAGTGAGAGTATTGTGAGGGTGACAGTCCTGCAGGCACCAGTGTCAGTGCAGGAGGAGCAGGAGATGCTCCACGTGCCAGAGCTGAGATTCCCCTGCAGCCCGTGGTGCAGCCCATGGTGAGGTAGCTGTGCCCTTGCAGCCCATCCATGGTAGAGAAGAGATCCACCTGCAGCCCCTGGAAGACCCCACACTGGAGCAAGTGGCTGCCCAAAAAGGGAACAGATGCTGTGGGAAGCTCATGCTGGAGCAGGCTCCTGGCTGGACCTGTGGCTCTGTGGAAAAAGGAGCCCATGCTGGAGTAGGTTTGCTGTGACTTCTGATTCCACGGGGGACCCACTCTGAAGCAGTTCATGAAGAACTGTGGCCCCTGGGAAGATCTCATTTTGGAGAAATTTGTGGAGGACGGTCTTCCATGGGAGGGACCCCACACTGGAGCAGGGGAAGAGTGTGAGGAGATCCTCCTGAGGGGGAAGCAGTGTCAGAGGAGACAACAGGTGATGAACTGACCACAGCTCCTATTCCCTGTCCCCCTGTACTGCTGTTGTGGACAGGAGGAAGACGGGAGTGTAATTGGTCCCGAGAAGAAGGGAGGAGTGGGGGGAAGAAGTTTTAAGATTTGGTTTTACATCTTATTACCCTACTCTGATTTGTTTGGTAGTAAATTCAAGTAGTTTCCCCAAGTTGAACCTATTTTGCCCATGACATTAATTACTCAGTTATCTCTCCCTGTCCTTACCTCAACCCAGTTTCTTGCCACATTTTTTCTGCCCTGTACAGCCGAGGTGGGGAGTGACTGAGTGGACTTGGTGGGCTTCGGGCATCCAGCCAGGTTCAACCCACCACAGTCAGTCATTAGTCTTTAAATAATGTGTGGGCAAATAACTCAAACAAGAAATACCTATCTCCAAGAATACTGAATTTGGAACAATAGTGCACTTCACATAAAATACATTTAAATCCACATAAACAGAGACATAAAACAGTTCTATTCCACAGATCAAATTCTCCTGCTCTATGTGTTAGCACAGCTCCCATGGGCACCCTTATGACATAATTTACATCTGAACACAGTTAGTCTAACTTAATTGCAGCTTTGTGTGTAATTAATTATATTATCAATCTGTCTCCTTAATGTTCACTTGGATTTACAAGTTTTTATTATATTAGATGAAGAAATAAGAAAATAAAAAGCTGTGGATTCTTACCTTGGATTTTAAAACCTCCAGCAGGTTTGGACTTATGAGGAGAAAACACAAGCAGGGAAGACTGCAGCTAAAGGTAATTAGGAAACATATTTTAATGTCTTGAAAAAAAAAAATTCTTTCACCACTGTGGTGTTGGTTTTTTGTTTTTGTTTTTTTTTTTCCTACATGTGCTGTCTTTCTTCTGAATTCTTATGATCTTTAACAAAAAACAGGGACAGGTGTGTTTATGAGAGGATTATCATTATCACTTCGGTTTATATTTCTCTGTTTGCTTGTTCTGTTTTTACAATTCAGACAACCTTATATATATTATGATTTAATGTATACCTTAGTCTTCTACCTTAGCTGCTGTATCTGCAAGGTGTGTATCCTCTTCCTTACTCTAAATTTACACTTTTAACTTTCTAATAGAGAGGTCTTATTTCTCACTGACATGAATTGGTTTCTGAAAGAGCTGCACTGAAAGAGTCTGATGCTCTTCAATTGTCATCTGTGCTGTTTTTAGACTCAAAAACCTGAATTATATTTTGAACTATAGCTTTATGTACCTTCAATAAAGAAAATTTCGGTGAACTGTGAGAGTGTTCCCATCTGTGGGTTAGAGCACAGCACTCATGTTCAAGGACCACTGTTAGAAAATGCTGCCTAGGTACATACAATTCCCACCTGAAATTATAGGAATGTACTATTAAGCTAGACACCCTCGCCTCCCTTTAAGTTCTGCACTGAGAAGAAAACTAATCACAACCTAAACCAGAAACCTAAAATAAAGCAGAGTATAAAGGGAAACATAGCACTATCCCCTCAGAAAGCTTCTGCTAAATATCTTCTGTAATTTCAACACAAAGAGAAATTAAAAGTGAAAAATTTACAAACTGAGAAATAAAATATGTGGTTTTGAGTTAGGATGTTTACTGTTACAATTGTTACTGTTGCAATTTTTAAGTAAATTTTAAAGATAAGTATCTATTTTAGAATATCACCTCCATCCCCATCTATATCATGTAAAGATATATAACACTAAAACTTAATTCTGCAAGTATGTAACAGCAAAATGCTGAAAAATATGTTCAAGTGCACTGAAATAATAATTAAAAAAAGCCTAGTACTAAGATATCCCATTGTTCTTCTCAGTAAAACTTGTGACTTTGATACCTCCAGCAGTTTGCCATGTAGCTGTGTAAATATCTGTATCCATATACATCATTTCATACACATTTAAAATACTCTGATATCTCTTTCACCAGGATTTGAGGATACATTTGATTTTAATATTTGCTGATATAATAAGAAATGAAGAGTCTTGTTAGAGGGCTTTTTGTTTTTTGGGTTTTTTTCCCCCAAGTAATATTATTATTTTCTCAGTGAACTAGATTCCATTTGGACATCAGTTATGCTATATATATAGTATATGTCATACTATATAGTATATGTGTGATGTGCTTATGGTTAAAACCTTTATTCTGGGCAAAGCCAAGTGATCATTCATTAGTATTTTTAACAAGTACTCTAGCTGTAAGATTTTAGAAAGAAATGGGTTTGTAGGCATAAGATTCCTAATTTATCATCACTTTCACTTCAGTTATTTAGTGAAGTAGTGGTGGAAATGAAAAGTGTACATGCTGTGCAAAACTGATGAATCTATCTGCATGTTGCCATTCTCCAGTCAATGAAAGGTGCATAAGGCAAAGTGGAAAGGAATTGTCTCACTTCATCAAGAAGACTTGAAGAGAAGTCTTTGGTAATTTCAGAAAGTTTAATACTAAAACATTTTAAAAAAATCTGTTAAGCACATTACATCTCTCTTTAAAAGTGCAGAAGATTATACTGATGATTTTTTTGATGTTATTTTTAAATGGCTTACATTTTTCTTTTACTGCCCAAAAGCCTGTAGGAGAGAATCCAGCTAGAGCATGCATAACTATCTGTCAGACAGGTTTCTCCTGTAAAGTTATCTGAATTTTCTAACTTGATAGAAATCATCTCATATATATCAAACAGAATAAAACAGTGTCTGTCAACAGAAAAGGAAGAGAAATTTAAGAATGAAGTCTAAGCTATGTCTTTTATGATTATTCTATTCCTATCTGGACTGACATTACAGAGGTGATCCGAGACAGCCAGCATAGCTTTATTAAGGGCAAGCATTCTGACTAGTCCGGAGGCCTTCTAAAGGTCAAAAAGGGAACACTGACTGATTTAGTCTACCTAGACTTCTATAAGACCTTCAGTGTTCCACATGACATCCTTATCTCCAAACTGGAGACACAAGGATTTAAAGGGTGGAATAACTGGTGGATAAGGAATTGGCCGGATGGATGCAGGCAGAGAGTTGTGGAAAATGGCTCTATGTCCAGGTGGAGGGTGGTGATGAGTGATGTCCCTCAAGGATTTGTCTTAGGACCATGGGCCTTCAATATCTTTATCAATAACATAGACAGAGGGATCAAGTGCACCCTCAGCAAGTTTGCAGGTGACACAAAGCTGAGTGGTGCTGTTGAAGGACAGGATGCCATCCAGGGGAATCTGGACAAACTTGAGAAGTCGGCCCACAAGAAACTCATGAAATTCAGCAAGTCCAAGCGCAAGGTGCTGCCTCTGGGTCAGGGCAATCCCAGGCATGAGTACAAACTGTGAGATCAGCTACCTGAGAGCAACCCTGCAGAGATGGACTTGGGAATTCTCACGAAGGAAAAGCTGGGCATGAGCCAACAGCATGTGCTTGCAGCCCAGAAAGCCAAGTGTATCCTGGGCTATATCAAAAGAGTGTGACCAGCTGGTCGAGGGAGGTAATTCTTCCCTCTACTCTTCCCTGGTGAGACCCCAGTTGATGCACTGCATCCAGCTCTGGAACCTCCAGCACAGAAAAGATGTGGGCCTGTTGGAGCAAGTCCAGAGGAGGCCAGCAAGGTGATCAGAGGGCTGGAGCACCTCTGCTATGAAGACAGGCTGAGAGTGCTGTGTTGTTCAGCCTGGAGAAGGTTCTGGGGAGACCTCATCACAGCATGTGACTTACTTTGATCTACTGAAGCGGCTTATAAAGAGGGAGAGTGACTTTACACCAGGAGATAGTGTAGGGTGATACACACAGGGGAACAGTTTTAAACTAAAAGATGAGAGATTTAGGTTGGATGGTAGGAAGAAATTCTTTACTCCGAGGGTGGTGGGGCACTGGAACAGGTTGCCCAGAGAAATTGTGGGTACCCCATCCCTGGAAGTGTTCAAGGCCAGGCTGGATGGGGCTTTGAGCAGCCTGGTCTAGTTGATGGCGTCCCTGTCCATGGCAGGCAAGATTGGATTAGATGATCCTTAAGGTCCCTTCCAACCCAAACCATCCCATGATTCGATTATTCTAATTCAATGATACAGGATGGAGCACAGCAGCAGTATTTCCTAGTGTTCCTGGGCAAGAGTGTTTGTGTCACAGTCTGTTACTGTGACACACACTGATCCTTGGCTCCTGTGCTGCTGTTGCAGAGCTGTAGTCTCTGCACCTGCCTCATAGGACGTTTTACCAAATGAGGTCAAAGTTCACATCTATCCTTGATTTTAAGCCCCCTAGTACTTTTTTACTTTCTCCTCTCTTGCCATATTTTGTGACAGCCTGATGCCTACAATATCTTGGATTTTTTTTTAATCTTTTATTTTTTCAAACTTTAGTGGAAAAGGTTTAAAAAAGGTCCTCAGGAGAACCTTCCTGTCAGTCAACCATGTATTAGCATCTTCTTTTCATATCCCTCACCCTTCCAGAATAGTGTTGTCATCCTCCTCATTTTAAGACAAATGTGAGTTAAGAGCAATAAAGGTGAAGAAATATAAGCCTTTTATTTCTAGATTGTTGCTTAGAAAAAGAAAGCTTCAGCTATCGTCACTTTTGAGTCATGCACTTTCATTATAGACCTATTTCATAGTTTTAGGTGTCTATGTTTTCAGATGCATATGGATATACCTCTCTCTATACAAATATATATTCTTAAATGCATAGAGTTTACATACATATGCAAAGTTAAAATTGCAGTGAGGGGCAAAAATTGTGTGCTCTTTAATTAAAAAATCAGTTGTTAATATATCATTACCTGCTGTCATATAATTGTCAGATAAATTGGTTTTTTCTTCTGTAGTTTTGTTTGGGTTTTTATTAAAGGAAAAGGAAACCATACCCACCTCCAAGCTGTGCAAGCATAAAGAATATTTATGCTTCAGTTACACTCCTAAGGGATAAATAGCAGTTTGGTAGGCAACTCCAACTGAATTTCAATGCAAGGTAAGACATCTGTGCCTTTGCAAACTTTTCCCCACACAGAAACTCAGGTTTTTAGCTACAGCACATGCTTTCCCTTAGTAGCACTAGGGAGCACCCTTATAATTAGAAACTTGCAATGAAATCTTAATGAGAAACATGAGACAATATATCATAATCTAATATAATGATACCTATTAGAATGTTAGAGCTCAGCTCATCAGTAGTATACTTATGAATACTTATCTTCATTTTTAGGGAATTTTTGTAATTTAATGGATGAGTATAATCACTGAGAAGAATGGAAGGAATACCTGATTGCAGACTGACCCTGGAGCGAATTGTGATATAATTCATGTTTCAGGCAGGACAGGACTAGTTTACAGAGGGAGAGTAAGATTTTTTTCATTTCAGTAGTTACAGCTGTATAGTGAGAAAGGACAGCAATTCTTCCAATCCTTGTAATTTTATCACAACAGGAGTACAACTAGGCAGAGGATGTCCTTTATTGGCAGGAATGTGGACAGAATGACCTGATCAGTATTCTTCACCTTCACATTTTTGAGTCTGATAGCAATAATGGACACCTGGGAGCTGAGATTTTTAGCACTGATTTTGAAATATACAGCATATATATTAATCAAAGGGGTTTTTTCTTTTTGAATTATACATCAGAGACAATAGAATGATAAATAATATAAGAACAAGGTTGTTCTAAGGGAAGTTTCAGAAACAGGTTCCATGAGCACAACAGGATATGCTTTCACATCTGTCTGAAATATATTTTCATGAAATTGCTGGAGATGAATCTTTTTAGAGCACGTACATATTTGTATGATTAATATCAAGAATCATTTGTCAGAATTCACAAGGTCTGTCAATTGAAGATAGCTGTCATGAGGTTTTTATGCATTAATAATCCTCTGTACTGCAAAATATTCAGACAATGTGATTTTAGTAGCTTACAGTGAATGAAAGAATAGCAGTATAGCAGCCAACAGCCAAAAATGTAAAAACATTCATTCCAACATTATTTTTTCTTGTAATATATCCTTTTCTGTTATTGCTTATTTGTATTTCTCTTTCCCTTTTTCTGCCAGTGTTCTTTATCTCTTTTCCCTTTCATCTCTTTCTTATTTTCCCTTTCTTAATTATTCTTCCTCTTTCTTCTTGACACTCACATTACATTTATTTTTATAAAATCTCTTTGGAAGGGAGAGAACACTATTAGCAGTCCTGTGATTTTCGTACTTATGAATTTCCAGTAATGAATGTCTTTTATATCATGATTTTACATTAAAGAAAATAAACTGAAGAATGAAAGCCTGGCTTAGGCCAAATGCTAATTTCCCTTGTAAGGCTGCTGCTTCAGTCTTAGTTGCATTAGGGGAACAGAGACAATTTTCTCCTGCCTGCAGCCAGCACTCCTTCAGGTCCCTCTCTACTCCTGTATTCTGTAACCCTCCTTCCTGCTCTTTCTCTGGGTCATCCTGGTCAGACAATTTGAAAATACAGGTACAGTGTGAGACTGCAGCATAATTATTTATTGCTGATACATGCACAGTAGATAACCCAGACGAAGAAGCTCCTAGGCTAAGGATTAAGAGACTCACTGGCACTGATGGAAGACTTCAGAGTTTGTTGACCAGTCAGCCGTCAATCATCAGTCATCAGCCTCTGTTGCTACTTGCAGAGCCTCAATGTTGCTGAATTACCCTCTTCTGGCTCTGCTTCTCAGATGCCACCCCAAGGGTTGCACGCCAGTATTTTCCCTTTGGAAAGTCTGAGCTGCTCCCAATGCTTCAGCAGTGCCACTTCTGGATTTTTATGTTCCTTATTTCAC
Organism: Grallaria varia; assembly: GCA_013396735.1. Taxonomy (NCBI): domain Eukaryota; kingdom Metazoa; phylum Chordata; class Aves; order Passeriformes; family Formicariidae; genus Grallaria; species Grallaria varia. Next base: position 90,880 of record VWZG01000440.1, read on the forward strand.
ATCACTTAAGCTCACATACTTTCTCATGCCTTAAACTGAGGTTCCCAGTACCCCTGAGCCAAGGTCATGGGGCTGTAGGGCTCCAAACGGAGCCTGGGGACACAGACAACTGAGTCCTTAGGAAGAAGGTGACTCTTGGTCCCTTCCTCAGCCTGCAAGACCTGCCAGCATCTCCAGTCCTCAGGCAGTGCCTGTGGAAGCAAGTTCTTTCTCACATTCAGCCACCGTTTCTGTGCTACAAACATCTCTCATCCTTCCGAAATCACAGCAGCCACAGTTAATTCTTGTTCAATTTGAGCCCCTTAAGCAGGATCATTTCAGCTATTCTTAGATTATATATCTTATTTCTGTAAGCCTATATCATTCTCTTGAGCCTGAAAATTTCTACTGAAGTTATCTCCTACTCCGCAGTATTTCAGTATTTCCCTCTGTCTCTGTTGATTACATGTGTTGTTTTCTATATTTTACTTGGAAAGACCTAACATAGGAAAAATGTATAAAGTTCTTCTGGTTTCAGGAATTGTATGATTCAGGAATTTTAGTTATCCTCTTTTGTTGGCTTCCTAATCTAAAATCTCTATGTTAATGGTACATAAACAGGAAATAACAGTTGCATGGATGTTAACATTGCACATACTTTAGCAGCAGGTCCTCTCTGTCACAGAACTTATTCCACCAAAGTATCTAAGAGGAATTTTTTTTCTTATTTCCATTTCTAAAAACTATTTCATTTCTCAAAAAAAAAAAAAAAGGTGACTAAACAGAGAAAGGGCAGAGCAAGTGCTGAACTATCAGATAGAATTTTAGGGAAAATTACTCTGCCAGTAAGTATTGACATAAGACATAATTATTGTGAGTTATGTTAACTAGTGAAGTGCCCAGGAGCATTTTCTACTGACCATGGATGAAATAGTTCATGCCCTCGATCGAGTCCAGCCAGGTCAGAAACTATGGGGCCAGATTAATCCATTCCAAGTTAAAAATATTTTAAAAATCAAGTTGATGCACCCAACTTTTTAGTAGGCTCATTTATGTTCTTTGTATTTCTGTATAGATGCTTTTCTTTACTTCCAGGTGCACAAAAATGTGGGAATTTTGAATGGCACCATTTGTTCGATGTACTCCATGACATGCAGTTGCACAGCAGTGAAAAGTATGGTTTCAGCCATGGGCAGAAGTCCCAAAGGTGAATGCTAAACCTACTGACAAGAATTTCAGTCTAATTATTTATATTTAATGACAATGATATCATTAAATGAACCATGGAAATCCTAAGAAAGAAAGTCTTTAGCATAACAATAAGAATTCTATGGGAAAAAAAAAATTATTGATTGATCCCCTTTGCCTTAGATCTTTTAAACTCTCTGTTGTTGTGAATCCGCCCTCCATTTCATCAATCCTCAAAAGGACTTTTGTCCCAAAAAATAAATAATACCTTTAATTACTTTAGCAATCATATCAGGCACAATCATAATAAGCTGTCTAAAGAAGGACAAAAGGGAGGCAAATTTTGGCAAAATTAAATAAAATATAATCCTACTCTTTCAAAGGTATGATTAGGGCTCGTGTTAAATCGAAACAATCTGATTTCTTCAGATTTTCTTTCACAGGCTGCAAACTGATCTAAAAAGCAAGCTTTGAAGTAATATTAGGAAAGCATTCTTTTAACGGGTAAGAAAAGATCCTGCCATCTTTTAACAGTACATTTTGAACAGGAAAAATAGGGTGACGTTTAAGTTCATCAAGCTGTGATATTCTAGTTTCATTAGCATGTTGGCTTATCTGTAATATATCTGCCTTGACACTGAAGTCAAAGTGAGTTAGTTATATTAGGGATTTCAGACCAGTTCCCAACTTTGTCAAATACAGAAAACAGGTAGGAGTTAGGCTACAGACTCTTCCTTTTCCCTGATGATGTGGCAGACCAAAATTCACAAGGGTTAAATAGTTAAATACTCAAGTGAATATGTGTTCAAATACTTATTCACAATTGTTTCTTTTGTAAACATCTTTTGCAAACAAAAAATTGTTTTCTATAAATGTTTGAGGAAATGAATGAAAGAATCCATTAAGTAGTCTGACAAATTCTATTCTTCTAGCAAAACTTTGGGATTTTCAGTATCCATAGAAACTTTACAAAATACAGCTTTTTATCTGTGAAGAATTTTAAGAGAATATTCAATTAGAAGATAGTTATACAGGTATTAAAAGTAAACCCTAAGTATTTCTATAGTTTTTGATTGTAGGTCTTCAGGATTGGTGACAGACTGGATTTATGAACTTCCCACAACTAATCAGTGGTTGGGAGACCAGATACTAAGCAATGGATCAGCTGCATACTGGTCGGGAACAGAATAAATCCCTGTAGATGAAGACAATTTCCTTAAATTCCCAGGTCCTCCAAACAAAGACTGTACATTTTGAAACTCAAAAAAGCATCTCAATAAGTAGCTTTCTGCCTGTTGCCTTTGTGATCTAGGGGTATTTCTAAGTCTGTAAAAGTCAACTAACAAAATCCTTCCTTATTTTGATGATTGCTCACATTTCTTCCTTACAGGTCCTAACATCCTCTGAAAACATTTGGTAGCATCAGACTATGATTGCTATTTCCAATCAGCAATCATATCCCATCTGCCCTCATTGGGCAGGAACTAATAATGTGCTTGAAATAAAAGTAAAGAGGAAGCTTCAGCCACCACTGCTTAGGATGAAATCACTGATAAATTTAAAAGAAACAAAAGGAAAAGGTCAAAACTAGGTGGGGATGAAAAAAAATTGTACACCCAAGTATATCATCTTTGATTGAAGCCTTCCAGGCCTAGAAAATTGGACCACATGTCATAGGACTTTTGTTTGGATAATTCCTATTCCTTTTGTCTGCTTTTTTTGATCTATCTCAAGAATACTACAAATTCTTAATAACATTATTATCTGCTAACAGCTGCTTCCTACAGCAGGATGTCTAATTTCTGTCAGTCCATTAGAAACTTTCTCAGCCGCAATTCTTCCCACTGCTATGAGTGATCTGCCTATTTCCAGTTAGGGAAATATGGAGAGTTGTTGAAGGTCTTGAAATCTTGAAAAAAAGACTGACTACTTGTTTTCCAGTACAGTGCAAGTAAGGAATTTTGTCCTTTAAAACATTACATACAATTTGCATGATGTATATTCCCAGATATTCCTCGATGACCCACAGGGAAAATGCTTTTGAAAAGGGCATGAAAAAGGGAATGTTTTTTTGCAAAGGCATTTAGTGATAGGACAAAGTGGGATGGCTTTAAACTGAAAGATTTGGATGGAACATTAGGAAGAATTTCCTCCCTATGAGGGTGGTGAAACAAAGAACCAGGTTGCCCAGAGAAGCTTTGGTTTCCCCATCCCTGGAAGTGTTCAAGGCCAGGTTGGATGGAGCTTGAAGAAATCTGGTCTAGTGGAAAGTGTCTCTGCCCATCTCAAGGAGGTCCCTTCCAACACAAACCATTCTATGACTCTAAATATAATTTCAACTGTACAATTTGGAAATTAGCATTTTATTTACAGAAGATTAAAGGTATTGAAAACACTTTCAAATTGAGAAGCGGTTTTGATTGAGTGAAACGAGGCACTTTTTTCTGGTTTGCATTTTTGATTGAAAGATTTCCGTTTTTCAATTCTAAGGCAGGATTTTTACTAGTTTATGTCTTTGTGACTTGAGTATCAACATCTGTGCTTATCCTTAGAAATGTCATTCATCATTCATGGTGTGCACAAATGCTCATTAGAAAAACTGAAGATACCAGAGGAAAGTTTAAATAAAGGAAGTGGAGTCAAAAAGTCTCAATTCAAAATAACAAAAAATCAGCTTTTCTTTGCCATTTTCCTTTTTCTATAGAGTATATTAGAAGCTCTTTTGTCTTAAATAAAGGTTAGTAATCACTATTAACTATTCTCAAGATATGGATTAAGTGTTGCAACATTTAAATACTTTGAAATTCAGAAAAGTGATAAATTATAATTAATTCTCCCATAACTACCTGAGAAGTGTTTAATACTCTGTTGTTGTCTTATTTAAATTCACAAATTTTTAAACTGAGAAAGAGAAATGATGAAAAATGCAATGAAGTGTGGCAGATACTGTATTTAGTGTGAGTTTGTAGAGACAAATTAGAATATTAAATCCTTATGTTAAGTTCCAGTTCTTACTGAGTGGGGTTTTTAAACTAAATGGCTTCTTTTCATATAGTGTCATTTTAAGTCTAAATAAAGTTCAGTTCTGTAAGCTTATTTTGTGGTTCTACCCCCATCTTAGTAATTGTAGTATCAGATGAAACTTTTATTAGCAATCTGGAATGAATGTTTGCCTTTTAAGGATGGCAAAGTGATGTCAAAGTACAGCAAAGAGGATCTTGTCTTGATAACTCTGGTGAAGAAAGAATAAGTTGGACTTGAGGCATATAATACCCACTAGACCAGCTGGCTCACTCTCAGCTCTTTGAAGAATCGGAATTCTTCAGCAGTGTGAGAATTCTCTCAGTCCTAAGCATACGAGACAGAATTTTCTCCTTCTCTCATCTTTTATTTAACAAAATATTGGTGCTGATTGAAGAAAGAAAATAAGAATTGTAAACAATATTTCAATATATTGATTTCATGTTTGTCCTAAACCTTCCTTTGCAATGAATATGATAGAAATAAAAAGGCAGTTCTTCAGGTTTTTTATGTTTTACCAATAGTGAATAAATGCTTTTCCTGGACTGGACAAAAAAGCAGCAATAAAGAGGATTTGCAACTAAATTATGCTGATGTTACTTTGTCTCTGGGAGAGGACATTAGCTAGAATGATATATCACATTGTACTGTACAGCATTAAGCACATTCTCAAGTACTATGTGACCTAATTTTTCTCTGTGTTATTAAAACAGAAGAAATTCAGAACTAAATATTTGAAGCTGCATATCTTTTTATGCTCAGACAGCTCTCTGAAAGTATTTTTGTCTATCTATGTGTTCGGACCTTTTTGTTTGCCCTCTTCAGAACGGGGATCAGAAGGTTTCTAATTGCTATCAATTTTAGCAAATAATCAGGTTTTAAGTGGGAAAACATTACACATTTCCCATGAAAATGCAGTTTTCCTTTCTGAATTTGCATGAGAAATGCACCTTTGACATGGGAGCAGTCTTTAACAATGAGAATTATTAAAGAATTTAATAATGGGAAATTAATTTTAAAATAAAATTGAAGTGGACAAAACTATTAATATTTGCAAAACTCTTTTACAGTGTAATAGTTACTATGTAGATTCTATTAAACCGTGATTTTAGCCACCTAAAACATTGCTTGTGAAGCACAAACAGGGCACTACTCATAAGGCTTAACAGAGTGCAGATTCTTAGACCAAGAGTAGTCAAATATGAGAGAAGGATGTCCACCTATGGTTTTTGATATTTCACACCTAGCAGTTAAGCTCCATTTTCATCTGATGTAATAATACATAACTAACTAGAATCTCTAGACTGTATTTTTCATCAGCTTCTTAGAATTATCAGGTGAGATTCTGGATCTTCTTCACAGTGTCTGGTTCAGACTTGTACAGGGGGAAATTCAAATTCTAGTATGATTCCAGAGCTTTTAGTGAAGGCAAGAGCTTTGGTAGATATAGTCAACTTTTCCAGAAAGTAGGTGGGAAAACAAATCAAAATATATGTGCACAAACTGAATTATAGCAAGTGCTTAGAAAATCCTCAGAGTAATTGCAATTTAAATTACATTTATTGTGGAAAAGAATTTACAGGAGACTTTGTACTTTTCTTATACAACTTCAGATAGCAATGCCAAAAGCAATGCTCCTGAGTAGATACAATGAATGCCCAAGAAGGTCAGCCGTTGAAAGGTTAAGAAGTGAAAAAGCAATTAGTTTATTCCAGGTTTAATTTGCATATTTATGACTAAATGTGAGTATTCAAGTTAAACATTCAGGTGGACTGCATTCCCTAAAAATAGAATCTATATAGCTAATATACAACCACTATTTCTTCACTTTAATTCATGTATCTTAAAATTCATGTGGCCTTGAGAGTAACATTATCAGCACATGGTACATACTTCAATAAGCTTCCCCTGAGATCTTCTGTATCTAAACTATGTTGAATATGTCTGACAGGTCTTCCATTATGGATTCAGCCCCCAAACTCCCAAGTAATTTCTGTTGTCTTCTGCTGCACATCTTTTAACCTCTCTTTTGAATGTGCTTTCACTAATGTTGTGACCTAAGCCGTATGCAGCGCTTCAGATAAAAACTTGTCATTGTGCTACTCAGTTCCTAAAAGGTATCTCTTATTCACATTCTGCTTTAAAGAGGTAAATACCTTCCCTGCAAGGGAAAACTGACATTTAGGAGAGCCTTACAAAGGACACACATCTCATGTATCGTGTAGAAATTAGATCTCAGGATCTTCCATGTGGCAACATTCAAATATGCTCAGATATTCCTCACTGCATATATTATGAACGTCCACAGCATCACGGTTTATATTTCAAGCTGAACACTTGGGATTTCAGTTTGACTTCATATTAAACAGTATGCTTAATGAGGCTGTCAGTGCCGTGGCCAAGTTTTTTGTTCCTTCAATACTAATGACGAGTTAATACACACTGAAATATTAAGTAGAAATAGTAACATTTAGACATTTAACTTCCTTCTGGTAATGCACCAGAACTATTGAAAGACATTCAGGATATGTGTATATTTGAGTGTTTAATATGTCTACTCCTTCAGTTCTTTTCCTATTTTCCATTAGGAAAATTTTCTTCAATTTTTAAGCACCTTTTAAATTAGAGATAAATATCTTATTTTTACACAGAGAACACTTAGAAACAACTGGGGTTAAGCGAAAAGAATAAGAAAGAAAAATGAAAACGAGTTTCCTGAAAAGAATTAACTATTTGCTGAAACTTTTAATTGCTTTAGACTCTTTGTTTTCTTGTGCTTTCTGTCCACAAGGTGCATAAATTTCCTACAGATATTCCATAGAGTTAATCTATGTGTGTATATGGTCTACAGCATATTTGTACATAGTTCATCACAAGCTTTCAAAATGATTATGTAAATTACTTCAAAATGTCTAGAAATTGCAAGCTGTAAGTCACTCAACTATGATTCTAATTTGATGAATAAGACTCAGAAGTTTCACTGAAACCATCTTTATGTCTCAGGTTAAAAGTGCAAATATACATATTTATATTATAAAAATTGTCGTTCAGCAATATTCTTGCAGTTACATTTTCCATTGGTATTCATTGAGTGTATTATAATCATATATTCATTATAGTAAGTATTCATTCAGAATATTGATATGAATCCCTATATTCTTTCAATATTCAGTGACCATAGAATATTAATGAAAGAGAATACAATAAATCAGAGAACACACATTAAAAGGAATATCTTTAACTATTTGAAAAAATATTTTTGAAACTGTTCTGAAGATACATGTACATGTCAGAGGAGGGCCATGAGACTGCAAGTAAGTCTAATATCAGTTTACATACCATACTGATATAAATATAAGATAGAAAGAAAAATGGTGGGATAATATCTATATGCATCTTCCTTGAGTTTCATTGTGCAGATATCCTGAATAAAAGACACTACTAAATAAATGAATGGTTCTCCTTTAAGTAATATTTATGCTTAGCTGTCGGGGGCTGTGAACAAATGGCCTACAAGAAGTGAAAAAGAGAGAAAAATGAAGAAGAAGAGATGTGTGAAATGCCCAAAGAACGCACTTATGCAACTTTTATATGAACGTTGGGGTTCCCTTGCCATTGTGTTAAAAGCTTGTGGTTGTTAACAGTTGGGTTTTACCCATTTGTAAAGAAAAACTACATGGTTCTGTACCCCTTGTTATTCCCTTTTCCCTGATTGGTTCCCTGTTGCTGCATTGCAGTATTCCCTTATTCGGACACTCCGTATATGGTTAGTCCCTCCTACCCTAGGTTGAACCATCCCCTTTTTGCCCTTATATGTCCCTTGTTTGTAGGCTCCGCCCAGGTACCGCCTCCCTTCCAGCACCTTCTCCTCCACACCCTATATAAGCCAGTGCAGACCCTCAAAAAAAGTTCACTTTTTAACACCTCTTGAACTCCATGGTCAAACCTTTTTTTCCTACCAGGTCACGTCACTTAGCCTGAAAGGTTTCAACATGAGGGCACTGTCTCATCAGGTATGTCCAGGAGCTGACTTTGGGCAATGGATTTGAGCCAGAAGTATGGAATTGCTTTTCTTCAGCAGTTACAAAAGGAGCTTCTTTTTCAGCTCCTTAAGGTGAAAGGCTAAGTTAAATAGACTTGTCTAGAACTCCTGCAAGCACAAAAGTTACGTATGAAAAAATATATAACACAGAAAGTGCTAAATAAATTTATGGCTCAGCATTCCAGTCCAAATAAAGCATTGCAACTCTAGAAATTATTGTAACATGATGCACAATATCAATTCCTCTTCAGCTTTTGCCTTCTCGCTGTATATACAGGGACACATACATGAAGGCAAAAGAAAAATAGACTTTTTTATTTAAATGGGAGCACATGTAAGAATTAGCACTGAATTCCTAGGTTTTGTTTAACTTTGTTCTGTTTTACCAAGATCTTTGATTCAGTTAGTTGTGAATCCTATTATCCCACCTCATCACTTCATATATTGAGCCGAAAAAAATCTTTTGTTTTTCACAACTGATTTGTCATTTTATACATCCAGTTTCTAAAAATTTTACTAGACACTACACATATAATTGATTTTTAATACATCTCTGATTTCTTTTCCTCTAGATAAATTCCTGAATGAAGCTTCACTTAGAGATTTAACCACGAATCTTGAAGAAGACTCTATGTAACTGATTTCAGAGGGATTAATTTTTCCTCCAAAAAGATAACTTTGCTTTGACTGATATGGATGTCTACATTTCAGAATGATAGTTTAAAGTGTGTAGATTTTTTTTTGCTAAAGAGAGACTGATAAAGCAGGATATGCTTTGTCATAGGAGTGTTTATTGCAATAACTTGCAATATTTGTTTCTTTCATTATATAATAGTTTGAGTTGGACAGTGTTGTCAAACTGCCAAGCTATTTACGCTCATGAACTTTCTCAATAACCTCAGTATTTGCAGAAATGGAACCTACCAGACTGCAAATATCATCCTGAAAAAAGCTAAAGTGGCAAGGATTAAACATGAAGGCTTACTACTATAATATTTTAATTATCAACTGAAATGCTTTACAGGAGAGGCTGAGAAGGATACGGTGCCAGAACCAGAAGATTTTGAATTAAAATATCTGCAATTCTTAAGCTTTTATGCATAAATATGTTGAGAACATATGCAGTAACTTTGAGCAAGGTGCAAATTTAACTTAAATCAAATAGGAATTTTACAAAAAAGCCAGAATTAAGTGCCAATTCAAGCAGGCAGACTACAGAGTCCTTGAATCGTGCTACTCCATGTTTCAAAGTTGTGGCAAGGCTATAATGTCAGAACTCAAGAGCTGGCAAACTGCACTCACAATTAAGTTCAAATAGTTGTCTGAAGTGGGGAGCAGGCTTGTCTTTAAGACAAGAAATCCAACATATATCTTACATTTCTTCCATGTGTGAGTGTCAAATCTATTAGTATTAAAGTCGCATACGTAATGGGCTTCTGAGAATTTCACCAGCTCAGACAAATTGGGTGGATCAATATGTTACTACGTGGTCAGTACAAACTGACTTTGAGTTTAGGTAATGGCTGACAAAATGATTCAAGATGAGCATGCAGAGGAAATAATTGCACCTCCTATTAGAGAAAGCTCCCTGCTTATTCAGACAACTCCACAGAAAGCTATAACTGCTGCTAGTGTGCTGACCAGGCAAAAAAAAAAAAAAAATCAGAGAAAATAGCAGGTTGAAGGATGGAAAGCACAATAATCCCTTTGCAGTCACAGAGTTAAAGGAGGTTTTAAAGATATCATGCACAATGAGTCAGAAATTCAGCATACTCGGTGTGCATGTCTTCACAGATTTTTCAGCCCCAGAGATCTATGAAATGTATTGAAGATAGCTGCAGTTGTCTGACAAAATTATTTCAGCAGAGACATTGCAAGGGTCAGGTATTTTGCTCAGCCATGTCATAATGCCCAGTTACAGTAACAATTATATGTGGTTGCCATGCCAGGTACACAACCGAGTGTGACAGTGGAAATCCTTTTTCTATATTCCATCCTGTACCTGTTAATGTTCATGTTGTACTATTGATGATTAAGTTTCTGCTTGGGAGGAGCCTCTGTATTTATGTTGCTTGGAAGAGCACTGCTTCATCCCTAAAGAGCTGCCTGGCTGAACCTATTCCCATCCCTATCCCTAGTTATTTGCCAACCTGATGCATATTGGAAAACCTGGCTGTGGTGGGTTCACCGTGGCTGAATGCCAGGTGCCCACCCAGCCACTCTATCGCTCCCCTTCCCAGCTGGACAGGGGAGAGAGTAAGGGTGGAAATCAAAAAAAAACAGTAGAAACTGTGAGTTGCAATAAGGCAGTTTATATTTATACAAAAAACAAAAGCAAAAGCAAAAGTAGGGTGTGCGCGCACAAAGCAGAAGCAGCAATTAATCTCTACTTCCCATGTGCAGCGATGGTCAGCCATGTCTCTGAGAAGCAGGGCCCCTACGCGTGTCGGATGTTAGCAGGCAGCCATCGGAGACAATGAGTGCCTCCCCTTCCTGCTTCCTGCCCCAGCTTTTATATCTGGGTTGACGTCATATGGTGTGGAATATCCCTTTGGTCAGTGTGGGTCAGCTGACCTATTTGTGTCCCCTGCCAGGATCTTGCCCTTGACTGAACAGTGAGTGCTGTGCTCAGTGATAGCCAAAATATGGGTGTGTTATCGACACCAATGCAGAGCACAGCGAGGGCTCCTATGGGGAAACAAATTCTGGCTCAGCCAGCCCCACCACACTGACCTAGTCTATCAGTATATATTTGCTCCCTTGACAGGTCAATGGATTGCTACACCACCAAATGGTGCTACCAAGGGTGCAATAAAGTCTAGTTTCATCTGAAGCTCTTGCTGTGGCATCAGCTCTACAGCCAAGTACTGAAATGCTGTATATATCCAATTCTTTCTCGATTTGATTGGAGGATTGGGTCACTTGCCCTTGGCCCTCTGACCCTCACTTCCAGAGCTCAGTCTCTCTTGACATGCTTGGAATTGACCCAGCAGCGTCATTGGTGTCCAGATGGATAAACAGCTGAGGTTAATAGCCCAAGAGTGAGGTAAGCCTTGGTAACCCCTTCATAACATCCCAGATTTGGGAGTGTATTTAGTTTATATAGCAAGGTTTTGGTTGGGACTGCAGAGGTGAATTCGGTGAGAAGAGGCCAGGAGCTGCCCCATGTCAGAGAGAGCCGGTTCCAGCAGGCTATGAAATGGATACACTGCTGTCCAAGGACAATCCTGTCAGCAATACTGGTGGTGCCTCTGTGACAGAGGATTTAACAAGTGACAAAATGTGAAAGAAAGAACTATGCAGACACTAAGGTCAGAGAAGGAAGGGGAGGAGGTGCTGCAGGCACCAGAGCAGAGATTCCTCTGCAACCCATGTAGAAGACCATGGGGAGGCAGCTGTGCCCTTGGAGTCCTTGAAGGACCATATCGGAGCACACATCCACGCTGCAGCCCCTGGAGGACCTCAGGCTGTAGCAGGTTTATTCTGAAAGACAGCAGCCTGTGGGAAGGACCTATACTGGAACAGGGGAAAAATGTGAGGAGACAGGATCCACAGAGAGGATGTGTTACAGACCAACTGCAAACCCCCATTCCCCATTCCCTTGTACTCTCATGAGGAAATAGAGTGGTTGGAACTGAGGCTGAGCCCAGGAGGAAGGTGGAAAGTGAGAAGGAAAGTGTTTAAAGTTTTGATTTTATTTCTCACTATCCTAATTTGTTATTAATTGGCAAAAAATTACATTAATCTTCCCCAGGTCAGGTCTGTTTAGCCCACGACAGCAATTCCTGAGCAATCTCCCTGTTCTTGTCTTGACTCACAACAACTTTCATCTTATTTTCCCCTGTCTTCCCAAGGCAGCGAGCCAAGATTAACCCACCACAGAGCACCCAGCAAGGAACTGATGCATGCAAGTTAGAGCCCCTCCAAGTGTTTATTTCCATCCTTACAGGTAACAGTTCCCAACAGCTATCTCCCATCCTTTCCTCCTCAGGCAGACACTTGGCTTTTGCCCCTAGGACACTGTACCTATGCTCGAGCTACAGACCTGCATCTGGCAGGTAAGACTTGACAGTAGTCACAAATTTCCAGCCTTTCTTTTTATGGGCACCTCTATCTGCTGATCATCTGAAGTATTTTTTTGATCTGTCCTTCAGCTATGGGTCTCAGGCTCTTAGCTCTGCACAGTCCCTTCAAAGACACTGGCATTTTGCTCAGCTATCCTAATGGTGCATAGTCTGTCTCTTCTTGCAGCTTCTTCACCTAATGGCACTGTTCTCTTGTGCTGTACCACTACCCGATCTCATTTCATACATTGCCTCACTCCCTAGCATAGGAAAAAATGACCAAACCTCTACCGTCTAAACAGGAATTGAATACATTTTTTCTAGATGAGACATTCACAACTTGCATAAAGTACATTCTTTAATTCTACAAGTACTGTTGATTATAATATTCAATTTTTTCAGTGCATGTCAGTAACACATATGTAACTATGTGTGTATGCATGAGCACAGAGCTGTTGCTATCCCAATGTGATTACACCAGCAAATGATATACAGAATTTTATGTAAATAACAAATGGTAGTGACATTTTATTCATAATGTCTTTGGAGTAATACAGATTGACTGCAGCAAGACACTATTCTATATCAAGCCACAAATAATATCTGTTGCAAAAGTCAGTTGCTTTCTTTTTAGCATAAACAAATAGAATTAAAAAGCATGCTAAACTACTCTTCCAAAACAGTTTATATATAAATATACAAGAGTTGCTGATATATGAAATGGTAAATTGGTAGTGTTGCATATTTCATGGTATGTTGCAATTATGTTTTAATATAGTGTTTTCTCATATTAACATAAGAACTTGCATTTCTTTGATCCTTATTAGACAATGTGTTTATTGCTATTTTTATGAAAATTGAATAAATATTAGATGAATGAGAACCTTTGAAAATTAAAATTAACATATTTAATATCTTTTAATCATGAACTGACGGAGGCCTCTTCTTGTTCAGACTAAATTAATGCAATTTTTACTTGTGACTTCTCAAAATCATGTAAGATAATAGTATTGTGTTACTAAGAGAGAAAGAAAGGTTGGAAATATGACTTAATTTTCTATACCCTGTGAACCAGATAGTTCACAGTCATTGCTATTGAGGATGACAAATCTTACCATTGTCAGGGTAAATTGGTCAATTTACAACTAACTTCTTCCACTTAACTATGACATTCTGGTCTTGCTATGCTCTGTTTGCTTTAAATGCTTTACCCTCTGCTTTAAGAGTTCTGATATAGAGGAGGATCTTTTTTTACAGTCACTAAAAGCAACCTCAGTCACTCAGCTCTACATACATATTTAAATACGTATTACTCAAGTCTAACTCTTGTATTAATACAATTTCATGGACCTTTTCCATGTAACACAGTCATACACACTTTTTTGTTATATTATAGAAGACTGGATAGATGTGAACACTTGGATATATTTCTGGGATCCTGCATTGTACAAGGGACAGAAATCATGGATTTTATTTGCTCTCTTTGAACGTTATGTTCCATTAAGGGAGTGGATCAATGTGAAACCTCTGTGCACTATGAAAACACGATCTGCTGGAACTATGTCACTAAATATGCCCTGCGTCAGCTAAGCATGAATATGCTAAATTATTAGATAACGTGTTTTTTTTCCAGAAAAATGCTGCATTATCACGGTTGTATGGATGAACTGAAAAAAAAAAACAAACAAAAAAAAACCCAAAAAACAAACCCAACCAAAAACCTAACCACAAAACAAAACAAAAAACCAAAAAATGTTATTTTTTAATAGCACATTGGAAATCACGTTTTTCACACAGGCAAGAATGTGCTTTCCTCAGGGACCTACTTGCCATGCTCAGGGGAGACAAGACTTCACAGAAAGTAAGATATAGGAGGCAGAAGGGAAAGGAAAATGCAGTGGGAGCCAAGGATCAGGATATTTAGCTGAGAAAAGGAATGAGCAGCTGGGCAGGCAGCAGAGGTAATAGCAAAAAAACTTGTTGAAGATTATGTGGAGTTTGTTGCAATTTACAATCATGGGTTAGTTCAGACCAAAGGTGGACCAAGGGCCATATTCAAAGAATGATGAGCAAGCAGAGTACTGTGTGACTTTTAGTGTTTTAATAATTTCTACTGTGTCTGACCTAGTCACTTTTTAGTAACAAGTCTGATAGAACCTCTCCCTTTTTCTGTGTAGGATTTTAGGTTGAGTTTTTTGAGGGAGGAAGGGGTCAGAATGCAACTGAATTAGTCATCTTCATTCTTATTTGGAGAATTTTGAATAGGAGACATGCTAGGCATATCCATCTCAAAGCTCTGGCTAACTCTAGGTCTCTGCAAAGCCCCTAGGTTTTCAGATGGAGACAAAACTCCTCTTCTTCAGAGGAACAGTGAAAATGTACAAGGTGCATAAATGTAGACAATAATTAAAATAATTAATCACTAGCAATTAATATTACTAATAGTAATGATTATTCATAATTAGTTATTAGGCAATAATTACAATCCAAAACTGAGGTCTGTGTCCAAAGCAATCAGAGATAATACACTACTGCTACATAGTCTTCCTTTCTTATACAGAAGTTTTGACTGTTTATTTTAAACTGAAAAAATTCAATTTTTGTTGTTTCCAGTGAAAATTAAGATGGATTACTCCCTGTCAGGTAAGAGTCCCAAAAGCATCCCTGTCTTTCCCATTTAGCCATCTACCTGGCAATGATACCTAGACCTAAGAACCACACGTGTCAATACTCAAAGAAGCCCAACAGGAATTTGCACAACAAACCTGACCCTATTATTTGCTGTAGCAGTGAAAGAGCCCTGACAGTGTTTATGTGCAAGGACATTTCATAGATTTTGATTTCCAAAGAGGTTGTAATCAATTCCCTTTCAGCTTCAATACAGCCAGCATTTGGCATGGCTTTGTAATAGTAGTTACTGTATCCAAGTTATCATTCTGTCTCAAAACTTCAGGTATCTATTGTTCAGTGCTTTCCTTTAACTTGCTAGATCATTTCCTTCCTCACTGATTTCCCTCCATATGGCACAAATGACATGGCACCACAAAAGATACATGATCAGAAAATAGTAATCTTAAAATACTTATTCACATAATTATCAAGAGAAGTTACGCTGCAATCAGTGGAATTAAACTTACTTTAAATTTTGTATGTAGTGGAAAAAAAGAAAATTTGCATACTTAACACCTTTAATTAAGAAATGTAAATAAAATAGTCATAAAAGTTATATTTGCTTTACTGAATAAGATCTATCTTCTGAAGTATTCATCATATCTCTAACTGTAACCAGTAATAACCAAATATTTTACAAAAATAGTCATGCAACAAGTAGATGCAAGGTAATTTATCAAACATTAATTTCACTTCTTAATCCTGCGTATTTAAGTGTTTAAACTGTGGATAATGAACTTTTTTCCACCCTGCAAAACAATTCAGTGTACTAAATGTTCTAACCTGACATTCTTATTGTTGGGTTATCCATCTTTGCTTTCCAAAAGCATCCTCTGTCAAATCGCCACCTAAACTAGAATGAATGTTTCCCATGGAGTCGTATGGTGACTGCCTGTACTGTGTGACTACCCCAAGGTTATGGAGCTACACAGTAGAAAAAATCAGTGCAACTTTTACTCATCACCATAACTAAGAGTACAGTTTGCAGCAACAGAATATAAGATATTGAGAAGGTAAGGTGACAGATGGGATATAAAACTATTAATAAAATATAATATATTAATAAAATAAACCCTGGTACCAGTTGCAGTTGGGCACCAAGGACTGTGGAGGAGGAAAGATATTACTGACCCAGTGAACATCAGTGATGAGCTGATTTTCAACCTTCATGATTCTATGCTACGGCATAAGGGGAAAAACTATACAAAGTTTACAGCCTCCTAAAATCCAGCATAAGTGCTCTGGAGTGTACAAACAGTCCTAAATGTACTCCCAAATGACATTCAATGTCAATACTGTGTGCAGAACTACATGGTACATATATAAGCAAAAAATATTCTTTTTAAAGGCAGTAGGTGAAATTGTTTCCATTACTCCAGTGGCACGCTGAGCTTTATACCTGGAATTACAGGCAAAAGTACAGAAAATGCTAGAGGGTGGAAATGAAAAAATGATAATATGATTTATGACAGTGAAGTGTAACCTTGAATAAAATCGTTATAATTTTCAGATCGAAGTTGCTCTACACGGGAAGAATTTTTTTTAAGGAATGATGCATTAAAAATTGAGGTGAGGAAGAGTCAAATTATTCCAGTAGAAGTAAATATTATTATTTCATGGGATGAAAGTGTAATCTTGGAATAAAAGGGACCTCAGATCCTAATGTCATTGCCATCCCTTCCTTGGTAATCAATAATAAAAAGAGCTGTATTTTTTTATGTAAAGGCAGATCAGTAATTTTATTTAATATTCATTACATTCAGAGGAAAGAAAATATGTTTTCAAAACAAATAATGGTTATCCAATTAACCTAAAATTATTTGAAGTCTTTTTTTAGTCTTGGAAATAAATTAAATGGTTTGTTGTTTAGGTATCAAAAATATTAAGACAATTTTATTTATAAACATTATTGAATCCATTCAGTTATTACTAAAAAAGTCCCTGGAGTTTTAGCAGTTTTAGACAATTAAGATAGGAAATCTATGTATGTCGCCAAGGTTTTAAGTAGGTTATTTCAGAATTACTTGAAAGAACTGATCAATATTTCATAGGATCTCACTACTGTATGTAGTTGTTTAAGGCACTTTGATCAAATTGAATTATGGGTCTTTTATCTCACCGTGGCAGTCAACATTTCCAATAGATAACTGTTGACAATAGGGATTCTGAGAGTCTAATTACATTGTCCACAAAAAAAGACAGCTTTTTGAATAGCACCTGAAACAGTAATGCACTGGCACTACACAAACAGTCAGATTTATGGACATTAAATGTAAGGAAAGAAGTGGGAAACGTGCAAATAATAATAAACATGTTAGACGATCAAATATCTGTTGAGTGCTGTTTCACCACAGGTTTAAGTAGTTCAGAAAAGACACAGAGATAGCAGCACCATTTAGACATTTTCCATATGCCAAGAAATCTCCCATTCATAGAATCACGGCATTGTTAAGGTTGGATAAGACCTCCAAGATCAAGTGCAACCTTCAACCTGCCACTGCCATGTTCACCACTCAGCATTTTTTCTAATATCCAATCTAAATCTAACCTGGCACAACTTGAGGTTTCTTGAGGGATGAGACCTCACCTGGCTACACCCTCCTTTCAGGCAGTTGTAGAGAGTGATAAGGTCTCCCCTGAACCCCCTTTTCTTCAGGCTAAACACCCTCAGCTTTCTCAGCTCCTCCTCATCAGACTTGTGCTCCAGTTCCTTCACCAGCTCCGCTGCTCTTCTCCAGACATGTTCCAGCCCCTTAATGTCTTTCTCGTAGTGAGAGGCCCAAAACTGGACACAGGATTTGAGGTGCCTCACCAGTGCTTGTAATTACAATACCACAGGTATTGTGACTAGCCTATCTGTATGCATGTCAAGACTATCTACATTTAATAGTACAATGTGTTAAAGTACACAAATTAGGTGCAAAAGACTAAATAAAACAATATACTAAAATATTGGATTAATTTTAATTTTTTATGCCAATGAAATATAGTATTTGATTTCTTATGAAATCTTCTTTTCTTTACAGACAGTTGTTAAATGTGATGAATGAAACATTACTGAAGGAAATGTGAGTTAAAATAGGTAGAAAATAAAATCACAGAATTACAGAATATGTTGAGTTGGAAGGTACCCACAAAGATCATCACAGTCCAACCCCTAGTCCTGCGCAGGACCATCCGCAAGAGTCACACCATGTCCCTAACAGTGTTGTCCAAATGCTTCTTGAACTCTGCCAACCTTGGTGTTGACCACCGCCATGGGAGCCTGTTCCAGTGCCCAACCACCCTCTGGGGGAAGAAGTTCTTTCTAACATCCAACTTAAACCTCCCCTGACACAATTTCAGGTCATTCCCTCAGGTCCTGTCCCTGGTCACCACAGGTCAGAGATCAGTGTCTGCCCCTCCTCTTCCTCTCACAAGGAAACTGTAGACTGTGATGAGATCTCCCCTCAGTCTCCTCCAGACTTAACAAAAATAAGTTACCAGCCAAAAGTTAAGATTTTTGAAGATCAAGAGGTTAAGGAAAATCCTGATTAAGTTTAAGATATGAGTACATTACTTGAAACTGAAGTAAAAATCAATTAATATAAAGAACTATTTGCTATTTTTAAAGCCCCTTTAGACAAGTTCAAAAGGACATTCTCCTTTCATTGTCTGAAAAAGACCTTTGAAGAAGGTCTCTGATGTTTCAGGAAGACGTTGTATTGATCTGTAAATTGGTAAGTCACATGCCACTCCTTTGCAGTCTCTGACTCCAGCAGAATTTTATTTAAAATTTAAAGAATTCTGACAAACTACACCCTATTTATCTAGTTTTGGATATTAATTTTGCATTAAATATACTTCATTTTTCCCCCCTCATTTCATTCACTGTGTGCCCACATAAGTGTAGGACATCTATTTTGTTGTGTTTTCCAAAGTATTGAAGAAAGAGTTTAAAAAATAAAATAAAATAAAATAAAAACAAAAAACAAACAAACAAACCAAAAAAACAAAGAGAAAAACCCCTATAAAAGTTAAGGCTAATATAAGAACCAAGACCAGACTGTAAATTACTAAGTATACAGGAACAACTTAGAAATTGAACTTTCTGTCTAACTTCTGATGAGAAGTTTGTGCTACCGTTTCTTAGAAACCAAAAATAATTCTTGGGAAACACTCAGTGAAATTGGTTTTTTGGTTTAGGAAACCCTAGTCTAATCAATTGTACCCAAAAGGAAAATGGGTATATTCACAAATGCTAACAGTGAATAGAGTTTCCAAACTCTTCATATGAAATAACCATGGTAGAAGAGGACCTTGTAAAGAGCAGCTAATCAAGCTTTAGACTATAGTTACACAGTTTAGCTTGTTTCCTTCTCGATCTCTGTAGCTCCTTTCTTCCAGAAATTATTTTCTTTTGCTAAAATATCCACTGTACAAACTCTTTTTTAAATCCTTTTCTGACTGCATAGTAGTCAAAAATAAACGTGGGGTTCTGTTGCACTGTGCTTTCTGGGCACCTTAGTCAAGATCTAGTCAGGAACTCAGTCAAGATTGCTCGTATCAATCCTATGCATATACATGCATTATTATGATTGTCCCTAAGCTTATTATTATAAAATGAACAACTCAGAGAAAATTTTTACACTTAGAGCTACTTATCATTTCTATGGTTTTACTTTTCAGTAAGCAATCAATTCAGTAATAGCATAATAAATTCACTAGATCACATTATCATTCTTAGGGTTGTTAACATTTACAAAGAGGACATTTGTGCTGTGCCTGGAGGAATGAACAACTCCAGAATTCAAGATCACTAATTTGGGGACTAGATATGGGAGTAAGAGTCAAATGGAAGCCTTTGGAAAGCGCTGAAATCAATGTGTATGCTGACCGTGATGGGAAAGATTTTCTTTTCTGTAACAGCTTTCACACAGCACATGGAACAGAACTGAGCTGTTTACTGTGGGATTAGGTACATGCAGCATGTCAAACAGCTAGCTACAGAGGGAAAAAAAAACCCATGTCTTGGTTTCATTATGCCCCATGTTGGAAAGAAGGATGTTACTATCTTTGCTTTGTATAGTTTATGCTAAATTTTGGAATTAAGGGCTGTTTCTTGTTGACAGAAATTGAAAGTAGCTTGGAGTAGGATTATTAATGCTTAGGTGAGTGGAGAGTCTCATGACTGGATTTTGAACCACTTGCAGAACCCCAGTCTATCCTTTTCAAGTTTAGCAAAGATATATCTACATGCATGTCTGACCATGATATATGGCTGGAAACATGTGAGTAAGAAACTATTTTTTTTTTATTTTTTAATTTAAGTAATTAAAAAAATGCATTTATGAAAAACACAGACAGATCATTCCAGCAGAATTAATATACTTACCACACTTACTTTAGCCAGTTAATTTAGGAGTACACTTTTAGTTTTGGAGGTGTTT
>VWZG01000440.1:111322-133265 GCA_013396735.1 Grallaria varia
TTCTCAAGTAACCTGTACAGATTTCACAAGGAACCCCAAATGTATTACATGATTATGTAATTAAATCCTTTATTGCAATGAACATACCATGAAAGAAAAATAAATTAAGGTCATAGATAATAATTTTAGCTCTGACATTTGCTACTTCAGAGTGCTTGTTTTTACAGCTCGGGTAGTCTATTAATAGCTTTGTATAAATGTGCAGAGGTGGAAAGCCACTATGACATTTTCCTCTCACTTCCAAACTCCAGAAGGAGCTGATTTTCAACTGCTTTGAGAGTAGTGAGGTGCTCTTTTGGAAGCCACTTTTTTCCTCAGTTGAAGATGTTCGATAATTCTAAGGTGCTTAAAACAAT
This sequence comes from Grallaria varia, assembly GCA_013396735.1. Classification (NCBI taxonomy): domain Eukaryota; kingdom Metazoa; phylum Chordata; class Aves; order Passeriformes; family Formicariidae; genus Grallaria; species Grallaria varia. The sequence goes on from VWZG01000440.1 coordinate 111,679, forward strand.
GACAGAAATTTAAGTAGATTCTACATCTGCAGGTGAGATAGATACTTCTGCCCATGTATGAATTAAAACACAGAAAGTGATGACTGAAGTACTCAAGCTGATATCGGAAAAATCTGGAGATGCATTTAAGGAATGCAGATTCACTAATTAAATTTTATTTTAAGTAAACCTGTAAAGAAAACTGGATTTTTAGATCATGACTGTATTTAGGCTTCGGTTATGTTCATATCATATTATAACAAGGCACAGAAGCATTAATTTAGGACTTGAATAACTTGTAAGAGAAAAGAGTTGGGATGATTTGAGCACTGCAGGCTCTTCTGGCTTTAGAATGGTCCTGACTGAAGTCTTGATAAAAGAGCCTCAAAAGACAAATAAATCATTGTAAGTCTCCAACTATCATGTGGTTTGGTTGGTTTGGGTTGGGTTTTGGTTTTACTTCTGATTTGTGTAATGAATAAAATTCTATCAAATAAATTATGTTCCATTTGGGATGCAGAAATATATGGACTGACGTGATACTGTGAAGGACTTGATATTCATTTCACTACAAACAACCTTTGAAATAAAAAAAGTTTTCTTATGTCCTTTTTACTTTTTACCAAGTAGGTAATTTTCTTGGCTTAAAGCCAGGTTTATGTCTCAATGACTTTAGATTCCAGAAGCAGCTTTCTTGTTTGTTTGACTCTTTTTTTGTGTGTGTGTGTATGTAAATGGACTATATTTTAGCAATAGGTAGCATTCAGGTTTGCATCCTAATTGGTGATTTAGAATGCCCAACATTATCCTTCAGCAAAGTCAGCCTTTCATATTGAAATTCTTGAATGTCACCATGACAGAGAATAGATGGAGAGCTATTAATTATGTTTATTTAAAACGGTCCTAGGGTTTCAATAACTCTCTCCAGGGGAGGTGAAGAGCATAGCATTTACCTACTTGCATAGATGTTACTTTATATGAAAGGCTTTAAATTTTCTACTTTGTGATGCTGAAAAAGAGACTGTGTGACCTCTTAGATTTATATTTTCTTTTAAAATATTTTAAATATTTTCCGGTGTTTCTCTCTCTTTTGGGTTCACTGTAATTGCTCTTTTAGCTGAGCAAGAAGAGTCTTTGTAAATAGAACATGAGTAGAAACATACATATATGTTTATATTTGTGCATTTATATATACACACAGTAAAATAATATATACACAGTAAAATAAATAAAGGCATAAAGCAACTGTCTATTGCCTGATGCACACACAAGATCAAAAGGAGTTAAGAAACTATTAAACTAAGCAGCAGTGGGCTCAAAACCCCAGTGAAACACCTGAAGAGCCTGGCCGGGCAGGCACCACCCGGGCAGGAAGGAGCCTTCAGAGTTTTGCCAGCTTGCTGTCTCGCAAATCCTCCGATGGTGATACTTTCCCACATTTTCCCTTCAGGGTTTTAAACCTGTCTTTCTCCGTGGTTTTCCACCTTGAATTTCTGATAATCTCTATCTCTACAGTTCTGTCTACATTTCTTATCTGGCACAGCCCTGATACCCAGACTATTTCACTTCTCTTTCTTAAGATGTAGCAAATGCCTCTGATCTCTGAGCCATGGTATCAGTGAGTCCTTGAAAGACAGATGCAGAATTCCCTGTTTGTGATGAGAAGAAATTACAGCGACTTAGGAAGGAAAGGGTTATATGGGCATCCTGATCATAACATTCATTATAGTTAAATCAGTTAACTTTATCAAAAAAGCATTAGACATTTCCATTAGAAAGAAAATGTAGTAAGGACAGAATAAGCAAATATGTCTCTCTCTTATAATAAGGAATGTTGAAATAGTCCAATAATTTCTGAAGATTGCAGGAGGCAGCTACTGCTAAGTGGTTTATTAGTCTTGGCACTAGACAAAAAAAGAACTAGCCTTGGCACATAAGACTTTATCAAATCCCATAATTCTCCTCTTTTCATTCCTCTTGCATATGAGCTTAAGCAGCAACATCTTAGAAAGCTGGCAAATGTCTGTCAGCAACAGATGTAGAACTGGAGTATGACAATGTTGAGTGCAATGCATATGGAAACATCTTTTCCTTCACATAAGCATGTGATTTTCTATATATAGCACCTCTAGTACAATAATAAAATCTACTTTAAATCTACTGATCCTAACACTTGTTTTAGGAGAAGCAAGACTGTTATTCTCAGCTTACAGATGGGAAAACTAAAACCACAGAGACAGAAAAAAAGAGAGAAAATATAGCACAGAGGCTGCAGGAGAAGCTCATAATGTGATTCTCAGTTCGATATTCTGTCTGTGTGGCTTCAGTACATTCTTGTCCACACTTGAGGCCTCTGAAGTACTCCTAAGTATATGATAAAAATCTGATGTATGCAAGTGAGACCAGTGAGTAACTTCATGTGATGATAAAATACTTCATTCCTAAATTAATTCACTAAGGTAATCTAAATCAAATCAGATTCTAAAATGAAATTTCAATAGATTTATTGGTAAGGCTAGGTGTTAAACCATCTATAGAGATCTTTGTCAAAAGGCAGGAAGATTTAGACATGAGTTCTCTGCCTTTCTTTCAGTTTTGGTACCACATTAAAACTCTTCCCTCCCTTTCAGTCACTTGCAAAAGGAGGATACAAAAACGGTATTTCCAAATGATTTGAAATTTGGAACAAAGTTATGACGATTTTCAGATGTGAATTAAAACCAGGTATGCTTCAATAGCTTCTGATATTTAGTACCTGCATTATAATTATTTTGGTGGGAAGGGGAATGAGGTCATAGAGTTGACCAGTAGATTTATAGGATAAGAAGCAAGGAGAGTGAAACTGATATGATCTCCTCTACATGTTTCCTCATAATGTCCAAATGCCTCTTGAAATGTGAGAAGAGACAGTGTTCTGATATATAGTGCAGAAATAATTGTCTTCTGTGTTCTTCCAGCAGATAATGTAAAATAAAAGGATATCTAATATTTTATACTCTCTCACCACACATACAGTGGAAGGGCTTTAAAAGATTTGTGAAAGATTCTGTAATGTGATTTATTTTTTTTGGCAGCAGTAGGGTCATTGAAGTACCTCGGACCATCTTCTGAAGGTTAATTAATTTTATGCTAAAAAGCTAGTCTTTCAGAAGCAGCCATCTAGTGGAAATAGAAAAGTCTTTAATTAACAAACATTGAATCTCATACTCAGTGTTATATGAAGACACACAAACCTGCAGTCTTTATATTATCACACCATATAATTATTTCTCCATATCCTCTACTACCCCAGCTTTTCATCAAAAAATGGCAAAACCTTTGTGCTTCTTCAAATTGGATCTTGCTTTTTATTATACTGCTGCTAATACTAGAAGAATATTTCAGAATATAGAATTAGTAGGAAGACTTTTTCTTTGGAATATACCATAAAATAATGAATATTAAAACCTTTGCTTTCAAAGACTGATTTTATATTGGTGTTCTTAATTCCAAACATTATGAAGCAGCCTTCTAGGAAATTGTTGCTCTATTTTTACGTAGATTTCTAGAGAAATGTAAAAATATTTTCCTGTCAATATCAAAAAATGATATTATGTTACACAGCAGGGATTTTTAGGTCATAAATCACTACAATTTGAGAAAATTGTTTATTATAGTTAAACTTTTAAGTTCTGTCTTAAATTTCAGTTTCACTCCAATGAACATTGACAGAACTGATTATTTTAACATCAGATGGTGATTAGGAAAAGCATTTATACTTTCATAGGCTCCTTTAGTTCTGTAGATAACATTTTCACTGCATGGTCTCTCAAGGAGAGAGAAACCGATTTATCGACATCTTGCCATAGGAATGCTTACATGGGGAGTCTAATCTTCTGAACAGGGTGGTCAGTCACTGTTTGAGGAGATAGGCATCTCTGTTGCTGACAGCAATATCTGTAGCTCAATTTCTTCATTTCATATTCTCCAGCTGATCATAGTCCTATAAGACACTCCAGCATATGCACCATCCACCTCTATTAATTATCCTACTTACATATACAATATCTCTTAACTATCTTGTAAGTGTACGTAAGACTATACTTCAAAAACCTTTCTGTATCTACATGAATCATTTCTGCTGTTTATTGTGGTTAACCCTTTTCTGGCTGCCACTTGCCTGCTCAGCCACACTTTCCCTCTCCTAACCAAGAATTTGAGGAGGAAAACAGGATTGAAGAGCTCATGGGTTGAGATAAGGACAGGAAGGTCAGTTATCAATTACTGTCAAGGGCAAAACAGTCCTGAGCCAAGCTCACTTTCTTAGCTAGGTGCTGAGAACACAGCCTGCATTGTGGTCTGATCCCACTGTAGTTATCCCAATGTACATATTCATATGTTTTATAGAGCCTGTAACAAGGCTAATATTTTTAATATTATTCAGTCTAAGAATCTTTCAAAAGATTATATTATCTGAGCTTTCTCATCATGTCTGTCTCAAATCAAATGGTTTTAGGACTTGACTTTTAAGTTTCTCTGGCACTGCCATTTTACTTTGAAATCATTTGAGTATGAAGACAGCCAGAATCTTTGATTTGGATGCAGTATTAGAAACTTACAGGGTAGATAAAAGGGGAATACATTCAAAATTCACTAATTTAAGTATTTAAAACAGGTGACCTCTGTTTCACCTAAATTAACTATGATTTCCATTTATTCTGTGTTAGGACAGAAGAAATGTTTAATTACTTATTCCACTTCTTAATTAGCTATCTCCCAGATAACGTTCCTTTTTACCTTTAGCCAAATTCTTCTTGAACTTCCAAGATAACCATTTGTTCTTAATAGTTTGAATTTGGACTCTTTCCTTGATCTCATCCAAATTAAGACAAAGGGCATGCCTCCCTGGAAGAAAGCTGTTTGAAACTGTTTCCCCAGTTGCAGAAAAAAATTGGCCATTCTTAGTCAGAGTCTATGTATCATCATTATTAACAATTGCCAAGATTAAATATTGGAAAAATTTTAAAGGGGTTTTTTGGGGGGATGAGTAAATTGTAATTTACCTATATAAAGCTGGTTTATGTTTCTCAAAGCAACTGTAGGCATGCACTGTGGTGCTTTTGCATTATATATTCTTGCCTGTCCTCTGCCTTTTGTTTTCCACTACAGCATAAGTCAGCATTTCTAAGGAAAGATATTTCATTATATTATATTTCCATTATTAAACTCTTTATGTCCACCCATGTGTTTTACCTCTGTCAAATTCTCCTCCCCAGAAGCAATTGGGCCAGTGGCTGGATGGTGCTTAGCAGACACCTGCATTTAAACCACCATGATGGGGAACACAACCTACCTTGTACTCTGTCTTTGATTGTTGGCAGAGGTACGGATTTAGAGCCAAGTACTTACTCCAGTGGGTGAAATGGTATTAGCTGGAATTAAGTATAACAAAAGAATTATGTATTTTGCATGCTTGAGTCCAAAGCTATCATTGGCTCTGGAAGTTTCTCTATTGGCATGGAATTAAAATGGCGGGTTTCTACTGAGTTTCTTGCTCTTCTGGTAATTTTTTAAGGAGAATATACCAGCAGAAAAAGATCAATGCATTTTTACATTTAAAAAACAGCAAGATTTACAGTGCAAAAAATTAAAGTACTCTGAACACTGCACTCAGACAGCAAGTTGTTCCATTCAATGTGTTAACTCTGAGATGTTATTAAAAATAGAAAAGACTCATCCAAACACATTTCGGAGGCATATGCTTTAAAGTCACCAGAAGCAGAGATAATATTTTCTTCTCCTCTCTCTCTCCTTTTTTTTTTTTTTTAATTTGCCAACCTTCAAGATGATTTCCCAGGAAAGAGTCCAGAAAAGCCAAAATATACATCTTTCTGGGGACATTGTTAAAGTTTTGTAAAAGGCAGTAGGACTTCGAGGTTTGGTATGTATGATTACAAAAGAAACCAGTCAGGCTGAAGGATCTAAATGTTGACATTGATTCTTATGTCTCCATTTTGCATTATTGAGATTTAAATGATTAGGTGTCGAAATACTTGTGTCACAGTTCTTAGTTTTGTGATAATTCTCCTTACTAACAGCACAGCTGGAATCTTGCAAAAATGAATAATAAAGATTACCAACTTCCTTTTGTGTTATTCATGAATTATTCAAGGATCAGAGGCTTAGTAATTTCTGGTCAAAATCCAAACAGATACAGAATGTTACTAATCCAGCCACACAAATATCTGTGAAATGTACCAAATAATTTGTGTTTGAACCTCCTGCCACATTGGTGGTTTTGGCATTTTGTTCTCAATCAATGTTATTGACAATGCCACTGAAAACATCCCAATGCAATTCAGTAAAATCAATTCTCAAGTTAGTATAGATTTTGCCTATTGGATTTACACGCAATTTTATGCAAGATTCTGCTTTGGATTTCTGTTGGATAAACAGAATGATGAGAAATCTTGGTATTACTTTTCTTTTTTTTTTTTTTTTTCTCCATCCTTAGGCTTTCTTTTAGAGTTGTCATGAAGAAAAAGCTCCACAAACAGCCTGCATCCTTCCATACTTCCAAGACTGCAGCAATCTTAAGTTTTATTCTAAATACAGTGAAAAGATAATGGATTATAGCACAAATGCTGGAATCTGGAAACCAGAATTCAGTGAATATATCTATGGATAGCAGCTCATGCCTTTTTTCCAGGGATAATTATGGGGGATAATGGTATGTGCAGAACAACCAAAGTCACGACATTCGAATGCAATACTAGAGTAACACTTCACGGCTATGCTGAGGCCAACAAAATGAGAGAGCCAGAGTTAATGTGAGGCTGTTTCCTGTATCCACTGCCAGAGGTAGCTTTTGATCAGTATGAAGAAGGAGGTCCACTATATGTATTTCAAATACTTAACAATCCATGTTTAAATGCTAACATTCCTGTTTAGCATTATTTTGACTCAGCTGAGTATCTAGAGCTATGTATGATAACCAACATGTGCAGAACAGGGTGACAACTGTTGAGAGGGGCAAGTATGAAGGCAAGAGGACATTTTGGAATGTGAAAAAGCAGCTCCTAAAATTAACAAAGAGAAGGGAGGGAAATAAGATCAGATTTTCACATTCCCTGTGATTTCAGGATCTTTGCTCTCCCAATTTTCACCATCACAAATAGAATGAGAAAAGGGGGAAGGCACAATGAACACAAGCTTGCTGTGTTACCAGCCTGTAGGCTTCATTCACTCAAACTCTCAAACAGGCTGATGCATTCTCCAGCATGAAATCTATCCTTCTGCTTAAGGTGAGCGTATGCAAATTAGTCAATTATGCAAATTGTTTCCTGAAATAATTGCAAAAATGCCAGACATGGAGGAGTGCAAAATATGGTAGTTATATAAGACAACCCACCTCTAAACAGATGAATTTATTTTAAATGTTTCTCATATCTATGTCTTGATCCATAAGTTATTTAATCATATGTAGGGTTTTCAGTCTTGTAATTATAAAATCAATTCTCCGTTATTTAAGTTCTTATTGTCACCAAAAATAAGAACTTGCTATTCCCTGTGTGCAGATTCACTACCGAGGCAGATCAAAATTCCATTGCGGTTAGTGGGGCTCTGGAAAAACAATTGGCCTTTTTCCCATCCACTCTATTCAGTCTCTACTTGTGTCCATCAATTCAGCCCTCCCTACTACAGCTGTTCAGTCAGCAGATCCAAAAGAAACAAGATGAAGAGTCCATTTCACCTTCTGTTGAAAAAATAACTATAATAGAATCATAGCATCATTAAAGTTGGAAAAGGACTCCAAGGTCACTGAATCCAAGTGTTAACTCAGCACTGCCATGTTCATGACTAAACACTGTCCCTACGGGCCACATACACACAATTTTTGAAGACTTCCAGTGGTGGCGATTCTGCCACTTCCCTGGGTAGCCTATTCTAATGCCTGATCACACTTGCACTAAAGAGATTTTTTTCTAATATCCAATCTAAATCTCCCCTGCTGAAACCTGGGGCCATTTTTTCTCATCTTGCCATTTGTTATCTGGAAGAAGAGATTGACCCCCATCTCACTACAAACTCTTTCCAGGGAGTTGTAGAGATCGATAAGGTCTCCCCTGAACCTCCTTTTGTCCAGGATAAACATCCCCAGCTTCCTCAGCTGCTCCTCATCAGACTTGTGCTCCAGACCCTTCCCCAGCTCCACTGTCCTTCTCTGGACATGCTCCAGCCACTCAATGTCTTTCTTGCAGTGAGTGGCCCAGAACTGGATGCAGCATTCAAGGTACGGCCTCACCAGTCCCCAGTAGAGGGGAACAATCTCTGCCCTGATCCTGCTGGCCACACTATTGCTGATAAAAGCCAGGATGCCATTGGCCTTCTTGCCCACCTGGGCACATGCTGAATCATGTTCAGCTGCTGTTGATCAGCACCTGCAGGCCCTTTCCCACCAGGCACTGTTCAGTCTCTCTGCCCCCCCAGACTGTAGCACTGCCTGGGGTTGTTGTGATCCAAGTGCAGGGCCAGGCACTTGGCCCTGTTGAACCTCACACAGTTGTCCTCAGCCCATGATTCCAGCCTGTCCACATCCCTCTGCAGAGCCTTCCTACCTTCCAACAGTATAACACTCCCACCCTGATATTTTCTCTGTTAGTCTTTCCCCTCGATTCTTATCCACAAACACATAACCATATCATCATCATCATTAAAGCTGCAATGAAAGCACTCCCCCACATACAGGGCCACCCAAACCACCTGTTTCCTTGCCTATCCCTTGAAGGGTTTATTGGCTTCCATTGGAGCACTCCGGTTGTGTGAGTCCGTCCCTCCGCATTTCTGTGTTGGCAACTATGTCAGACTCTTTCTGCTGACCTTGACTTCCAGTTTCTCCTGTTTGTTGCCCATGCTGTGGGCATTGGTGCAGATGACCTTCAGTTGGGTTATCGATCCCACTGCCTTTACAGAGGGAGAAGCTTAATGGCTGCATGACTGTTCCCAGGAGCCTTTGTGGTTTCTAACACATCGATAAGCTTTGCATCCTTGCTGCTGCAAATCACTTTCCAAGTAACACATAGGCACAAAAAATACTTTAAAGTACAGTGACATCATATCAAAGACAGGATAGATATTCTGAGCTTACATGTCACTGCAGTTTTTGAAAATTTTGATAAATATCAATAATTTTATATTAACCTTTTCTAAACTGAAGCTCTGTAGAGGCCCAAAATGTTTCAGTTTCCCAAATGCTCTTGAGCATTGGAAGTTCTGAACAGATGTGACTTATACAAACGCTGTACTACGTAATGTGTAAGTGACATAAATATTTCAAGGTTTTAAAGTATTGTCCCTAAATTCAAAAAATGTCACACTGAATACTGGTTGGCTCTACTGCAATGGCAGACGTATGGCTTCAAGGAAGAAATTTGGATAATGTCTGAGTTAAAGATGGCAAGACAATGGGAGAAAGCCTTCTGCTGTTTAAAAGATTTAAATGACTCATCTGAGGCTGGATAAAAGGATGAATTTCGACAACAGAATTAAAACCTGTCTGACATTAATCAGTAGAAAACTTACTGGGAAGTTTGCGGTTGGTACTAGGCATTTTAAGTCCACCTTTAAACAAGTGGAACTCCAGTGACTTCAGTAGTATTAGTTCTGATTTATGCCGGTATAAATGAGAGAAGAATCTACCGATATGTCTTCCTGCATGCCTGTAATAAATCCTGCAGGCTATTGGTGCTATATAAATAACATGTTAGGTTCGGGATAAATTGCCAGACAGAGGGTTACTTATAAATATTGTCAGAATTGGGGTTTAGAAGGTGTTTCTTGTGGCATAGCTTATAAATAATGTCATCACATGCAACTTTCTCACAGATTATTCAGGAACATGATGAAATAACAGAAGCAAAAAGAATTTGGGGTTCAAGTGAAATTTCTAAGCATCCTGTGGCAAAATGCAGATTTATTTCCAAGTTGGGATTTTTGTATTTCTCTTAATATCCACCTTTTGTCCTTTTTCTTGTAATACTGGTTACAAAAGACAACTAGCCCTTGCAGCCTTCACTTAAGAATATTTCTATTGGAGCAGTCAAAGATTCTTTGCAAATACTGGATTTGGATACACCTGGATTTCAATAATGGAATGAGAGTGTGAGGGTTTTTGCTATGGTCCCCTTTCACTATCACTAACATGCTTGATTTGGTGCTTAGCTGTAGGAAGATGCCAGTGCCATTTGCAGAGCGTTTAACTGTGAAGATAAAATCATTACTTTTGAATATATCCCCAAAAGGCTGCAGTGAGAGCTTTTCATTTACTAGTTTGCTAAATTGTAAATAAATGCACGAAGATATGTTGACCTTCAAGAGCTGTTATCAACTTCATACCTCTCTTTTTATTACTGTTCTAGACTCAGGTTAGCCTGATTTATTTTTTACATGCGTGTGTCTAAGCAAAATATTTATAGAAAACTGATTCAGTGACATGATTTCCACCAGGCAGCAAAATGTAATTTGAATTTTGGGACTTCTTCCTAAGTCACGACTAACCAGCTTATAGACCAGTAATTGAGTCTTAACCCTCAGACTACAAAAACTAATGTAGTCACATGGAGCTGAGGAAGACCATAAGTATTAATTTGTGACCAGCTCTAGATCCAAGTTTTCATGGATTACCCAATGTCCACAGTTAATGAATACATATTCTGCCTCACAAATTCAATGAATTTTAGTTTTCTTTCTTATCTCAAAGTTTATATGCATCTTTATCATTTTTTTTAAACACTTTAAATGTTTGAATATTAGAGTGGCTTTAGTTCTGCAATTTTTTTTTAATGTTATGATTGTTAATAATATATTTCAGTTACGAAGAAATTTGTAATTACTAGGTTCATTTTACTGACTGTACCTTTTGCTATTACGCTTGTGTTTTGCTCCAAGCTTTCTGGCATAAGGCTCTATGTATTCTTGATGGTGTGTCTGCCGAACCTCCATTAATGCTAGAATGATTTATATCTGCACTGTAAAAGGCATATACTATGTCTACTTTTAATTCACCTCTCCTAAGTAAACTAATTCCCCGGAATCTGTAGAAGCAGAGGTAGAATAAATTCAAGATAAGTTCAAATTTCTTGGATGGTTATCCTGAAGACTGTTCTTCCTTTGGATGTAAATTATTTTAAAACCGCATTCGATACAGTTTTGTATTGCAGTTTCTTTTTATAGCTATACCCCATCGTTGTGCACAAGTTCTCAGTGACACATCTGTTAAAAGATGCAAAAGTCTTGTGGAATATTCATGTGACTGATGGATCAGATCCCTGCTTTCAGTCACTTTCTGAAGAGTCAAGATAAACTCCTGCTATACTCAAAGCCCACAAGTAAATTTTGTGGTCTTGTCTCATGCCCTATTGAGGAAAAGTTGACCTTAGTTAAAGTTTATCAGAATAAAGAATGATGAATATTTAATAAAAGCTACTTTGAGCGACTCTGAATCTTGCTCAAGATTAAGCAGAGGTGAATTTTTTTAAATTTAATGCACTTATGTGAGGTTCACATTCTACCTAGCTCAGATTGCCTGTGCTTTTATTTCTCCAGACTACAATTAAAATTCATTTCTACATTTTGAGATTGAGTGAACTCTACCTTATTAATACATATTCTTTCATTCGATGAAAGAGACTGTGATCCCTCATAAGCTGCCAACGCTGTTCCAAATCTGAAGGGATGGATATGGATGCAATCAGCTAAGTGAGTCATTGTGCTGCCAGGCATCAGCACAATCAGATGTGGTCATGGGACTGAAGGAATGAAAAGTGCAGATTTCAGACTAGGAACTGAAAAGAATGTGTTTTGCTGAAGCGATCAGGGAAGGGGTCAATTACCGGGAGCAAGCCTGGAAGGAGCACAATAGCCTGCACTAAGCTGAGACAGAAATCTCAAAGATAAGCTTTACACATGGTCAGATGCAGAGGAAAATTTTATTGTTGCTTTGGAGGCTTCAGGAAGAGCTGAGCTGGAACAACAATTGTCTTATAATGTGTTTATATGTTAACAAAACATACCATTGTCTAGAAAACAGAGATTCTAACTAAAGATATCTGTGATAGCAGTGATAGCTGCTTATCTGAGAAGGCAGAAAGTGGCACCTCTTCTGATATCACCAAGGAAAAAAGCTGTGACTGTGAAGATACTCTATTACTGTATGACAGGTTTGAAAGGTAGTCTTTTAAATACCCACAATCCATCAAATTAATTTTTCAAGGGATTATTGATCACAATGCAAGGAAAGGGTATGATCTCAGTTAATCTTAGTTCTATGATCTTAGACATCTGGTTTCAAAAAAAAAAAAAAGTTTATTTGGAGCTGTGATATGTCTATTTTTGTGGTATTCAAGATAGGGAAGATTTCCTCTGGCTTTCCTTTGTTAGTTTCTCCTTTCTTTATTCTATTTTTCCCTGCGAGCCTCATTAAGAAAAAGTAAAAGAGACACCAATCTTAGTCTTGATTGTGAAGTTATTACATCATAAAGAAAACACTAAGGAAATACGGGGGGGAATGGAAATTAATAAGGAAAGAACAAGGTAAAAAGGAAAGAAATAAGGAAAATAAAGCGGAAGAAAAAGTAATCATATTCAGGCAATAAAAAAGGAGACCTGAAATTTCTTGAAAGACAAAAGGAAAGTATCCTAATGTGAGTTCTTGATTCTTCTGAAATCTCAGATTTTATGGCTAGTAACTTTAATGTATTAAGCACAAAACAAACAAAAAAAAATCAGAATTTGAAACAGACTTTGGAGTTAAAAGCAGCTTTCTAAAGCACCACAAATAATAGATTCTAAAGAAACTGAACTGTCTTGAAAAGTTGTTTGCAGATTCCTAACAAATTTTCTTTTTAAATTTAGTATGCATCAGGTGGCTTTCTCAGTGATACTAAAGTACAATAAACAAAAGGATAGCTCATTTTTTGCCACTCCTATGTTAATAAGTTGAGTTTTCTCCAAATCTGTATGAAAGAATTGTTTCAGCTATGAAGGCGAATCATAGATTCTGAGGGCAGATCATGGTGAACTGTCCTAAGCCTCACAACAGGACTGAGCGTAGTCTTCTCTCTTCTCTCTGAGGAAAAGTTATAGTACATATCCACTGTTGCTGTTTATGCAAGTAAATATGTCCATTCCCACGAGAGTCACTTGTAAGAAAAAAACCCTCACCTTGTTTTAAAACCCCCTTATTTTTCTTTATCACTTTTATTGTTCTGAATCCTTTTAGTTCAAAAGCTGCAGTGGGAAATAGAAAATGTTATTGTTAGTAATGATTTACTAAGCATGTTGCAAATATTTACAGTTCAGTTTGTTTATTAATTTACATTTATAAATATAAATGCTATAGTGTGTGTACCTTTAAGACTCCTTGATCTAAAGCAGAGGTAGCTGAAGAAAATTCAGCTAGAGAAACTTCCAGCAAGTCCAACTATATTTGTTTCTTTCATGAGGAAGAAAGTCCATTTGGAATAGCCCTATTTTATTCATAAATCAACAGCAGACAATACACAAAAGTAAAGATATTTGTCTTCTAAAAATACAAGGTATACAAGGCAGACAAGTATAGGAAAGTGAAGTTGGATCTTGAAATTTTATTTCTTGACCTGAAGCACAAATTAGTACATTAGAGGAACAACAGAATAATTAAAAAATGGAATATTGTGTTAAAGAGGAATATCTTGCTCAGAGAGGAGAGGAAAGACTAAAGAAATACCTGCTGTTCCATGTATCAGAGATGTATATGCTTGTTCTCAGGTATATCACAGGTGAAGACAGAAAATATCTGATAATACTCTACATTGTCAACATTAGGTATTAGATGGATGGGACATTTCATGCACAAATGCAAAGTCATTCAGAGCACAGGCTTCAGCACAGAAGTAAATCAAAACACCTGTTTGGAGGGATATGCTGTGGGACTTGAGGTGGGATTCAGTGCCTAATCATGGCCACTGAATTTAGCATTTTTGATGTTGTACTGAAGGACCTCTTGCTGCCCCTCTAAAAGGATGAGAACAGTCCGCTTGTCCCAGGTCATATTTCCAGCCTCATATAGATATCTCAAAGACCCTGCCATGTCTAAAATGAGCTCAAACTCCTGTGAACTCCTGCTTGGTTATAGGAGAAGTAGAAATAAAGAAATGGGAAAGTTCTAGATGTGTAGCTCGCTCACCATGGAGGGACCTTTAGTAATGTTGAGTAGAAGATTGTTTGGATGCGTATGGCCAGGAGGTGACAGACCTCAAAACTTTTAGGACAATAAGGGGAATGAACAAAAAGGAAAAATAATGGATTTAGGAAAAATTACTTCACTTGCCTTGGAAAACTGGTTGATGACCTCTCCTGGAAAGTTGTTCCAAGACAAAATAAGAGTGAAGAAGATGATGATGATGACAATAATCTTTCTTTAAGAGAATGCCAGTTCCAGATGGTTTAAATGCAACTAATTCAATTAAGAAGGAAAGATGGAAGGAATAGAAAGAAATCAACTTGGCCAACACATAAATTTTCTAAATTTGCTTCCAGTAAAACACTGGAGATTAAGAAGGTTGAGGACAGAAATCCAGTAGTATTTCCATCCAGCATGAACAAAATAAAAAAAGTTAAGGCACTCTGCTGTGTGATGATGTCAGCAAAGGATCTCGAGTGTATGTAGTTAAATATTGACAGTGTACAATGTAGAGAGCACAGAAATAAATGCATATCATACTGCTTCTTCCAAGGGGAGGAAAATTATTGGTTAATAGTACTGAGAAGGCTGAGGTATTTAATGCCTTTTTGCATTAGTTTTTACCAAAATGGTCAACTATGATCAGATGGCTGAAACAATTAGAAATACTGATGTAGGAACAAAACCTTAGCTCACAGTAATTAAAGAAGAGATTGGAGTATACTTATATGAATTAGATGTTTTCAGATCATCTGGAGTGATAAGCTTGATGGCTAATGAGATCCTCAAGTCATTAGCAATTACCTTACAAAACTCATGTAAACAAGCAGACCTACAAACATCCAATAAAAAAGGGAGATCATTGAAATTATTTTACTTCCTTTACAACTTCACAATTCCCTTCTTCCTCTGAGGATTTGCTTCTCCAATCCTTTCTCACAGATCAATTGTCCCACTGCTGAGTGTGTTGGGTGTTAGTACGAATCACAATGGATCTTAATTAACCAAAAGATGTAAAGGTTTAAGATCTGATTGTGTCCAAGTGCACAGAAATGTGCTCGTGTCTCAGCCATTGCCAAGTTTTGGCTGCTCTGAGTTATGATCACAATTTAAATAAGTAATATAAGCATAAATATTACATCTACAATATAGAAAGAACAATGTATTCACATTTTAGTTGTTCTGTTCCCCAGGATCAAGTCTCACTCAATCTGAGTGGCCAGTGAATGAGTGGGAGCAGGAAAGTGCAGTGACACATCCCCTCTGCACCCTGCTACAGAAGGTTAATCTGTGGGTGGGCAGAGGGTTGGGCACAAATTTCTCTTAAATTGCTGATGCCAGACCTCATCTGCCAAAGCCTGAAAAGACTTCCTAAGGTGCAAAGTAATGTATTATCAGCTTTTGGAATGATTCATTTTTCTGAATTCCTCTAAACATGAATCTGGCTGTAAAGGAAGGCTGATTACTCAGTTCCTCCCTGCACCAAGTTCAGTCTTTTGCCCACAGTTCAATACAGACAGGGAAGTGACTAACTTGTCATTTTTCTTTTTCAGACAGCTGCTGGGGTATAATGGGTGAGAGAGAAAATGAACAACCATCTATAATTTGTGAAGTCTTAAGGATGGGGAAAAAACCCAAACCAAACCAAAAAAAAATTCAAATCAATTGAGGGAAAGCGGGAAAAACTGCAAAGCAATGCAAAATTGGGGGAGAATTGGAAAATAATCACTTTGAAAATAAAAAGGAGAAATGAAGTTGTGGAGAAATTGGAAAAGAACAAATGCAAGAAAACAAGGTATGATCTACTAAAATGAGCTATCATTGCTGTTAAAAGTAAAACAATTGAGAAGAAATGTCTTTGGGTACACATATACACAAAAAAAAGAGTCACAGCAAAACTAAGTTCAGCTGGGGGTTCTTTAAGTACATAAATACAGTTTTAGGACCCAGTTACTACAGTTTGCCTCTCACTTATGGATTTTTGGCTCAGTCACAGTGCAGTACCATGACAGTTGCCTTCCTTATTGCTTACATCTGACCAATTAGTTCACACAAATGAGGATTTGGGAACCATTGTTTTCTTGGCACATCTTTTCAATAGCACCCTGTTATCCTTATTACAGCCTTTGAGAGAAACTTTCACTGAGGCTCCTGCTGACTTGTGCAGCACCATGTAGACAGACTGTCATGAAGCAGGTAATTGAACATAATTTGCTACATCCTTGGCCAAATCAGATCCTGCTAAATCGTTTTCTCCTTTAGGTCTGAAAGAAGATAAAATTTGTCTGCAACAGTTATTTCAATAGTAGCTGAACACACTTGCGCATGTAACATACCTGGTACTATATGGGTGGGTCCACACTGGTACGCTGCTCAGCTCCACCCATGTGCATGCTCAATAGCCTGCCTCTCCTCTGGTGGGATGAGGGAGGGGATCAGAAGGATAAAAGTGAGAACACTTGTAGACAATTTAGTAGGCAAAGTAAAGGCTGCATATGCAAGCAAAGCAAGAAGGGGAATTCATTTGCTGCTTCCCATGGGCAGGCACGTGTTTATCCAGTTCCCGGACAACAGGGCTCCATCACACCGAAAGCTGACTTGAGAAGACAAATGTCACCACTCTGTGTCACTCCGTCCTTTCCGTTTCCCCCCAGCTTTTATTCCTTAGTGCAACATCATATGGTATGGGATATTCCTTGGGTCACTTGGGGTCAGCTGTCCCAGCTGCATCCCGTCCCAAATTCTTGCACATCCCATACACTTTGCTGGGGTGACGCAGGTCTTGGTGCTGTGCAAGCCCTGCTCTCAACAGTGTGTTATCAACATTGTTTTCTTCCCAAACACAAAACATGGAACCATACAAGATAGTATGAAGAAAATTATTCCAGCCAAAATCAGCATCAGTACCTATACATTGCATCTATGTAGTAATTTGGTTTAGTTTCATTTTGCGTTGAGTGAAATAAACCAGTATTTGCAACCTATCTGCTTTAGATTGACTGCAGGAGAAATGTATAATCATACAATCATGGTTGTTACCAGTTTAGGATGTTCAGCAAAATACAATCCCTAGATGTCATGGTGATGATTCGTAATCAATTTATAATTAAGATCTTATCTCATTTACACAACTGAACACTGTCCTGGATGGCCTACCTTAGCTGGCCATGCTTGAGGGTAGAGAGTCTTTACATAGACATTTTGATAAATTAGAGTGCTGAGGAATCACCAACCATATGAAATTTAACAAGTGAAAATGCTGAATTCTGGACATGGAACGGTGTAATCCTGGCTTATGGAAGAGTGAGGAACAAGAGGCTGGAGTTCAGTCCTGCAGAAACACATCTGGGGTTTGGGTTGATGGTAGATCTAATAGGAGGCAACCGTGTGTCCTGTGGCCAGAAGGACCAAGCTGACCTTGCGGCACATTAGACACAGCTGAAAGAAGTGGCTGACCCACTGTACTCAGCATTGGTGCAGCCTCCTCAGTAACTGTGTGCAGTTTGGGGCTCCATAATATGAGCATATAAACATATTAGATCATGTTCAAAGAAGGACAGGAACAATAGATATATGGTTTAATGTTAGATTTATGGTTTAATTCTTTGTACTGATCCCCAGTCAGAATTTTGAGGTTTTATCTTCAGGTCTTTGTTATTTGACATGTGGAGTCATAAGCCAAAGGTATCAAGTGATTATCTTCCAGATGAGCTATTTGAACTGAGAATACATGTACTTATGAAGCATCTCACTTTCAAAATAATATGTATTGACCTGCTATAATACTGACTTTTTATGTCTAATGGGCTTTATTTAAAAAATGGAATATCCACTCATCAATATGGACATTTGAAGATGCAATGGCTACCTAGTGAGGTTTGGATCATTTTGCATTGCACCAGAATATATCAAAACATTATAAGACATCAAAATTTAATTTTTTTTTAACTTTAATGAGAAATATAATTCAGTGTTTTTCCACATGAAAAAATACACTTAGCTAATTACTGGAATTGGAAGATTTTAAATCTCCTTATGGTTATTCATGATTTCCATAGAGTCAGCCAGGGTTAATCTTTACAGTTAAAAATAAAATAAAATAAAATAAAAAAAAAAATAAAAAGCAATGCTTATAAATACATATCTAATTCAGTTTACACTAGATACTTCTGTATTTTCTGTCTCCTCATCTACCTGAGGCCTTTCTCCTGCTGAGCCCAAAGTGATGACACTAAAACAGCATGGGTTCATGAAATTAAATAAGTGGGTTTGAATTGCAATTAATTCCTTTATCTACAAATTACTTTTAGCCATTATCAAATGCAGATTGTCAAATGCTTTCAGTTTAGCTAAAATTACGCTGCTACTTTAGTCAGTTCTGAGCACAAGAAGATCAACTTCAAAATCTAAGTTCCTCGGTACTTAGGTTTTCTATATACATAATTACAAATATTGCCCTTAAAATTCACAGATGTCATGCCTTAGTGATTATCTATAGTTCTATCTAGATAGAGTTTTGCAAAGGGGAGCCTAATATGCTCTGTCATCATATTAAAGAAATGCAAATCTGCTCTATCCCTGAGACAAACTAGTCTTGTGAACATGACTAGTGATGTGCTGGTCCAAGCAAATAATTCTCCTTGAGAGCTTTAGGACTGAACTCTACAGCACAGTTGAGGCCCAGAACCCCCCCGTGTCCTGGGCTGCATCCAAAGCAGTGTGGGCAGCAGGGCAGGGAGGGCATTCTGCCCCTCTGCTCCGCTCTGCTGAGACCCCACCTGCAGTGCTGCCTCCAGCCCTGGGGTCCCAGCACAGGAAGGACATGGACCTGTGGGAGCGAGTCCAGAGGAGGCCACCAAGGTGATCAGAGGGATGGAGCACCTCTGGTATGAGGAAAGGCTGAGAGAACTGGGATTGTTCAGTCTGGATAAGAGAAGGCTTTGGTGTGACCTAGTTGTGGCCTTCCAGTACCTGAAGGGAGCCTACAGGAAAGATGGAGAGAGGCTATTTACAAAGGCCTGGAGAGACAGGACAGGGAGGAGCAGCTTCAATTTGACAGAGGGTAAGTTTAGATTAGATAATAGGAAAAAAAATCTTTACTGTGAGAGTGGTGAGGCAGTGGAAAAGTCTGCCCAGGGAAGCTGGGGATGCTCCATCCCTGGAGGTGTTCAAGGCCAGGCTGGATGGGGCTCTGAGAACCTGATCTAGTGGAAGGTGTCCCTGCCCATGGCAGGGGGGTTGGAACTAGGTGATCATTAAAGTCCCTTCCAACCAAATCATTCTATTATTTGATGATTCGACGATTTTGTGGACAGCAAATTCTGTACTATAGTGAATTTAAGACGTAGTTAAATATTGTATCAAAATTAATTTTAAGGTCACAGATCTGCTGCTCTGTGTGCATCAGTGGCAAGAGTGCCATGTCAATGCTAAGCAATGATGAATTGTTATGACAAGTTAAAGCTACAAGCATATTGTTCGATACACTGCTTTATTTATTATGAAAGTGTTTTATTATATATGAAAGTAATCTATACTTTTTCATTTCTGCAATTCGTTCAACTTCTTCAGTAATTTAATATTAACATAAAAATGCAAAAGCATAAGATTGATTCAGGAAACTATTCATAATGTGAATAAGGTATTCTAGATTCACTTCATAACTAGTACAAAGGATCTTCTCTGAGGTGCAATTTTCAGCCAGTCTTAGGTAAATTGTCATGCCTTGCCTCTTAGGGAAGCTTACCTTAGCCCACAGTCTATGAAAGTGTTTCTTTTCTGTGTCAAAGACAGCCTGTTCTATGCTAATCAGACAGCTAAAGACAAAGAAGCTGGTTATCCCTTATCTCCCACTGTGCCAGAGTCTCCTCAAAAGAGCATTCAAAGCCTGCTTACTGTTTACTTGAGAAAGTTCACAACAAATATACACCAACTCAGTAACCTGTAAGTGAAATTTAACCTCTCCATAATTTCAAGGTGAGGGTCTGCTTGCCTGTTGATCCATAAATGCATCTCAGAAGTTTTAGACCTCAGATGCTCAGCAGGCAACGTGTAACCAGAAGGCTGAAGGTTACACAGCCTCGGACACATTTGTACAGTATAATAACTGGAAGGAGTCTAAATCTACTAGAAACATTTTAATGTTGATACTGCTATCAATAAGAGCTAAAGTAAACCTAGACCACTAACTCTTCTTTAACAGTGTAAAGGCACAAGGATAAACAGTTTTATAGGAGGAAAAAATTGGAAAGTAGTGTAAAGCAAAGAAAACATACCACCCAAGAAGAGGTCATTTCCAGCAAGGATGTAACAATAAAAATCATATTTTGCACACAAAGGCAACTTGCTTATGGCTATTACTTTATGTGAGTACTTTTTATGAAAGAGAAATGCCATGGTTAGAATCCTAAGAGGCTGAGAAACCTGTGAGTAACCCTCCATTCAATCTTGCCTAGAAAGTCATCCCTTTAAGCAGAGTTGGCAGAAAATGAGTCAATAAAATCTCAGTATGTGACATTTAATCCCTGGCAGGGACTGCAATCTTGAGATCACTTTCAACTCTTTCTTACTGATGAGTTACTAGAATAGCTTTGCAGAAATGTCTTCTTACTTCTTTTGTACAGGGGAAAGCAATTCTGTGCCAACTTCACATGGGCTGAAGTCCTGGCATATCTCTGAAGTTATCAGAAACTTGTTGTATAGCAGTTCTTTAGCTACTTACCCCTTCAGAATGATTGGTTATGCTGGATTTCAAATAATTCAGCAATAAACCATATGCTGTAATTCCAGTTACTTTTTTTTTTCCTTCCCACAGCTTTTTCCAAGTTAGTGAAATGTTATTATTTTCAAACATAAAAAAGTATTTGCTGTGAGAATTGGGCATTTTCCATTCCAGTGAGAAGGGATGTTTTCCTTCACAGTAAAGAACTTCATATGGCTTTGCCAGGCAGGATGCTAATTGTTGTCTGTTTGAGTAATTTCAACGAGACATCAGTATCTCTAAAACAGAATAGGGCAAACAAAAGTGCAGTGTCAGGAAGAATGAACCATGTTGTTTGTATAAATAAATAGTAATTATAATGGTGAAGAGGTTATTGAATCAGATTGATCACATGGATGAATTTGGAACATAACAGGACTAAGGTTTCCCTAGGTTAATAGTTTGTTTCAAAAATACAGCAGAGTTTTCAGCTAGGAGTGCTCTGATCAGAGACCTGGTCTGTCAGCTGAATTGGGTAGATGGAAAAAATTAAAGCTGTTCAAAAATGGGGCATCACAGATCATTTATCTCTTATGCTGCAAGTGTGGTCTCTGTTTTCAATTATTTTTTTTTAGCCTTGATAAAACCTTGAAAAATAGGATACTGGATGGTTTTAGAAATAGTGGCCGTGCTTGTAAATTTAAAAAA